>JAOTQQ010000001.1:111282783-111326367 GCA_026546715.1 Gallinago undulata | reverse complement strand
GGAATAAGTTCTTTCCAATGAGGGTGGTGGAGCACTGGAACAGGTTGCCCAGGGAGGTGGTTGAGGCTCCTTCCCTGCAGACATTCAAGGTGAGGCTCGAGGAGTCCCTGGGCAACCTGGTCTAGTTGGGGGGTGTTCCTGTGACTGTGGGGGGACTAGATGGTCTTTGGAGGTCCCTTTCGGCCCAGATGATTCTATGATTCTATGATTAATCAGGTAGCTTTCGAACGCCACTGAACGACAGACAAAGCAAGCATTTTTCTAGCAACAGTAAAACACTGTTTTGCCCAAGTGCTCTGGGACTGCTCCGGGCAGCAGCTTGCACCAGGAAGAGCAGTGGTGGCATTGTCTGAGACCGAGGAACAGGGACACAGCTCTTTCAAGCTGTTTCACAGCGATGCCGCGTGCGAGAGAGAGAGGAACTGGGCAGGACATCAGGGCCCTGCACCTGCAGCAGGTTTACTCTCCTCTGACAGAGCTGTGCTCCAGCCGAGGGACCTCACCCTCACCTCACCCCCTCACAGCAGCATCCCGGGGTGATCAAAGGTATAGCTTCTGTGAGCTGAGGAACTGAGAAACTGCTGGCTTTCAGAAATCTCGAAAAGATGAAGGATTTGACTTATGCTGCGGGAATGAAAAGAGTACATAGCATAGTTGCATCTTGCTAAATTTTCTGCTGTTTTCCACACCTTGCCTTTCCTTCCTTTTCTCTTAAAAAATCTCTCTGTAGAGCTGACTGCCTAACCTATGTCATCTATGCCATACCCTGTCAACTTTTTATGTTCCTTTCTTTCTAAATAGAACCTCTAAATTTCATAACCCGTATTACACCAGTAAAAAAAGTTTTACTTGCTTGCTTGCTTGCATCTTGCTCAGGAAAACATGTACCTGCTAAAGACAGGGTTCAGCTGAGAGAGCAGACTGAGCTGCCACATGCCAACGTCCGTCCTAATAAACAGCATTTACTCCCTTTCACGTTCTTTGGTTTGAGGGCTTCATCTGCCACAGAAAAGTTCAGCATGAGTGATTAGAGACACGGTTCTGAGAAGAATTTATGCCCCGTAACAGGAAAGAATATTTAGGTGTTAGAATCAGCATGTTTTATATTTTGTAGCTGAAAAGGTCTTGGTGAAACCTCTGTGTTAAAGGCCAAAACCAGGGTGCTTTAAATAAAGTGATAGAAGCTGTGAGGGTTAATATGTATGTGTATTGGGTATGCAGTAACTTGTAGACATGCAGGAAGCCTGGTTGTGAGTCTTGTTGAGTGGGTGAGTCTATGTTAGTATTTTTTTAGCAGAACTCCAAACACTCTGTCGGACTTGCCCAGTGGGGCAGGCTAGCTTGTTTCTGGGATGGTTTCGTGGTGAGTAACAGGAGTTAATGGACAGGACCCTGTGGGTGCCTGGGCTTTCTTCCTTCATCCCCGAAGCTGTGCTGCACTATAACGCCACAGGAGCAAAACACCTCCGGTGCAGATTGTCTCAGTCTGGTCACAGACACAACCCCCTGTAGCTCTGTTCTCAGATCTGTGGAGCCTGCAAGACAGCCCAAACCCAGGCACTGCCTCAGGGCAGTAGCTGCAGTTTCCTGGGGTGAGCGGGTTTTGAGGAATTTGAGTTTTTTTCAGGCTATGCAGCCTGAAATAGCTTGGCATCTTCGGGCTATTGGGTTTTGTTTATGGAGCCTGCAAACTATTTTGATGGTCAGTTTCTACCAGCCATGTGTATTTTTACAGTTCCCCCCCTATAACTGTGTGGAGCTTTTTTTTAATTACTAAGTTGAAAACGGGTTTTGAGGAGTTCTTGTTTTCTGAAGGGGAGTTTATACCTTTCACAATACTTTGTATCTCTCCTCTCTTTTCTGCTCCTCCTGTTTCCACTTTGCTGAACCAGCTCTCTTTGGATTTTGTTGTTACAGGCTTATATATCTGAAATGGCTAAAACTAGAAATTTGCTGAAACTCAGGTCGCTTTGACTCGAACTTTGAGAAGTGGCTGAGGAAGACTTCCCCGTCCTCACCCCTACACAAGGACTTGTGTATCTTCCTCCGCTGGGGTGGGCAGAGGGGTGTGGGGCGATGGGTGCCAAGGCAGCAGAGCTGTACCGAAGCGGTTCTCCAGCTGGATGCTGCCTTTCCAAAGAAGCTTAGCACACGTTGCCTGCCTGCATTTCTTCTCTCGGCCTTGTGGTGTCATTCTGTGACTAACAAGGAGAGCAAAGAGCCTCCTAATTGCTTCTCCCCTCTTTCTTTCAGAGCCAGGTGGAGTTGGTAGCAAACGATGATACCTGCTGAAAAGACATCGAGCACAACTAATCTCATAAAACTTGAAGAGGGAGTTAGGCTTGTATATTGGGCCCAGTTCCTACTAAGGTCACTGAGATAGATGTACCCATCACTTTCAGTCAGTAAGGCGGCTTCATGTTTAGGTCAATGATGCTCAGCTGTAGATGAGATGGGCTAAAAGGCCTCAGAGGCCTTGGTCTGACTCTGTCTTGGCTCAGCCTGTGCCCTGGAAAGCATCTCTGAGGATCATGTTGGCCAGATGTGGTGGCAGAGAGGGCTGCTTGGTGTGGCCTGGGTGAGGGGAGGAGGGCACAAATGCTGCCTGGAGGATATCCCCAAAACCTTGACAGGAAAAAAAATACAAGAGTTCTACATACTGCTCTTAAAAAGGAGAACTCTAAAACTGAAGAAATGAGTTGGGCATGGGAAGGTACTGTATGATCAGATGCTGTGGGGCTGGATTGTAATGCAAATATGCAAGCAGGAAAACACAGACCCCAGGAAAGCTGCGCACTGGTACACACTCCTTTGTCTTGTGGAGAGAAGATGCACACGACAGGGCTGAGTGTACAGGGAAATGGAAAACGTGGCAGAGCTGTACCAACAACAGTTGTTTATTTTTAATTTACTGATTGGTCTGGGAGGAAAAGCAATGAGTTGATAGGAAGTTTTCCTGGCAATTAAAAAAAAAAAAAAAAAGAGGTCAAACGGACCGTTTACTTTGATCTAGAAGAAACTATTCCAACACTCAGAGGGATGTACGTGTGTGTGTTTGGGGGTGTAGTTCAGGACTAAAGGAGAGCTGAAACTGGTCTATCATAGGCAAAATCTATATTCATAGATTTTGTAATGTACTGTAAACACTTCAGGATGTTTGCATACTTGGATGGCAGCATGTTCCCATAGCTTCTGCCTCTTTATACAGTAGAGATTGCAAGTGCTGGATACTCTCTGTTAAATGCTTCCTGTCTGATCAAAAAACTCTCTCCTCTTTGCTGTTTTACAGGACTTATAGGAGGAACTTCACTGCCCCTCTGCTTGCCCAGGGAGGCAACAAAGAGTTGCGGGCAGCCACAAGTGGTTAAAGAAATTTGTCTGCCACCATGCATTCCCCTGTGTCTGAGGATAATTGTGGCTTGGCTGTTCAAGGCTTCCTCAGTTTCTTTATGTCATTACTGACGTAGGCTGCGATGCCTTTCCTGCTTCAAACTGGTGGGTTTTTTTCAGGATTTTACCTCCTTGATTGAAGAACTTTTTTTTTTTTTTTTTTTTTTTTTAAGAGTCCTTTAAGTGGTGTAAATGAATAAAGTGCATAGAGTGAGTGTGCTGGAGCAGGTGTGTTGTGGTCGCGTGGAGAGACCTGACTGGCCATTCTGCAAACTCAGACTGAAGTCCACTTTGTGCCTGCAGAGAAATTGCCCAACACTTTTAGACTGTTAGGCTGAAACATCTAATAGCTGTTTCAGGATCTACAAAATTGGGAGGCACTTGAGCAATGATAATGCCACTTTGAAAGGAATAATTTCTTTTCTATGGAGCTATCCTGCAGAAGACAATTTAGTTTGCCATCTTCTTGAAACCTGCTTCACCAGCTAAAGGCATGGAGGAAAGCATTGCATTTGTGGCAGAGCATAAAAAAGTGGGGTTTCTTTTTCTAATGAGCTCTCTTCAAAAAGTTTTGCTCTCTCTGAGTACAAAATACATTTAAAGCCATTGGTAAGGGCTCCACTTGAGTATGTGTATTAAGTAACACTAGAAAGAGCTTCATTTTCCTTCAGACTTCCATTAAATATTTTGAGAAAATGTATAAATATTATAAAAATCATTCCTTTCTTCCTTCCTTTCCCCTCCTCCCTTTGCGAATAAGCCTGTCTCTAGGAATAGGAAGTAAATTGACACAGTTGGATACCAGGGACTACATTCTGCAACATATCAGAATGAAAATACTGAAAAAAAAAAAAAAAAGAAAAAAAATAACCTTTAAGGTTATCCTGCTGGATTATATTCCCCTTTTCTTGAAACTCTTTACATGATGGAAAATACTGTATTATGAGATTCTTTTTAGAAAAAAAAGGATTTAGCCTTCATTGAATCATCTAGGGAGAATTTTCCAGTGCACTGGAAAGATTTCATATTGTCACTTCCTCTGCAGTAACCAAAATGATGAAGAACGAGAGTGTTGATTCTGATCACAAAGCATTTCATGACCTAAACGAAGAGCCTAAGCAGAAGGACCACCAGTACAACAAGATCTCAATCTGGTCCAGAACATACTTGAAGCTATTTCTAGACATGAGAGTCAGCCAGTCTTTCCTTACTTTGTAAGAATGCCAGTGAGGTTTGAAAACCACTGGGTTTTAGCACATGCATAAAACTGAGCAAGCCTGATCTCCCCAGCCCATTTAAGGCAATGACAAGGCTCTCAGTGATTTCCACAGGTTTTTAATTAGCTTCAATCATCTTGGCTGGTACCTTCACCCTGCACCTAGGTCATCAGGGGCTGGGACTGTAGACTCTTCTCCATGCCTATACCAGTCCTGCACAGATTGCTTGCCTTTGCTGAGACCCTATAAGACACTGCAGTGGGTGTCTCTGTCACTGTCACTGGACAAGCCGTTGGATGTGCTTTGGGAAGGACAACTGTTGGCAGAGGGGAAGGAGGAGTGTGGCATGGCCTTGTTTGCCCAAGTCCTTTTGCTTCTCTAGCTCTAGAAAATGCAGGTGAGATTGACAGCTCTTATTAGATAAAACTTTTCTGATGTATTTATCTTTTGATTTTGAGGTGTCTCCTCCAGCCCTTGGACCCCTCTGTGCCAATAACATGCTGACAACTGGTGTAGTGATGCTCTGTCAAACTGCAGGAAGAAAAAAATGGTGTTTGTTGGTTTGGGTTTTTTTATATCCTATACTAAGGTGCTGGCCTCCCTCCATAAACCCTATTCTCTACAGAGACAGAAGACAGAAGTACTTTTCTGAACCAATTCTAATCTTAAAGTATAGGGTTTGGTTTGAGGTTTCATGCTGAGGTTTGGAGTGACTCATATTTTGCAAACAGGTCTACTCAGTCTCTTAGAATTACACCACCTATTTAAGGTAGAAATATGCAAGCTAGTACATAATGCATACTGCCTGCATGCTCCAAACCACAAGTTGCTCAAAAAAGCCAGCGTGGTGAATCCTGCTGGGAAAGTTCAAAATAATGAAAGAACAGCCACTTCTTGCTCTATTGCTGTCTATGATAGCTATATTTGTGATGTCAAGTCACACGGGGAATATAAAACTAAAATATAGTTAACGAGAGCCTTCAATCAGTGCTGGTTACTCAAGTGTCCTGTCAGTACCTTCTACTGTGATTTCAGTGCTGTTAAACTATAGAAAATATGTAGCTTGTTTAGAAAAGGAGTAGGTATTTTGTATTCTTTTGCTTGGAGTATTGCTTTATGTCTTACAGTTCAGGACATTCTTATTCTTGCAGAAACTTGTTTCGTTCAATACGTTGTTATCTTTTAGAACAGGTAGCCTGAAAAAAGGTTATTTTACCTTTGAAGCGAAGTTTTCTGCATATCTCTGGAGTTTGCAAAATGGCAGCAATAACTCATCAGAAAAACCAAGAGGAAAGCCTAGTTCTAATGGAAACAGACGTATTTTTCCACGCTCCTTAAGTAAAACAAAAGCAGCTGCCACTTTTTGTAGAATGGTATCTCTGATTGGACTGAATCTGTTCTGTGCTATTCTTTTGCTCTAATGGGGGGGAATAAAATATTCTTCTGTATAACCCAGGGGAGTAGTTAGCCATCTCCTCTTAATTTGAGTGATCTTTAGATTTCTTATATGAGGTTCTGAATCAGACAAAGTACTCAGAGTCAGCTCTTATCTCTACATAGTAAATAAGGTTGAAATTTAAAAAAGGCCATTAGCAATCAATACGGCTGGGAGATTTAATTTCCAGCACATGCTTGTTTTGTTTTATTGTTATATACCCTAAGAGTTCCAAGGGATTATTTCCTTATTATTGCATTTGCAACATTTTTTTTTTATGTAACCTGCCCTTCTCGGCTCACACTGTTTGCTCTTCGACTGGTCTGCTCTCGCGGTGCTGCTACCTCGTTGAAGGGGTAAAGGAGAGTGGTCTTACTGGAGCAGGGACAGGCTGTGCTGTCTTGTGGCTAAGAGGGAACGACAAAGAGGAGGAATAGCCAGCCCCCCTCCCTTGAGTTAGGAAGTACTCCTGCCAGCTCGGGAGTTGGAGCTAATTCACTGCTCTGAGCTTTCTATCCATGGTAGAAAAGCAGAAGTCATTCCAAACACAGCTTTCTTAAAATTGTTCTTCAGGATAAAACCCCAGCTGTTCAATGTAATGGTTTAATCATATCCTACGCTTTCTGTAGCTTAATACATCAAACACTGTTGGGGCAGACATTTGAGTTGCTCATCCCTGCTGTTATCTTCAGGGATAAGAGCATCTTGGCAGAAAAACAGAGAAAGTAAGTCAGAATTTAAAAAAAAAAGAAAAAAAAAGGACAAATAGGAGGATACAATGGCAAAACTACTAGTGAATTTGTGCTGTCAAGTTAGAAGTGCAGCTTGCCCAATAGCTATCACTAGGCTGTATCCCTTGAAATGAGAAACTGGGTTTGCCACACCAAGACTAAAAAGCAGAGAGATAAGCTAAAGGAATCAAGGAGTGAAAGCTGTTTTGTTTTTGTTTTTGTTTTTCCCCAGAAGTACTCAAAATTGCATCTGATATGTCTTGTAGCATCCTCTGTTAATCAAGACATATATTTCACGCAGAAAAATCTGAAAGTGATCCTTCATAGCATCATTTTGGCTTTATGCTGCCGACCTCAGTGAGATTCATAAGCAGGATTTGGCTTTAATGTCAACTAGCAATGTTTAATCATTTATTTGAAGACTAAGTATAAAAGGAGAGCCACAAAAATGTGGTGCTTTATTTATTCTGCATTCTGCAAAAAGAATTTATGAAAGCCAAACAAAATTACCCAAAGTAAGTTTCAATTTATATGAAGTCTCTTTGTAAATATGTACATGGGATGTTTTACATACATACTCAAAAATAAATATTCTTCCTCTATGCTGTGCACTATGTTGTTGTACATAGCAGAATTTTGATGTAATATATCGAACACTTCTAGAAATAGTCTTTTAATTGACACTATTTTGAAAGTACATAATGTCATACAATCCCCTGAAACAAGTTTAGCCCTCTGTGTTCCTAACACAAAAGAATAAACATATTTTGTTTAGAGTCTGCAGTGTCTTTGAAGCATAACATTGATGCAATCTGAGGTATGAATCCTCTGTTTTGCTCTGTTTCATTAGACCTGTTACATCTATATAGGAACAGTTTAAATTTACTCAAAGAAAAAAAAAGAATACATTAACTAGTTCATTATCACCTTCATTTCTGATACTTCATCAAGACTTTATAATTAAAAAAACCAACTAAGTCTGCGGCTGTGCTTTGGTGTAAGCAGGATATAGGTACTTGCTATCAGTTATTAATTAACATGGTGATACATATCCTGCCACGTATTTAGCTGGCAGGTAGGCAGCACGTCCTCTCAGAAATGACCCTTTAGTGTGTAAGCACAAAAAAATCAAGGGTAAAACACCTGCTCTGAAATTGCAGGTGTTAATTTTTTTTTTAATTGATGTTACCCATTCTGACTTCTGGTGGAGTTTTTTTTTTTGTTGTGTTTTTTTTTTTTTGAAGCAGCTCAGAGCATGAGAGTAGTCCCGGAGCTTTGAATGAAAGACCTGAGCCTATCATAGGCAAGAACAGACTGAAAGGGCAGGTTTTCTGGATGCCACTTCTTGAAGTCATGATAGCGCTGTACATATCAAACATTTAAAGAACAATGAATGTTTTAGTTGTGGGCTGAAGTGAGTATTAATAGCTTATCAATATGGTCAGGACTTTTTTCTAAAAGCCTTCTCAGCTGACAATACCATAGATTGCACTTCTTCATTGTGAAGGAGAATTTATTTTTAAGGTTTTTCCCCCTCCTTTTTGTATTTAGGCACTTGAATAAATGACAATATGTTGTTTTATTTATGCATGCATTATTATACGTAAACAGCCATAACAGTGCTTGACAATTCACTTCAAAACCCCTGTAGATTATCAAAAACAGTTTTATCTTTTTTTTTTTTGGTCTTTAATTCTGTCCTGGTTTTGGCTAGGAAAGAGTTAATTTTCTTACTATCAGATCCTATAGTGCTATGTTTTGGATTTAGGATGGCAATAATGTTAACACACTAATGTTTTTAGTTGTTGCTAAGCAGTCAAGGACTTTTTCACCTTCAGTAGAAGCTGAGAGAGAGCATAGACAGGACAACTGACCCAAGATGGCCAAATGTGTATTCCATACCATAGATGTCATGCTCAGTGTATAAATGGGGGTTGCCTGAGGGGCAGAAAACCATGACTGGGGCTTGGGATGGGCTGGGCAATCAATCTCTGGGTGGTAAGAAATTGCATTGCATCACTCATTTTGTATATTGTTTTACTGTTATTATTATTTTCTCTTCCATTATTATTCTATTAAACTGTCTTTATCTCAACCCATGAGTTTGTTAGGGTTTTTTTCTCCTTCTTT
This sequence comes from Gallinago undulata, assembly GCA_026546715.1. Lineage (NCBI taxonomy): Eukaryota > Metazoa > Chordata > Aves > Charadriiformes > Scolopacidae > Gallinago > Gallinago undulata. The sequence continues at coordinate 111,317,464 of JAOTQQ010000001.1, read as the reverse complement.
TCCTTATCCCCCTGAGACAGGAAAGTGAGTGAACAGCTGGTGGTCTTAGTTGCATGACAAAATCTGGGCCAGGTAAGATGAACACTGAAAAAAAAGCTGAACAAAAGAGTCCTTACCCTAATTATAGTTAGTGAACCCTAAATAGGTGTGAATATGTAATAATGCCTAACAGGGATTAAATTAATAGTTGATAAACAGGGAGAGGCTGCAAGGAAATTTAAAAGTCAGGATTAAAACTGAACATGATTTTGATATAATATAATATTCTGAAGGAAAAAAAAACATGATTATTTTTGCTAGGGATAGAGGCAAATGCAATAAAATAAGAGCAGTCGATTGCACAAGCACAAGAGAGGACTGACTGGCTGGGCAGCACCACCTGGGTTGTTGGTGGCAATCATGAGATGAATACAGGGGTGACTAAGCTCCAGCCTTGCCCTGCACCCTGAAGGGAGGGTGCTGAGGTCCAGTCCCTGGCCTGTCAAGCTCCCACAGAATCACCCCTGATTTTGTCCACTTACCCACAGATTCATGGGAAACCTGCAGCTGCCCCTGGGCTGCAACCTGCTTCTCAGGTCTGAGACACCTCCTCAGCAAATAGCCATCTTCAGAGAGCAGGCAAATCACTGCTCTGGCATTTTGGGATACGCGTGCTGATATTTTAATGGTCATGAAATACAGCTGGTTTGTTCTTTTAAATGAAACATGCTGCTGAGCTGGAAAGCAGCATTAGCTTCAGATGGACCCTTTTCTGAGTACAAATGAGATATACGATTCCTGGGTTAAAACACTTGCTCATATTCTCAGGTATTCTCAGCCTCTTCCATGACAAAGTGCATGTTCCTCGGGCTTAGTGGTACAATGAAGGTCAGCTGGAAGCAACATCTCAACTAGTGACCATCTTGTTGAAAGTTTGGTGTTTGAAACAAAGAGTCCAAAAGGATCTACCACTATAATTAAAATAACAGTTCTGTGTTGTCTCCAATTTCTGCAATTTTACAAAATGGAATTGCTAATTCTACTCCAATTTCTTGCAAAAACAAGTATTACCTTTCAAAATTACTAAATGTTTGTCCTGAAAGTTTGACAAATATAAAGAATTTTGATTAACATTTCATGGCTTTCTCAATTTCACTTCATTATGTAGGCACTTTTAGCAGAGACAGCAGAGCTGATACCTGACTTCAGGTCTGTTCAAGTATTTGTCTTCAAGTGTTCATGTATTTTTGAAAGGAACAAGGTGATAACAACGGTAATGTGATAAATTTTTATGCTAAGACAAAGTACATTTTTAGGCAGAATTTTCATTGACAAAAGAACCTGCAGGGTGGGACTCTAGTGTAGAATAAATAGTAAGAATAAAGCTTTCAAAGGTGGTTACAATAATCATACCTTTTAGTCTAATGCTATTTCACGGTGGTTTGGAGAGTGTTGAAAGAGGAGCACAACTTTTTAGAAGGACAAAGATGCAGCTTCATCCTGTAAACTTAGAGATATTCCCCCAAAGCTTTTGTTTGCCCTAATATTCCATAATGTTAGGCTTTTAGAGTCAATAACCCATTAGTAATCAAGAGATGTATCATTTATTAATTATGCACCATATTAATATTTAATCTTTTGGGTTGCCGAGCATATTTCTAAATCTACTTTTTAATTACATTTAAAAAAAATAAATCTTCAAGGCAACCATTAGAATAGTCATTTTTCTGCGCATTATGACTTCAATTACTTTGAAACAGCTGTCTGTGAACTCTTTGTGATGGTACAGTACTTGGTAAAATGGCCATCTCAGCTCATCCAGGCTATTCACTCATTTGAAAGCTAATTGAATATTAGAGCAAAGGGAATGTTACAAAGAATTTCCTATGAGCACTAAAGTACTCTGGAATTAGACCTGGAAACGTGGTGCCAATGGCTTGCCACCCCCTTCTTGGCAGGAGGATGCTGGCTGGTGATAAACAACCATCTGTCTCTAGCCCACGCCGAGATTTCTGGCTGGGGAGGGATGGTGAAGCAGGGGTATTAAAGAGCCTTTCTGGCCCTGCGGTAACCTTGCCCAGACCTGATTTCCTTGGCTTGGAGGAGCTGGGGAGAGTTAGGCAGTTGGGTCAGCCCCTCAGAGGGGTGAGGATTCAGGACCTACCTCAAACACCACCGCAGACAGGGTGGGATCGCTTGGAGGAACCTGCTCAGGGGAGTTGGACGCTCCTTGTAGCTCTCCCAGGCGGGCACAGAGGGTGAAGTCCAGGATCCTGAGTCCTGTGCAACCTGCCTGGGAGAGCAGAACTTTCCTACACAGCTTTGCACAGATGTATTATTAATAATAATAATGACAGTACAGTAGACCAGTGCCCCATCAAGCTAAGCATAAGCAGAGACAAAACATAAAGTACTTTGTTTCCCAAAAGATCAAGTCTGAAAAAACCGCTTCACTTAAGTGCCGTTTTTCCGTGGCACTCCTTGAACCTGACAGTGGAAGTGTCAGTTGCAGGCTGTTCACCAGAAGGTCTCTTATGGTTTCCATTGTCAAAATCTTAGTTTAAAAATGTAATAGAGAAATGTTTTCCTTCCCTCTCTTTTATCTCTCTTCCTCTAGTTGCAAAGCATTTGCCTGTATATGATAACCAGATTGTCATTATTTGGGTATCAATAAAGGAGAGAAAGTTTGTTTGAATGAGGTGGATTTTGGAAGGAAACTTTCTATTCTCATGCAATAATTTCAGAAATAGCCTCTAGAAATAAATCCCTTCAGATACAGAACAGTAAGTTATCTAGAAAGAAAATGGTGTAATTGTTCTAAACACTATTGGGGTATCCAGCTGAATAAGGAAGGACAACCAGGGAAGTTAAGATGAATTACCTGCAGGGTTGAAGCTGGTCTGCGTAAAGAATATACATTAAATCCCAAAGGCCATATTCTTACTGGGAACATAATGGCCTTAGTTCAGTGCAACTTTTTCTGCTTTATAGACTGAAACAAGAAAGAGAGGTTCTGAATGTGTTTAAATTAGGCAAACACATGCTTGAAATAAAAACGTGTCTATAAAGTCTGACTTTAGCTGAAGTCCTGGATATTGCATATCACCCTGGCAACATTTAATAATGAACTCAAAGCCAAAAAGAAGTTAGCACAAAGAAATCTAGTGCCAAATTCTCTGAAAACTTTTACACCCAAATCCAGAGCTGATAATGATTTCCTCTTCTTTAAATCTGTTTTCTATTTTTTCTTCAAATAAGGCATTATTAGTATAAAAAAGTCTTTATAAATATATTTGAAGTGGATGTCATATATGTTACCAGAAGAAAAATATTCTCGTTTCTCGAACATATGCTTGTGTCAATCTACATAAACAAATTTCAGAAATGAGGAGGAACTGTTGTATTCCTATATCTTGAGTATTATTAAAACGCCTGCTTTTGAAGACTATGTGTATAGTAGGCTTAGAGTAGATTGAATCTCTCAGAAGGTATAACTTGTCACAGTTGGATCACACTACAGCCCCAGAAAAGGGACAATATTTACAGATGCCAGGCCTCCCGTGTTCAATTCTCTTCTCCCAACCATTGATGCTCTTTATTGCTCTCAACAATTTCTTTTTCCCTCCATTTTCCCATGTGGGCCTATTAATTTACGGAGTGATGGTGAGTCATTTAATGATGCTGATGACAGGAAGAGTGCCATGGAAGTAGCCAAGCATGATTTCCCTGGGGAGGAGGTCAGAATGGGACGCAGGGGATGTTTCTGCCAGTGGACGGGGGGGACCTCGTCCCAGTGAGTGATCCTGTCAAGGCTATGCTCAGGGAGAGCATCTTCCCAGAGCCCAGCCGGGAAAGTGGTTCCCTAGGATTGTTAACTTGTCTCTTGACCGGTCCTCTTTTGTCTCCATGTTAATGCTGTGCATACCTGAGAGAGGAAATCATATTGATACTTACCCTCCTTTACGTATCTGATAAAAATGAAAGATGATTTTTTCCATGAAACTATGCAATAGCTGGTTCCTTGAGTTTTCACAGCACATTAAAGGAATGAAGCATTATCAAAATGACATTCTGTTACAAAAGAACACTAATCAACGCTGAGAACATCGCTTATAAATTATTCAAATTTTGTTATAATCTACTCAGATCTTAAAAAGACTCAAACCTAAGCCTTCACACTGGGAAACACTGGCAGCTGGGTGCCACAGTGTGAGTGGCTCACCTGGGAAGTTCCAGCACGTTACGCTGCACCTTCCAGCATCCGGACCGATGCAGCACAGAAATGCTGGTTTCAATGGATTATAAGGAATACGTCAATGAGTGGCCTTGCCCCGATAGAACCTGATCGTTGCAACTTGTTGTGCATTCTTCCTTCACCACATATTAATTTTTAATGAAAGCATTTCAAAATAAAGTCATAATGTGAGTCATAAATCACAAAACAGCGGTAATAAACCACTTTGGTTTATATTAGCTCTGTGCAGACGATACTTAAGCATTTCCACCATTAGCACGGAATATGTGAGCATTCTCCACACAACATTTCCTCTATTACTTCCATCTTAAATTGTGGAAATGTGGGAAGAAAAGCCAGTTCCAATCAACCTCTGGGTCACTATTTATTCTCTTAATTGAATGATCATATGCTAACGAGTGAAGATTTTTAGCACTTTTCTGACAGCTGCAAAGTACTTTTCTGTGACTTAAAAACAATGCTGCCAGCCACAGCTGAGATGGCAAATAGAAAGAGAAGGGAGGTGGGAGTGGGGGGAAAAAGCATGGTTAACTGACATGAGGGCTAGGCGGGGGTGAATATTAATGTTTTATTATCATGTAGTACACAAGCAGATAAACTGACCCTAAAGGACTACCTCTTGTTAAAAGAACAAACCTTATTGTAGATTTGTAATACATACTATGAATTTTGTGTTTGTAATTGGGTTTTTTGGGGGGTTGGTTTTTTTTATTTATTCTTATAATTACTTTTGCAAGATATGCTGAGCTCTGCTTCTTGCTGGTCTCTTCCATGTACTGTAGACCTTGACAGGACCTATTACACACAGTAAATAGGAGTAACTCAGAAGAAGACCTAGACTCTGCAAGCCAACCCCTCACACAAATACAAGTTATTTGGGTCCCAGGTGTCTAGAAACTTGCACAGCACAGCCTTTCATTGCTGGACTGGCTTTTTGGACACAGATCCGTTTGCAGGACATGTAACAGCCGGGATGTGTGCGGTGATGTAAGGCTGTCCTGACCAGAGCAGGGAATTATAAAAGACTAATAAAGACAATTACAGCTCACCAGAAACCTCCTCTTTCTTAAACTTGGTAAAGTACCAGAGCTAAGCGAATATACCTTATGCTTTTGTCTGGTGCAAATGAGGGGTCAGCATTGGAATAAATAATAATTTGTAGCCGTCACCTAACACTTTATTAATTCTCAGGTTTCAAGAATTTACATAATAATTCCCTCAGCAACTTTCATAGGTGTTTTCTTCCTTAATTCCAAGCATGGAAGAATCCTGGGGCCCATAACCCATGATGATCTCTTAATTGAGCAAAATGTAACTTCCAATTAGACTTATCCTTGTGTGGTTCGTGACCCTGAGTAATACAAAGTTTGTATTCACACCTGCATTCACAAGCTTCTGAGGGACTTTGGGAAGGCTGGAGTATAATTTAACATTAACAATAAGCAAATATATAATTTCTGGGTTTGGAGAAGGAGTCATAGAATCAGCATCTAGAGAAAAGAACAACTAACGTAGGTTTGAAAACAGTCTGATGCCCCGTGACTGAAGATTTTCCATAGAAGTTCTGGTTAATTGTGAAAATATCTGTATCTTGATGAAACAATGTTTTGACACATTAAGAATGTGTCTAACATCAGTCAAATATGGAAAACACCTTATAAATGAAGTTAAATGTGGTACCGTCTGAAGAGTCGTAGGGGCTTAAGACATTTAGTCTGTCTGCTCCAGTCCAGTGGAGCAGAGCTTGTTTCTGCGCATGGAGGGTTCAGCCCGGAGGCGCTGGCTGCCCCAGCCTGCTGACTGCCCCTCTGCTTCCATGGGGTCACCTTTATTGTCCGTCACCTTTTTAGTTGGCCCCACTAAGGTCATGTCCTCTCCAGCCAGGAACCACAGCAAGTGAAAGCTCTTGGATGGCAGCCCCTCTCAGACACACCTCTCCAGCCAGCTATGGGTGTGGGCTCCTTAACGAATCACTTAGGCAAAAAAAATGAAATGATTATAGTGATTTTATGATGAGCACTAAATGCAAAGATTGTCAGAAAACTCCTCAGTGGAGGAATTTGGCCATAAGGCCAAATCTTCCCTTTCATGAAATAAAGATAAGAGGACAGGAAGATGTGGTTGGAAGATCCCGTAAGAAGCCACCTAATCCACCCTTCAGGCTGGAGGAGAAGCAACAGTATCAAGGCCATTACCTGAAGTATCTTCTCAACCTGCCTAGGTTTCTCAGCTTCTCCTGGCAGCTCGATCTCCTGCTTCTGTCTACTAGTCTCTAACAGGCATCTTTCCTTCTGCGCTTATTTTCCTGTGTGTTATGACAAAAAAAACCTAAGAGACTATTGGCTTTTTTGCAACAGCTTTGTTATGGACATAAAGACAAATACTGTGTCTTCCAACAGTTGTCTTCTCTAGAGTAAACTGTTTGCTCCTTATCATCTTGAGATGACAGTTCTCAACATGAGATCTCTTTGCAATGTTACTCTTCTCTGAACGCTGCTCTGGATATTTCTGTGTGCTGTGCCCCAGACTGGCTCTTCCGTTTCAGCTGGGACTGAGCAGAAAAACTACTTTGTTGTCTTGCAGACTCCACTGTATGTCCCAATATATGTTTACCATTTTTGCAGCAGAAAAATGCTAATGCAGAAATTCTGCCACATTCCTCCATTCATATATGAACTAAACACACTGTGCCTACCTGTGGGGACTAGAGGACATAGGGTGCTTTCCTGGTATCACCCTTGGGTGCTGAGCTTTTGTCACTCTCAACTTAAAATGAAGAGTTAGTTTCAAGAGCCTAAGGTGCTTGGACTCAAGTCAGTCACTGTGAAATCTTATATCTTCAGATTACCATGTGCTCGATTGGTGTCCTCATGTAAAGGCTTCTTTAAGCCTGCATAGAACATAGAGATTGAAGGAGTGACTTTCCAAAGCACAGCGAGTAGCTCTGTTTGCAATTTTGAGAGCACTCTCGGCAGGTACAGCTCCAAACAGGCCACTTCACCCCAGCCAAGGCTTTCCTCAGTGGCACTGGATCAGACTGCTCTGTGAAGAGCCAGCTCCAGCTCCAGGTTAGCCCCATGGAGCAGCTCTTCCTGTCACTCCCACCTCCAGTGATATGGATTTTCTCTGCAGCAGGGTTAAATCTGGCTTATAGGGTTCCTCTGGTAATAAATAGGAATGAAACACACTCAACAGTGAAAAGAAGGGCAGAGCAGGAGCTGAAAATGGATTATTTTTATCTTAGGACAATGAAGTAGAAGGATGAGACTGTTGACGTTCTTGATTAAAATTTGAGAACTCAGTGCTTCGTCTGAGCACTTGCTGTCACTGGGCTAGGAAAGAAAAAGCTGTACTTGAATTTGCTGTTTTTCCTCATTCACCATCTTTAAGAAGCGGGGCTGATGACAAATCCACACCGGGTACTGGTAGGAACTGAATGTGGAATTCCTCTTTGCCCTCTTGACTTGGGTTTCTTGTTGCAACAGAAACTTAGTCCAAAGACCACTGTGAAGTGAACCTGTAAGTTCTGTTCAGTTTTGAACTAGGCATGCATAGCCATACTTTAAGTGTGTGTTATGAAGTTATCAAACAAATAAAAATAACTCATTTTTTAGACAGTGGTCTGGAACCATTAACAAACTTGTAATTTTCTTCAATGTAGACATTCAATTACTGATTTGAATCCTAAAGAGTGCATACATATGTTACAAAACTCCAAAGTGTGTTTTACCTGCCTCTTCTGTTAAAACTGTTTTAAGCAATACCAAATATGTAGCAGAAAACAAGTTTAGTGAATAAGTCCCAGTACTGCTACAATTCTGAAGGAGGTTCTTTAAAATTATATATTTTCTCAAGATAACAATTTTGAATATGATTACAGGAAGGAAATATATTAGCAATTAAATTAGCGTGTTTTAGCACAACAAGCAATAAACTGCTTAACACTGAGCTCCTGTGAATTAAAAGCCGGAACAGCATTGGACAAAAGTCAAGGTTATGCTGACACATTTATTTCTCAGTAAATGAAGACTGTTTAGTTTTAATGCATTTGTGGTTAGCAATAGTTTTGAAAGATCAATGTAAATTCATTTTGAACTAGTAAATAATGTCTTAATGAGACTTCTGACAGCATGCTTTCACACCTTATGGTTCCTTACCTTTAAAAATGCCCAAAGGTGAACGTATTTTTCCTGGCATTTTACAATAAACAAATAACATCATGCAGTATTTTATGACTTCTGTCTGAAGTGTATTTGGGAGAACTGCAGTTTGGTTTTAACAGCTACAGAACTGAGGTCGTTTAGTCCACAGTGTGTTACTGTTCTTCTCCTACATGAGATTAACTCTGACTCAGGGTAAAAAAAGACGTTAAATGATCCCCCCCCCTTTTTTTTTTTGTCACATGAAGTAGCTTATACAAAACGAAGTGCAGGATTTTACCATAAACCTCTGATGATATAATGATGTGAACCATCTGCTGTGCAGAAACTTGCTGGTGTTTTTAAAAGCACTCCCTCATTTTCTAACTAGGAACCCAATTCAGTTGCCATGCAGGTCTGTCTGAGTCCTTCTACTGGTATTTAATAAGTGTTGAATCAGACACACACTGAATCCACCATGGCAGGCGTGAGGATTTTTCAACATGAGTCTGAGATGGCATCATTGCTCACAGGAGTAAGGCCACAAGGATGTGGTGCAGGTTGTCCTAAAGAGTTGTCAGGCTATTCATAACAGCATGCCTGGATATGCAGAATTTGAGTCTTGCAGGAGGGCACAAGTTTTTCAAAAGTGTGGCTTCATGTCAATCTGTTTGTGAAGCCAGATGATTTAGGTTCCAACCCAGCAGCCCTCCCAGTGGTACCAGTGACTTCCACAGGGCTATTCACGTTACTGACAGTATGCATCTGCTCTCTGGTTCAGGACGCTAGTTTGAGCCAACACTACAGGTCTGAAGGAAAAACAGGAGACATAAATCTTGCATAAATTTTAAGAAAGTTCTAAAAATAACCCTTAAGCTTGCATATAATAGATTTTCAAAGTCTGACACCTTGCAACTTGCCAGGTCTATAAGGGAGTAGTCTGGCAGTCATATATATAGAACTATTCCCCTTACTAATGATATCCAGCTCCCTTATTCTAACTCTAATAAAGTGGCAAGAATAACAAACTAGATCTTAAAACTGTCATGTCCTTGTGGCTGCTATACAGCCTTGACCTCAAAGTAGCATAATTCAGAGGAAAGGCTTGCTAAATCTGGCAGGAAATAAGTATTTCTTTGGCACTCATCTTCTGGTGAAGCAAGTGGCTGTTTCATGAAGGATCTGTAAGGAAAAGCATACGTATTCACTGTTGGTTCCTCTGCTAGTTCTTCCTCGTGGGGAAGCAGGATGGACAGGTGAAATTGAGCTCTTTCCAAAGAACCTGCCCTCATCGGGTTGCACGTGTACTCTGAAAGCCTTATAAAAAGTTTGTGCTTTTCTAACAAGGATCTCAGGGTGTTATAACAAGTATTTTGATAAGATCCTTCATTGAATTTAACGGATTTCTGATTGGGCTCTTGTCTCTTTTAGTAATTCAATTCAGTGAAGATTGATGCTTATTGGCAGAGTGACCCACAGATAAGGTATTGAATGAACCGAACTCTGCAACTTAAACTGAGAATCTCCTGTGATTACCCACAACTGATATTTCATTTCCTTCCTTGTTTTCTGAAAGTAGTAATTTAGAATTACTTCCAATGTAGTCATTCAAATCAGATGTATTTGAGAGGTCATCTTGAACAACCTTGGTAAAGACTGCAAAAAAGTTTGAAGCTCTTCAGTTTAAAAGGGATGGGTCTTGTTGGAGCTCCCCTTACTTCATAGAATCATAGAATCTTCTAGTTTGGAAGGGACCTTCAAGATAATCTTGTCTAACCATCAACCTAACTCTGACAAAAATAAACACCCACACAACAAACAAAATGTAACATCATCACTAAACCATGTCTCCCAGTACCATGTCAACCTGTCTTTTGAACACCTCCAGGGATGGTGCCTCAACCACCACCCTGGGCAGCCTATTCCAATGCCTGATAACCCTTTCAGTGAAAAAATGTTTATTAATATCCAGCCTGAACCTCCCCTAGCGTAACTTGAGGCCATTTCCTCTAGTCCTGTCGCCTGTGACTTGGGAGAAGAGACCGACCCCCACCTCTCTACAACCTCCTTTCGGGCAGTTGTAGAGAGCAATAAGGTCTCCCCTCAGCCTCCTTTTCTCTAGACTGAATAACCCTAGTTCCCTCAGCCTCTCCTCATAAGACTTGTGCTCCAGAGCCCCCACCAGTTTTGTTGCTCTTTCCTTTTTCACAGGTCTTCTAGCTGTACTCGCTTTTGGGACTACAGTTTGAGGCATGACCTATCCCTTGTAGAAAAGAATGAACTGGGGAGAAGTTAATAATGCATGTGTCATTTTAGTTGAGTGGAAAAGCAAGTATAAAGATTGTACAGGTGCAGTTGGGTAAAACACACAGTTTTGAGAATTGGAGCCTGAGACCAGCCCTCAAAGCACACCATCTGAACAAAAACCAAAACCAAAACAAAACTGGAAAGAAATGAATCAACCTAATCAACATAGCCAGGAGAGTTAAAATAGAGTCCATAAAACTTTACAAAGAACTTCTCCAAAAGTGTAAAGAGAAGAAAGTCTTGAAAAGTGATCAAATATAACCTGTGCCAGTAATTATACTTAAGGAAAACAATTATCCTTCTCAAAGTGAAAAAGTCAAACTACCACCAGGGTGTTACAATAATAATAACGCACAGCAATTCCAGCAGTCTTGCAGGAGATGAAAAGTTAAACAGGGGAAGTGATGTGGAAATGCTCGGTTATTTACCTAGATTCATTTTGTTTGAGGGATTTTTTCCATTTGACCCTTTACAACCTTTGCACGAAGAGAATTACTCTGTGTTTAAATTCCATTCCACGAATGTTTTTTTTTTTTCCTAGTGAAAAATTCACAACTTCTTCAGAAAAGCATTCTTGAGAAAGTATGAAAATATACCTCTTGTGGTCTCAGCAAATTTTTTGTTCATTAACCCAATTTTGCATCTTAGATGAGACTGTCCAAACATGTAACCAAAACTTCACAGTGACTTAAGTGGCATACAAACAGTGCAAAACTCTAAAAGAGATATTAAGCTATCAACTGGTTTAAATAAGTACATAAAGCAGCCCAAGAAATGGCCACACACTAGTGTGCCAACAAGATTTGGGAGCATGCAATAGAAAGCTGTTTTGTTCAAAAGGAGGATGAGCTGCTAAAAGGCCCAAAACAAGTTTTGTTATATCCTTTCTGTTGTTGTCAGTGTGACCAACTGCATTCAGTTTGATGTCATGATGAAGACATCTGCCTCTTTCCCCACCTTGACATCTCATTAAAGCCCTTGTGCAGATTCTTTTCTATTGGCAGGGACGTAGGCAGGTGCTTAAACGCTCAGCTCAACAGGCTGCAAAGCAAAGTGCAGGCAAGCATTTTGAGAGAAAAATGTTTGTGTGGCAGCAAAAGGGCAGAAGTTTTTTTGGGATTCTGGTGTATTGTCCACCTTGCCTGCATGCAAAACAAAACACCTGAATGAGATAGTGATCCAAGTGCTACTGAGACAAGTCATACTTTCTGTGGACTACAGTAGGCTTCGGACCAGGGTCTTTATCCTCCTTGATTCCCCAGACCATCTTTTGGTTTTAGTTGGTTCTGTACATTTTACCTGCATCTCTGGAGACGTGCACTTGATCCAAAAGGTCATGTGTTTTTAACAACTTTATGACACTCCACCTCTAACCTTGACTTGTAGGGATGTAGGATTGTGAACCTGCCCTTGACTGTATAACTGGACTATAGAGTTAACAAGACACCAGTGAATTTGCTAATGAACTTGCCCAGAAGGTACAGGAAAGGGTCAGTTGTGCACTTTCCCCGAGACAAATTGAACCATAAATTTTACAAGTTTTTGTTGACATTAATTGGGTTACACTTGTGTAAGAAATTCTTCTTTCTTGCTCATTTGTCTTGCGAGTTGTTTGAAGTGCCAAATATTTCTGCCATGCCAGTCACTCAGCCATGTGATTTCCAGGCTTAACAATTTCTCTGAGACACCACAGACTCAAACCTCACTGTAGTTTATTGCTCAATAAAAAAAAACAACCTTCAGATATTTCACCAGACTGCTGTTCTCGGAGGGTCAAAGCAAAACTCCCATTTAAAGGAAATTTTCTCCCAGCCTCCTCCTTTTTTATTAGTCCTTTATTCACATCTCAAAACCACTGGGCCATGAACAAAAGGCTCTTTTCAGAACAGTCACTTCTGTTCAAGATTAAGTGAATTGATTTATTACATTTATGTAGTGTTAGGCAGTGATCATTCAGATGTTAAATTAATTGACGTTTCCTCACCAGTTCCTTGCCAGTTCTTGTGGCACTGTTAATGTCCCATTTGATCCAAAATACATGAAATAATCCCCTCACTAGCTCTGGAGATAGAGTTGTCCTTTGTCACTGTTGTTAATCCCTGGAAGGGTTAGTTGCCATGGCCAGATGTAGAAAGACCTGAGGGACTTTTGCATTCAAATCTGTCAAAGGCAGAGGTGCTTGTGCTGTGCTGTGCTCTGGGGGAAATTTTGACACTCCCAGGAGCCACTCTAGTGCAGAGATACACAAATAGGTGAGAAACACGGAGAAACCCAAGGTAACTGGGGATAGAAATGCTGAAAGTACAAAGTTTGGTCTTGCCTACCACACTGCTGCATACTGGTGCATCACTGTTCCAACTAATGTCCTTTGGGAGCTGCAGACTCATTCTTCAAGGCATTGGAAAGATGCTTGCTGCAGAAAAGGAGATGCTGGAGGAGAGGACTGGTGATCTCTGTCACTGGAGAGATTGGGACATTTTCAGGAATGAATGTCTGCTGGGAAGAATACAGAAAGAACAGTAAATTTAACTTTAGCTGCGGCTGTTGTGAGTGAGATCTTGGATTATGTAGAGCCACAAGTGGGAGTTTTCCTCAGCTTGTGTAAGGACAGCACAATGTGACTTTTTCCATGTACCAAAAGCATGGGAACCCTTGAAGGACTGTACTGCAAGTAACTGATTACTACCTATAGGAGAAAAGTAGCACACAGGGGGATTACTTTTGGTTTGTGGTTTTATTTGTCTTGGTGTAAGCTCCTTTGTTAAAGCCAAATTCTCCAGTCCAGTGTGCCAGACTCGTAAATGTGTTTGTTCTTAACTGGAAAAGCATTGATAGTCTGCCATCCTTAAAAAATGTGGGCTTCCAAATCTCTGTGCTTGTCAGGGCAGAGATCCAAGCAGAACAGTTTGGTCTGAGAAAAGATGACTGAGTGGTTTACTGTCATGTAGCATCTCTCTGCATAAGACTTCAGCTCAAAAGGGTGTGTTTAACAGTAAGTTGCCGTGACACAATGACCTGCGCTGGAGAGATGTCCAGGGTAGTCCTAAACTAGCTGGCTACGGTCCTGGAGGTTATCTATTTAAACTGATGCAGGTTTCTGCTGGGGCTGATGTAGCCCTGGGGAGGCTGATGGTGTACCAAACCTGGTGGGGGGCAGCACCAATGTGGTTTCTCCTACCTGAGCCAGCCGTGGTGACTCTGCGTGGTGCTGGGCTGTGTGATCAGGGCTCTGATCCTGCTGACCGGCCTCACGGCCTTGGCAGGTTTTTTTCGTCTCTTTCATTCATCAAAGCCATTAAGTAGAAACCGACTTTTAGCCATTACCTCGATCTCTTCTCATTGAGCAAATTTACTCCTGTTGCAGGGAGCCCGTGTGCTTGCCGGAGTGTCTGCGAGGCAACTGAAGCGCAGGAGCTGTTTGTTACCCAGTGATAAGTCACGTAGGCAGAAATACATGCTTAAATACTCTGAATTAGGTTGGTTTCCTGGCTAGGGAGGCAATGAAGTTGTGTGTGTGTGTTCAGATTTAAATATGTGGTTAGGTCCTACTCATGCCAATGAAATCTAAGCGTGTGCTTAAAGTTGAGCAGTTTATTGAATTGTGGCAAAACTGAGCAGCCTTTGTAGAATTAATTGATCTATCTGAGCTACTTGTTATGTATGTGACCCAAAGAGAACTGTACGGCTTCTGTGTGATTTTTAAACATATCTTTCAGTTAAATCAAGGATCCAGACACAAATAGTAGTACACATTATATGGATTTATGACATTCCCTGGAGGATTTTGGGTCAATAAACCAGTGAATGGATTACAAAGAGGCCTCTAAAGTGTTTGCTGGAATTTGCAAGGCATGAATGAATTACTGTTTGTTTTATGACTGGAAAACATCTTTCCAGGGATGCTGCAGATCAGGCTGACTGACAGACATAACGTGCTTTTGCTGTGTTTTGAACAACCAAATTTATTGTATTCAGTTGAAGTTGAAAAATAAAAGAGAAGCAGAATGTCATACTATTAAAATAGACTGGAAAGTAATATAGGTTCAGTGCAAATGATTATTTAGCACTCAGCATGGTTACTTTTCCTGCAGTAACTTGCAGGCTTCCACCAAGGCCAGGGCTCTTTGTTACACAGATACACTGTGCACAATGCAAGAAGTTTGTACTACACATAAATCTTATCTAAATCCCTGGTTTACATAGATTTAATTTGAAAGCAAGCTTAGATTTTCTAAACAACTAGAATAACTATTGTGAAGCCCTGTGCAAAGCAGGATTTTTTACTTCCAGCTGACATAGAAATGTTGTGTGTAGGTACAACCAAAGGCAAGACATAACAAGCAAAAGTTAAAAATGTGAAAAGCAAAGTTGTCGTGAAGGGTGAGATGCCAAAGAAAGAACACCTTTCAACTATGATGAAGGCCAGTTTCTTTGCTACACATATGGGGTCCAGAGTGCCTGGGAGTCAACTGCCCTCTCTGTTCTTGCCATGATGGTCAGGTGGGCCAAAAGGGATCTGGCATCGATCACTTAAAAGGCTAATAAATTTTTGGTGCTATTTTGATTTCAGTATGGGTGAGTTCAACTATCAGGAGGGCCAAGCTAGTCCCTCGCTCCTTGCCAGGCTGGTGGTAAGGAGACTGGTGTTGTCCCCATGTCCCCTTCTCCCTTCTCTTGCCAGAGGCAATGAGGATGCTTTTTGTTGCTGCCTGGCTTGGCCATCCAGAGTCACCTGAGAGTGAAGTGGTCAGTGATGGAGAGGTTAGTCCTCTGGTGAGATTTTTGCTTTTCTGAGGTATGGCTCACGCCACCAACAAAGAAGGAGCATCTAGACTTTGATTCCTGCCCTGTATCCAGTTCTTGATCCTGGCAGCAAACAGTGACTCCTTGCAGGTATTTGACTGCTTCATATTCTAAATTCCATACCAAATTTATGTAGGAGAGATTTCAGTGGTGTGTGGTGCTCGCTGAACACAGACAGCAGCGTTAGCTACCTTGCAGCTGTCAGAAAGCAGCTGCCTATTGAGCAGTGATCACATTCAGCAACCACAAGATGCATTCAGGGAATTGGTACTGTCAGCATTTGATATTAGCACTCGATGGCATAACTGTAATAATTAATACATAATGATAATGCAATGGCTAATGAAATTAGTATTGCAATTACTATTAATACTTTGCAAGCCTACCTAATCATTTCCACAGCACCCACTGTGTTGTGTAGGGGGGTTTTAAAGCATGTGCCTCCTCATTCTACAGGAAGACACAACTTTTGTCAACTTTGAAGAATTAAGGATAGAATTGTCAGAGGAGGGAAAAAGGTAGCTGAGAATAACAAGAATAACAAACATAAGGAAAGAATTGGTGGATCTGCATTTCTGATTTTATCAAGTTATCATCATCAGCAATGCCAGCAAACACGTTCTAGGTCACTTAACTGAATGGAAAACATCCAACAAGACAGCCGAATTAAATGGAAATAGAGGCTCTCTACCTTGAGTTCAAATAAAGCACAGACAGTAGGCGGCAATGGAAAGTCCATTAAATTTTAATTTGTTAGTCATTAAAGTATGCCATTCATTTGTAGTATTACATGGCAAGGAAGCCCAAATACAGAAGTGTATGGCTTACTCTTCTTAATGGTCTTCTTATAAATTTCTGTCTGTGATTAGGATCAGTTCTTTCTTATTGTCCATGAAATTTATGAACCAATTTATTTCATCAACTGAGTGGAAATATCAGGTAATGCAATGCAATAAAACGTAGATACTGATTTTAAGAAATCAGTATGTCCTCCTTGGTCTCCTGTGAGAAGGGCTAGAAGAGAGCACCTAATTACTTCGGCAACATTAAAAACAACTGCAACATAATGGTGTATGGAACCATTTAATCAAAATGGACACACAACACTCTTGTAATTATATGAAAAGGTCATGGAAATCATCAATTTAGACGAATATGATGTGAAGAATATGACTTAAAACTTCCAGTAAAGCTATCTCCTGGAGATTATTTGAACCACAAAAAAGTGGTTTGTATTTCCAGTTTAATAGCTGAGGGCACAATGCCATACTGTGTGTTTTGGCTTGCGAGATCTCAAAGCAGAACTTTCTTAATTGGAACTGCTCAGATACACAGCATGGAGGTTCATTTCAAGTAACATACCTGCTGCTGGAAAATATAACTGCCTACAATTTAATTATATAGAAGCTATACTTTGGCTTTTTGATTGGTCCTGTGAATTTCTCCACAGAGCTGAAACGCCAATTCATCTGTTTTAGCAGAAGCAAAGGAAAAGTGAACTGCTTTCAATTTCCTTTTTAGTATGCAGTAATGGATAATTTCCAGCTCTGGAGGAAAAAAAAATGCTCTTGCCTATACCTGGGGGTAACCTACTTCTACCAGGTAATATAATCTGTTTTCCTTGCTGCAGCTGAACAATGATTGACTTCGACATCTCAATTTTGGGCAAGACAATGGAGCAGGAAGAAAATCTGCTCCTGGAAAGTGGTGGTTGCTTTGAAGTGAAAGGGAAATACACATTTATGTGACTATCAGAGTAGGACCAATTCAAACATAGACACAGGGGATACTTTTACATGGCACAAAAAGTACTGTGCTCATACCAAAGCCTGACATTACCAGGGCACTGGAGAAAGGAAATAACAGCATTATAATTTGCCCATGTTATTATTTGGTTTCTCCATTGAGCTGAGGATCCCATGAGGATCCCTCATTAATGCAGCTGTTTTGCTTCTGGTAGCTCTTTGGAACTAGTGCTGGTATCTTTGCACAGGGTTTTCTTGTGCTCCACTTAAGCATGTGTGCACTTTATTGACACGTCCCTAGGAGCTGAGAAAGATGTGGTTACTTTATAACCTGATCTTTTTAAGCAGAGTCTCCAGCCCACTGGGACTACCAAGGAGCATTTACAAACCTGATGGAGAATGAGCGGCCCCTGCTCTGCTTCTCACATGTGCATTTCAGCCCATCAGCTCCTGCCCATATCACAGCAGTTGCTGAGCAGGGATGTCCCTGCTTCTAACCCTACACCTAGTATGGAAAGAAAAAAAAGGGACCTGGTGCAATTTCTGGAGATGTGTGGCATTGTCTCACAGTACGTTGGTGGGAAAAGACACCCCATGGCTGCTCAGGTGCTCAGCCTGGAGGCAGGTCCCTAGAGGCTCCGGTGTGGTGCCTCCATCTGCCCTGTCAGGGAGCTTGGCTCGTGGTGTGCCGTCCCTGACACTGGGAATCTGGTGTTAATTCACATCCAAATTGAGGTGAAACAGCTCACCTGTGAGAGAACACCTCTGTGTAGAGAGGATACTTTATCTGTGTCTAGCTACAAAAGAGTTGCTTTAAAGCCTGGTTATTGCTGTGACCCATATTGCTGAATCCAAAGCAGTGAAGGAGGTTGATGCGCTTCTGGCTGCAGAAGGGGAAAGTGTGGTACACGGATCCGACTCTCTTTGGGGAGAGAGAGAGACAGGATTTGGACCATACCGAGCACACTAGTTTTTCTGGAAGAAATCACTTTAATGATCTATAATTTTAATTATAAAATGAAAGGAGAGAAGTCAAATTCAAATAAGGAGCTGAAAAATTCTACAGATGCAGTTTGATTTTTAACAGCAAATTAATAAAAAATCAATAACAATAACAAATTCATAACAGAATTTTTTTTTACCTTTATTATATTACTTGAATTTGTTATATGGGGCACACGGTCAAATCTGCCTCTGGTTCTGGCTCTCCTAAGAGCTTTGATAAGTGGAAGTCAATTATACCTTTTGAAAGAACAAAATTTTAAAATATGAAGAGAAGATATTTGCCAGTATATAAATTTTCAGTTATTCTTTATTATTAGGCATTTATTTTTTTCAAAGAACATGGTGTAAGCAAGTGAGCCTGCTGGGCCAGATATGTAAGAGATAAGAGAATCAAGCATATAGTTCTCATTTTAAGAGGCAATTTTCAGTGGATTTATGAAAACTCTGAAATGGATAAAACAAATTCACAGCAGTACAAAGAAAACTTGACCGGGTCATGCAAAACAACGAACTAAAGTGACAATTTGTTATAGAGCAGGTGATTAGGTCATTTCAGAAAATGAGAAAATATAATAATTGTCCAGCCATCAAATGGCTAAACCTAACATAACATTCACCCTCATTCTTATTAACAGACCAAAACTGAATGCTCCCAAACCCGTAGTAAGGTAATTAAGTTGACTGCCATAGCCACCCAGCAGGTTCTCCCCTACTATATTTTAGAGAGGATAAATTAGTGTGGCAGGCTCTTCTGGTGCTTATGAAGAGCTTGGAACATTTTCTGTCTCTCCCACTGATGCTTAGGGCTGTGCCTATGGCACTATATCCAACAGCAACAGGGAGCAATCCCTGCCCCTGAGGGCTACTAGCAGAGTTTGGCTAATGTGCAGCCTGTGACTTTTTGGTCCTCGTTCCCTCAGAACCATTAATGAGATGTGATGGAGCACTGTACCCATGCTGTTGCTGTGCACCTGTGCTATCACCCCTGCCCCTGCACCTGGATGGAAGTGTGGAGAAGGCAGACTCCTGGAGGACAGCTCCTTCACATCCTCTCCCTGCACGTCCCAGCCACCAGCAACCCCTGGGAGCATGGGGTCTTGAGGTCCTTTTGGCTGCTGGGTAGCTCCCAACCCTGGAGTTTTTTTGAGGTTTTGGGTTGCCAAAGTACAACTTCTTCATCAGATTCAGACATCTGGTGCCACTTATTACAGTACCTTCTGGTGTGCCACGCTGGCATGCCTCTTAGCATCCTGTGCCTCTCTGTAATCAGTTTTTGGTTTCTGAAATTTGCCTCGGCACAGATGCTCACTGTAGATAGGCTGCCTCAGGACAAGCTGCCACAAGCAACCTCTCCTATCTTCTATTTTACCCTGCAGCCTGCTTTCCCTGAATGGCCACAAGGGATCTGTCTTCATCCCTTTGCAGCTCTCTGACACCTCCCTCTGTGTTTTTCTGTCTTCTACAGCCAGGAGGATGAATTTGGCCCACACAGATAAAAGGGGTGTCTGTAGCCCCTGGGAGGGGTGTTTAGGTAAGAAGACCGAGGGTGCGTGTGCTGTTCCCCGCTGTGTGGGGTAAGGATGTAGGGTGTGGGGGATGCAGAGCCTGCTGGGATGGTGCCAGTGCTGTGTACGGGGCAGAGCAAGTCAGTCCTGTCAATCTGGTCCCTACCACCTATACAAAATAGCTTCTGGAAATAGCTGTAACCATGCCCAGGTGTTATTTCCTGGGGATAGCAGGGCAGCTCCAGCACAGAGACTAGGAGTATAATAACACCTTGCAGTGTTAGTATACTCTGCAGCACTTGGACAGTCAGGAGGCTACTGCTTTAGCTGGGGATGTGGTCCTAACCTTATTTAGCAGCATAAACATATACTTCAGCTGTACATATACTAGCAAACAAGACAGATCCAGGGGACAATTTCAAATGCTAGCCTGTGATTTGGTTCTATGTATTTACTACTGTCAAACTCCTTGCTTAGGTTTGGGCCCATGACAACTAACACTTTCCCAGCATAAGGTCTGGAGATGGTACATGCTAGAGTCTCTTCCCAGTCCAGATGTAACCACCCTTGTTGGGTGGAAAGAGCTTGGAGGAGGGAAGGCACTTAACTATGGATGTAACTTATGGTTCCACCTAGCCTCTGGGCCAGAAAGGAGCCCTTGTCTCTGTTTTATTTATTAGTACAAACCTAACCAGACAGGATCAGCCCCTTCCTTTAAATGTACTCAGCAAAGAATTAGTTGGTAATCTGCTTGCATGACTGAAAGCAATTGTCCTCCTCAAAGAAACAAACAAAACCTCTTAAGTTAAAAGGACTTTATTAAGGTTGCAAAGTCAAGCCCTCAGAAATTAGCTGTCGCCTGAGATGAGGATGCTTGTGCAACCTTTATTTGTAGCCTTTATGTGCTTGCCTTTAGACTGGGTCTTCAGTCACTGTCTGCATGCTATTTTTTCCACCGAGCTTCTGTTTTTCCTTTGGTGCACAGGATGGGCTACACACAAACAATGACAAGTCCCCTGCATAATGTGTGATTCCAGGCTTGTTGCACAATGTTCAAAGCCTGCTCTGAAGATATGGCTATCAGTTTCCTCATTGCTTTTCCTATGGTAGACACCAGTAGCCTGTGCATGGTCTTCACAAACAAGAGTGATTTTTAACTCTGAGTGCCTTACTGAGGGGAAAGGGTATAATACCCTTGTTTTACAGTTACAGAACATCTAGTAGTTTGCATGTTTCCTTTCTAGGAGCCTGAGAATTTTAATTTTCAGTCTATTTAACACTAATAGCAACATCTGAGAACAGATGCCATTTACTTTGATTGAAGTTCTAAGTTTCAACATCCTGGCAAGTCAGACCATAAGACTGTAGGTTTGGCATGCAGAAAATGAAGAATGCATGACTTCTTGTGATAAATCCTCAGACCTGACATCATGCAGGCACACTGTGGCAGAGGCAAGAGCAGAATTCAGCTCCCCCAAGGCGGCAGTCCGACTTTTCTGTTCCTCCAGGCCCTTGACTCATTGGCTTCATATTTTCCAACCTCTGCAGCAAATAAAGCAGATGTACTTCAGACTTTGTGCTACTTTGCCACACTGTCTTGATTCATGCTCAGAACAGGTCTCCTCTGTTCGTTCAGCAAAGCACTGTGCACAATGGCACAGTGGCTGTGGTAAACATCACAGAATGAACACACCAGGTCTGTCCAGACCCTAACCTAAATGCAAACCTAGGTCTTCCTTTTCAGACCTGTAGGTTAGGAGATGGTTAGGGAGTCTTCCTCTCCACCTATTGGCACTGAGCAACCTGGGCTTCTAATCCAATTTCAAACCCAGACTCTCTTGCTCAGACCTAGACATTTCTTACATAAACAAAGAGTCTTAATTACAGCAGCACCTAGTTTCAGAATGCTTGGATTTGCAATATTAATGTTATTCCTGGAAGGGGAGAGAACAGAACTGGGTACTTCCAAGTATTTGGAGATGGAGGCAGGGAGAAGGAAGATATCTGTGGACTGGGACCTTACTGGGACCTCTGTGGTTTGAGAGCAGAACTGAAGTGTGTGGAGCTGATGCACAGAGCTCCTCCGCTGGGGCTAATGCAGTGGCTGTTAGCAACACCAGGTAACGACCCCTGGCAGGACCAGCAGCTGGGAAGAACGAGAAGAAACACTCTTCACTGAGGTGCTCATAGATGTTTATGAAAAGCAGAGAAGGTAACTGAAGCTCTTTCAGGCCTTGGGGGGAAATGGGGTCTAGTGAGCCCTGAACATGATCCCCTCAACCACTTTTCCTGCCCTGACCACACTGACCACCCCCACCAACTCCACCACCCTGGATTTTCAAAGCTGCTGCTTATCTGCCCCAGATAATGTCACAGCTAGTACAGGTACTGATGGGGACACAACTGGAAAAACCTGGGGCCTTTAAAAACAGTGTTCTCTGAATACAAAGAGCAAGCACGGGGAGGTTCAGGGAGTCACTTTTCCCTCCATTCCTTGGTAAACTTTTTTCACTAGTTCTAAAAATAAAAATGCTTTAGACAGCTACCTAAGCAATCCAGACTCAACAAATATCTTTATTATATGAAAATAAAGAAAACTTCCTGCATGTGGTTTGCTTTCAGCTACCGTTATCTGTTTAATAGACACTAAGCTAAGCAAGAAAAGCATAATAAAAGAAGCAGATTTATGTTAGACTCCTTTCATAACACAGGACAGGCATTTCTTTTCTCCAGTGACCTTAGAAGTTCCTATGCTCTGTTAATTGTTGGTTTGTTGTATGCATTCACTGGAAGGCAAGATCATGGTTGAAAACAAGTTTTCTGTGTTATGTATTTGCTACATAAGAAAAAAGTGCTTCAGATTTAAATTATGTAGTTAACATAGGCTGACCGATGAGACTAGCTCTCCCACAACTAGGTAGGAGAAGATGTGCCTGATATCTCATTTGCGGGGCAAATCAGACTTTACAAGGTCAGCTGCCGCTCCTGAGCGCTGCCTGTCCCACTCCAACTCTGCCTGATGGCAACCGCTCACCGCTGGAATTTGTTTCTGAGCGTTAGAGAGCTCTTGGACCTCCTGCCCTAAAGCAACTGTGGCCAGACAAAGGCAATCTTTTTTCACATAGAACAGAATCCCAAGCTCTGTGAACTTAGCTCCCTCTGTTTGGCGTTACTGATCCGTTAGTCTAAATATGGTACATGGCAGTTTGATGGAAATCATTTCCAGTAAGAGAGGATGTTTCCTCAGCAGTTTTCAAGCTGGCTCTGACTCAGGCATTCTCATGGGAGCCCATTTAACTGGTCATTAGGGAGACAGCAAAAAGGCATTGAGGAATTTCGTAACAAAGATGTGCATCCTGTATGAAAGACCTCCTGAGAATCCTCCTGGCCATTGGCTCTGTGCATGCTTGAGAGATTTTATTAATGCTCCTGAAAAAGTATTGCTGAAACTAATCTATTATTTGTGCATAATTTTAAAGATGCTGTATTGTACTTGTTCCAGCAATGTGATGAACCACTGTGCTTGTAAAATGCTGTGCTCAAACAAACCATAATTAAATGTTTAAAGTCGATTAACACCCTATATTGCAACACAGCAATCGATGGTGGAAGGGTTGCAGTTACTAAATGAATAATGGGAAGAAACATCCAGAATTTGCTAAGCAAAGTTTTTTCACAAGCCGGGAGTAGATAAATATGTCAAGCAAATAGTCTATTTGAAAAAGGAAAGGTTGTGAATCGCCCTGACAAAAGCCATAAGTGGCAAAATAAGTATTCCTTCATAACACAGACTCTCTGATTTATGCCTTTTTGTGCATATGTGTTTCAAGGCAAATCTTTTCCAGACTAGCACTGATGGAGAGTTACTAGGGCTTCAATCCTGTAAAATCCCTGAATAAGCAGATTTCTTTAGGTGTCATGGTTGGACCCACTGGCTCTACTAGGATTACTCACACATTCAAAATCGAGTCACATCTTAAGAGTTCCATTGGACTGAATCTACTAGCTGGCAGAAGGGTGGGTGGGTGTCACAGAAGCATGGAGTTTTGGTTTCCATTTCAAGTCATCTAGATTGTGGCTGCTCCTGACCTCAATACGCCACAGAATGGAGAGCAGCAGGCCAAGTGACAGACACCCTGTCAAGGTGCTTCTGTGGGGTTAGGATGCCCCAAAGACAGTTTTCTCAGGCAATCCAGAGAGATGAGGGCCTGTTGGGTGAGCAACCCATAAGGGGATCTTCACATCCAGACCCTGATACTCATGCAGATAATGTAAGGAGTAAAAGGCATCCCTTCCTGACCCATCTTTATAAGGCTCAGGCTTTAGGCAGGGGTTTTCTTCCCTTTCATTTGGATACCCACTGATTTTTATCATTAATAGTAAGACTGTTTGTTGAATGTTTAGTGCCAAGCCAGGCTGAATCACAACCATTTTCTGCTTGCCTGAATAAACAACAGCCATCATGAGAGAAAACAAGTTGCCTAAGTTTTGGATCAAATGCTTATGGGGTTGCAAGATTTGTTCCTGGGCATGCTGGTCTGGTGCTACATGCAGGGGTAGCAAAAAAAAGCCTAAAAAATGAGCAGAAAACACACACAGGACAGAGGGGGAGAAGGAAGTTTGAATAGATGTGCAATAAATTTGATAAAAAAAATAATTTAGTGTACAGGTGCTCTGCACTGAAATGTAGGGCATACCATTGCTAATCAGCTTCTTAGGCTTGCTAGTTGAGGGTCTTTGAGAGAGGAAGACATTGGTCTTACAGGTGAAATTCCAGAAAACTTAACATTAGGCAAATATGACAGAATTTTCTCCATTCTCAAAATTTCCTTTCCTTGGGTAGCTGTATGTTCCCTGTGAGTCTCTACTCCAACACCTCATCACTCTGACAATGCTCTCTGTAGTTACTGCTGTGAAAACTCTGTATGCTCTTGTTATTCATGTCAACCTCTCTGATGTCTTGTGCTAAGCTCTTGACCTCAATAATATCTCATAGCCAGGAGATCCTTACTCTAGCAGCATGGATGAAGAAAGGTTTTTTTTGTTTTTTTTAAGTTGATCTAATTGTCTAAGCCTCTATTTTAAGCTATTAAGCCTAGTCCAGCCTTACTAATGTGTAGTTTTTTAGGCAATCTTTTCCAATGTACCTTAGCCAAGGTATCCCTGTAGCTGAATTTAATATGTAAAGATTTAGCAAAACAAACTTGCTGGTACTTGTTTTGAAAAAAATTCCTGCAATGAGAGGCATGAATTACACATAATTATTGACCCTGCAGTGTAAATATGGATGATAGGAAGCTTTTAAAATGTACATTATTAAACCAGTAGAGTGTTTATAGCTATAGAGACATCTATAGCTATAACAGTTTAACAATTAAATGCATATTTATGAACTCTCCTAAATAGATATTATTAATCCGAAATTTTTAGTTGTAAGATAATTTAAAAAAAAAAAACAAAACACTTTTCAGATCCAGGACAATGAATTGTCTATGAGCTGTTATAACCTTTAATTTAAAACTACATAAATATCCCCCACATAACAGCTTCTATTAGAGCCTGTTCCAAGGACCTTAAGTGAATATAAAGTCTTTCCACTTACTTCAATCAGCTTTGAAAAGACATTTAATCTCCTGCCGGCATTACCTTCTCACCATTAACTGCTCTGGCATGTCCATGCTACTCTTCTGGCCCTTACAGAGGAAGGTAAAGGATGAGGATTGCGATGCCAAGAAGGATCGTGTACTTTATTTAACAGCATTATCCTGATGGCACTCAGCTCATTTCTTGTCAAATTTTTGCTCTTGGTCACTGATAATGTGTTGTATGAGTGATGGGGAAAAGCCAGTTGTTTTTAAATATTTGATCGGAGCTGCCTCTAGGCAGAAATGGGACCTGGTGGATGTGCCACGTGCTCAGGGTGGGAGAGGTTGTGGTCTCGTGTTGGAGCAGGTAGCAAGTCTGAGGAAGGCCTGCAGAGCACAAGCTTGATGATGTGTAGGTCCAAAGGATGGGCTGGACCATTGGGAAATAATGACTTAGGGGAGATAGGCTGGGTTATGTTGGCAGGTAAGAAGAACATATGGGACCAAGGGCATTTGTCCTTTTCTGGGTATTGTCCAATGCTAATATCTTGCTCAAATCTTTGTCTTAAACCTTGATCTCTCTAGAGCATGAAACCAAACACTTCGGTGGTGTCACCAGTAGGCATTTCATCTGCAGCCATAGGCGGTAACAGGTATTCCCAAATTATCCTTGCAGAAGGAGTTAATAGTTTGCTATGCTAGCTGGTCACAAATGGTAGAGAAATGAGATTGGTTTGAATTTCAGAGGTGGATTTAGACTGAGACAGAAAGTGACAGCCTGGAACACAGGTTAATTAAAAATAATAATCCACCACTTAAAAGTCCCCATCCTTGCCCCTCAGATCTCGTGTTTGTATTGCTACAGTTACTTGGACGTCTCAGGTAAGTCAGAAGGAGGTGGAGGTGAAGACACATGCAGAGAAATCAGTGGATGCTGATCACCTGAGTCATGAAAGTAACTGTTTTGAACTAAAATAAGAGCCACTGTTCTCCTTGGGTTCAGGATTTGAGTAACCTTTTCTGAAACCATAGTGTTTAAGTAACCTCTCTTGTTCCCTTACCCCCTCACTCCCTTGTCTTCTGCCTTTGAGTTTCCATGTGGTGGTGCAGCCTGATGAAGACTATCTGGTCTGGTTTTCAGCCAGTTAAGTTCAGCTGAAAGTCAGAAGGGTATTGCTTACCCCAACCAACAGACCTACATGGGGCTTGCCTGGCCACCTGCAAATCATTGGCTGCTCTTCTCCTGATATGCAGCCTGGACAAAAAGTCCAACTATGTATTTACCTCCAAACAGATGGTGGGACCTGACTTCAGATGAACTCTTGTCACCTGTGGTAGTGCCTGAGCGGCTCGGGACCCTGAGCTTCAGTTCAGCTGCCTCCAGTGCAGGAGGAGGATTCTTAATGCCCAAGATGAAGGGAAGGAGGAGGGAAAAACCTTGAAATAGTTGTTATCTTTGGCTCCAAGTTAAGGAAGTTCAGCTATCTCTGGAAGGGGGGAAGTTTGAATAAAATATCCAAGTTGTTGTAGAGATTAGTACTCCCTCTGAATCTTCTCTGGGGAAGGTGATGATGGGAGATCACAGGGTAGGAAACTGCTTAACTCTGATAGAGTGGAGGCTTGTGCACAACATTGGGCCAACCTGACAAAACCATCCCAGGAGAAGTGTGTGCAGTGGAGGCACCCAGCGGTGTTTGTTTTTGTTGGCTCCACATCTGTGGTCCTCAAATATGGCAGGAGATAGTGTCAGGCTACAGAATAAGGGAGATGGGGGTTACTGTGTCTTTCTGCCTGCTTTTTGCCCTGTTGCCATTGTGGGTCTTTCTGGTGACAGATTCAGAGTGGTTTTGAAGAGTCAGAGAAAGGGACAGAGCTGAAGGCCTAGCTCTATCCCTGGCACCTCCATTATTAGATTGGAAAATCTCTGTACCCATATACATTGTTGTGCAAAACTTCTGCATAGAACCTGGAAAGTCAGTCCTCTGACATGCGAGCTTCCCCCGTCATCTCACTGATGACCTAACATAGATGTTTGATGCTGCTGATACTTCAAATGCCCCAAATACCAATGCCTCTGTTGCTCACGTGGGAAAAAGAGCAGCGTGGCTGCTGAGTAGTCTCTCTGAATTTCCCTTTGGTTCCGGGAGGGGGAGGCATGCGAGAGGGGATACCAGGCACCTGCTCCCCATCCCCTGGAGAGGGGGCTGGCTGGGGAAGCCCTGGGGCTGGGGAACAGGCTGCCCTCTTCTACAGGCCTGCACACACCTCTGTGTGCAGCTTCTCGTCTGGGTGACTCACAGGAGCAGGGCTCGCTGTGTGGGCATAGCTTCAGCAGTGTATCATTGCTCCCCCTGCTCCGACCCTGGGTGGGTTCCACACAGAGAGCCCAGACAGAGGAATTTCTTTCTTTACACAGTGGGTGTTAATCAACATTTTGGGAAATGCAATTACAGGTTCACAGGCTGTGGAAACCTCTGGGTTTCCCACACTTGGTCAGTATGGTCATCATCCATGGCTCAGCTCTTTCATTAGCTGCCAGGGACACTTAACCTCTCACAGTGTCTGCATGAGACTGGGAATGTTTTCTGAATGACTAAGGTGCCAACCCTGCAGGCATACGTGTACATTTTGCAACAGCCAGCGCTAGGATTTTCCTAAGAGAATTAGGAACACAGGTTTACTGGGAGCCAAACTGTATTAGGATTCTTTTTTTTTAAATCCCTGCCTTTTTGTTACTAATTTTCCAGCTGAGCATGTTAGACTCCTGGCACCGCTGCCGTACTCTGCTGCATTACTCAGCTTTTGTTCTGCCAGACTGAAATGTCAATGCAAGCAACTGTCAGCCTCCCAGGAGGCGAAAATGTAGAGCACCATTCCCCCCTCCCTAGGTAAGCGGTTTCAGGATGCAGCTCGGTCAGTTACGAGAAAGGTTATAGGATATGTTGCCTGAGGTAGCGAGGGTCTGGACTTGCCAATACACAATGCTCTTGCCAGTCCTGACTTCCCAAGAACACCCTGAATCATGTGGAAAAATCAGGTTTTCCCATTATGTGCACTTTCCTGAGTCGTTCGGCTAAATTATATTCCTGTTGCCATTTTTCTGCATTCTTACATGGCTATGCTCTGAAGGCTATGTCCAGTGAAAACCCTTGTTATCAGCAGGCATAATTCACCTACCAGCTCTTGGAGGTCACCACTTATTGGACATTTATATCCTGACCTTAAGGCCTTACCTATACAGAAAGGCTGTACTGCTCTAGCCTTATTGATATAATTAGAGTAAAACAATCTCTACCTTTCCCCCACTCCTTGGTGTGGATGCAATCACACAGCCATAAAGATGGTTATACAAATCTGGGTTATTCTTACAGAGGAAAGCAGAGAGTGTTTTACCACAACAAGGCATTTTTATTTCAGTATAACTGCATCCCCACCAAGCCTTACGCTGGTCTAATTAGGGCTAATTTTGTGCAGAAGTGAATGCCAGAAGGAGCACACTGAAACTCTGATATGTGGGTGCAGATGCATACACAGGGCTACTGTCTATGTCTTACACACCTTCTGATGTGACACTCCCACCTGTGGCGGCACAGACCTAGCCCTGTGTGAGAAGGAGGTCATATCGCTGACTGAAATATAATTGTGTGTGTACAGAAACTGTGTTTAGGCAAGGCATATAGAGAAATACAGCTTATTTTCTATCATAAGGTCCACCAGATGACATGTAAGGTTTGGTCTAAGAGATGAAATACCAAAACTATTCACCGTTTAAATAGACAGTTCAAGAGAACAAGCTGCTATGAATTGCTGCCTCACGGTCTGAAAGTGCTTTTAGTGTTTCAATTCATTTTGAAGGATTTGGGAGAAAATGGCCCCTGTGTCTGGGAAGAAACCTCACACTGACCTCACCCAAGAAATCTGGATGCCTTCTTCCTGTTTTAAAGGAACAAATAAGGATGAATCTAAATGAAGTGGCCAGAAAAACTTCAGGCCAAGTCAGTTACAACATATCTGCAACCACAAGCCAATTAGGCCTGCCCTGGGGGTTTAATACAGTGTGCTTGATGATGCCAGTATCTGAAAGTCTGTAGTGCTTTCTAGCCCATGCACAAAACCCCCCAAACAATTAACTGAAAACAAGGTAAATAATAAACATGTTATGTAATATATTTTTTTGAACATGTAATATTCACGCCATTTCTCCAGGGCACCTCAGTTCCAGGATGAGCCAAGGCTTTATTCAAACCCTGCTGACAGTAAAGCACTTTTTAACGGAACGGGGATGTTTGGCAGAGCTTCAGTACTCAGAAACTCCTTGGCTGTGCGAGGCCGTACCCTGCCTTACTGACTCAGATGCTGATTCCGAGGTCTGAACCAGCTGCCCCTACAAGTTAGAGCAGCCATAGGCCTGCTCTGCCAGCTTATTTATCAGCTGGGAAAGTCCCATATGGCCCATTAGATCCAGGCTGGCAAGGCCTAGCATCATCAGGGTGCGCTTTGCTTTGTCTTCCTTTTCTCAGTTGCGATGGGCTTCTACACAGGGAAGATGGGTTGAGTAAATTTGGCTTTAGCCAGCTGGCTGCTAATGACTAGTCTAAGGAGCTGGAGTTCTGCTCTGGTGGCACAAAGGGATTTCCCTGGAGACCAACGATCTGTCCAATAGTAGTAACTTTTAGAAAATTTGCAGGTCTTCCAATAGCAGTATCAAAACCCAGGCTGTGGTAATAATAGTCACAGCTTCTTTCCTGTTGTCACAGAATCACAGAATGGTATGGGGATGGATGATATGTCCTTAAATGTGATGTGAATATGCAGCCAGGAAGCACAGCCTGTCTTGTGTCATGCATGCTCAGTTCCTCATGCTTTGCAGTGAAGTTGGTCAATAGAATTTTTAAATAAGATAAGCTGTATTTACCATCCATTTTTCTTCTACAATATACAGTCAGGGATAAGAATTTGCTTTCTCTTCCCACATGCTTTCCCAACGTGTGAACAACACCCTACTTTCAGTAAAGTCAATGGACTTCTGTGATTGCCTTCAGTAGGACCCAGAATTTACCAATATGTTTGGAAATTCTCATATTTCTTGGACAATACATCAGCCAACTTTCACTATTGTAAAAATACTCTGCAAAAAGAAGTGCCCAGATAGCCTGTACTCTCACAGAGCCTACACAGGACCAGGAGTGGGACACCAATGGTAGCAGGCAGCAATGGTGAGCGTTAGGGGAAGGAGAGTGGGCCTGGGGGAGATGGGGGTCGGAGGAACTCTGGGGTGAGAGGGAGGGCTGTGCCACACACATTTGTTTGTGTTAGCTGCATAAGTATACAACCTGCTCTGTTTCTACATTGCAGGATTTTGCTTTTTGCAGCTAACCCCTGGTTATAGAAGTGATTTCTTACATGGTGCACTGAGCAGCACCTAATCATTTTCCCTTACACAGTGAAGTTAATGTTTGTTTAATGTGTCTGGAGCAATGATACCCTGTGTTTGGCTTACAGGTCTCTAAGGCTATCCAGGAAGTTTAACTGTGCAGTATTCAACAGCTGAGCTTTTCATTTAATTAATTCTGGTGTTCTTTTTGTATTCCCATCTCTTCTCATTTCCAAGACTTCTTTGGAAAATAAACAGCATGTGATTTTGCAGATTAAAGAAAACCCCCACATTCATTATTTCACATCAAACATTTTCTCATGGATGAATGAGGAGAGGAAATGTCCTTGGGCCTCTGATAAAGAGAAGAGAGGTCTCATGGCTTCCTTCTCCTATACAATCCTGGAGAAGGATCTTGCCCTATAGATTTGCAGATTTCTGCACCAAAAAAAACCCCACTCAGAGCAGCAGCTTACTCCTTCATGGGCAGCTGAAAAGGCCCAGAAGCTCTCTTTTGTACTCTGCCATGAGAAAAAAAAGGAGAGAAACTGATGCTGATGTAGTGGTGGCCCCGGGGTTCCCCACGCAGTCATTCTCAGCTAGAGCACAGAGCTGTTGGTAGCATCAGTCTCTCTCATTGGTGATCTCTCTCAGTCACAAAATATACTGAGCTGATTTAGTGCACTTCTACTTCCTTACTTCAAGTGCAATTTGGACATCATATTCTCTTTTGCTGTTATTTGTATTTCATCCTAAATAAGTGAAAAAAAGTAACTGATCTCTGATGAACCAGAAGGTCCGAGGTACCTGAAATCTCAGATAGTCATCTTGAGG
Organism: Gallinago undulata; assembly: GCA_026546715.1. Lineage (NCBI taxonomy): Eukaryota > Metazoa > Chordata > Aves > Charadriiformes > Scolopacidae > Gallinago > Gallinago undulata. The sequence continues at coordinate 111,285,933 of JAOTQQ010000001.1, read as the reverse complement.
GATTAAATCAGGTTTCTATTTTCTATATGGTTTTTTTTTTTTCTGAAGCTTGCAGCCTTGAAGCTACCTTGTCATTCCAGCTGGACTTGTTTCCAGCCAAGGGCAGCTGTGAACCCAGGCAAGGTAGAACTGCTTTGGGATACTTTAACTTTTCTGTAAGTCCATTAGTCAAATGTGTTATTGGCATTGTTTGTTATTCTCATTTTGAAATTTCACATTGACTTTCAAAGATAACATAATGCAGAAAAATGCTTTTAATGATCAATCTACAAGGGAGGGGGAACTGATGTTCAGATCAGAGTGGATAATGCAAACGCTCTCAGTACCTGGGGATGTAGACAAATTAGAGAGAGGCCAGAGGAGAGCTACAAGAACAATAAGAAATTTAAAAAACATGGTCTGTTAGGAAAAATTAAGGGAAGTAAAGGGGCAAAGGTTAGTGAAGGATATATAAAATCTCTGAATATTTAAAGGCTGTTATAGGATGGCAATCAATTTTCTTTGAGTACACCTAGGAAAGTACAAAAAGAAATCTACTCAAACTACAGAAAGCATTGCTTAGATTAGAGAAGAGACTAGAAAAATCTCTTCTTGTTTTGGTTTGTTCCTCTTTTTGAAAATAGCATGTTACTGAAATTGTAGAGCAGGTTATCTAGAAAAATCATAGAATTCCTTCCTTCAAGATTCAGCTAGGCAATCTTCTGCCAGAGATGCCTCATTACACTTAATCTTGCCTTTAGTACAGGGGTTTATACTAGAGGAACTTAAGCTGCATAAATACCGATGAGAAATAAATTATCATATCTCCATCATGTTTTAATAACCTACTCTGTGTAGTGTGACCTAGGAACCCAACATAGCTGAAATTTGACCCTTGTCTATGGACAATTGGACCAAAACCACCTGGTCTGATACAGGTTTTAGGGAAATAGTGGTCTGTTGATGCAACCTACATTATCACCTTTCCGTGACTCAGACAGCCACAGAGGCCCTTGCTGTCTGAGTTACTGAGAAGGGCACAGACTGCAGACAGGTCCAAGGACATCTCAGGTATTCTGTCCTGAGGTTTTTCCCTGTTCTGGGGAAACCAGGTGATTTTTTTCCTCCTCTCTGATAGACAGGTAAGGCTGCTTCTCTCCAAACCTGCTGTCCTTTGTTAGGCTGTCTGGTTTGGATCCTTGTGCATCATCAAAGCAACACTCACACCCTCCTTGTTGAATCAGAGGAGCTGGAGAGAGTCTAGGGAAAGGATGACATGCATATGCAGTGATTTAGCAAATATGAGGCAAGATGGAAAGACCTGGGCTGCTCAGTGAGGTGGAGAAAAAACAAGTTCCCAGTATAAAATCTGTCCCTAGGGAGCATGTCATGGTAAGTCATTCTCCATGTCTGCTAGGAGGAGGGCCAGGTGAGGAGCAATGCATCTTTTTCTCCACCCTGGCAGCTTCTCTGTGGATGCTACCCCTTCCCTCCTCCCACCTGGTTCTCCAGGCCTCGCTGCAGAAAGAAGTCACTCTTGCTCTGAGCTTGCAAGAGCCCATGTTGTTGTGTGCATCTCCAGTGCTGGCTGCACTTGGGTGAGGAAGCCCTCCCCCATGACGACCAGACCATGCTAACCAAGGGCCTGTAGGAGCTGCCTGAGGATATGATACAAAGGAAGTTCACTCCACTTTGTTGGCAACGAAACATTTTTTTCTATGAATAAAAATGTCCTTGAGAAAGAGAGTCTAATTTACAGTTAATAGCTGGAAGGTTTTGTGAGAATTTAGCAAGGGCAGAAAGCTCTGGAGTCTTATGGTCTGGGTTATATGATAGAGGAGAATGGTTTCCATGAATAGTCAGGAGCACCGTTTTGTGCTGCACATGGTTTTGTTTTGTTTTTTTCTGGGTCTGGGCTCTTCCTACAATGCACAGCATGTGCTGTACAGAAGCAAGACAAGACAAAGCTAACCACGTAGGTCATGACTCTGAGCATGTGGGAAGCCACTCTCCAAATATAAAAGTTAAGGTAAATATCTGGTGTTGATAAACACATTGTGCATACTTAAGGCCACCACTGTTCCTTGGGTGCCCTTTGTTAGTGTAAATAAGCTTCATCTTGGTTTGTGGCAAACCTCAAATATTTGTCTCAGCACAGTTGAGCAGACAGTATACAGTTATTCATCTGTTCCTGTGCACGGTTTTTAACACTGTAACTTATCACATTAAATCATTCTTGACAATGAAACTCCAAGCTTTTCCAAAGAAAACAATAATAGAGTGTTAGGGGATCCTCCTTTTGCCCAGTCTAAAGTTGCTCTGCTAAACATCCAGGTGCCGACCATTCTCCCACTTCAAGGAAAACGTTAACGCTTTCTCTCCTTTGCATCAGTTTTATTAGTTTCAGTGATAATGGGAAGGGCTACAACCCTACTGACACCATGTGTGTGCCTTTGCCTGGGGTAAGGCAGGGAGAAGGAGGTGTGCATGTGTGAAGGTGCCTGGGGCACCCTTCTGTGGGAAGGATGCAACTTGAGTCCATATCTCTGCAAAAACCTGTGTAGCTTCCTGAAGCGAGTGTGTGTGTTTTGACCACCATCCTCTGACTTCTGGGAGTACAGTAAAGGGTTGAAGTATGTGGGGAACTACACCTTTGGAAAGCTCTGATGAGAGCCAGATGGATCCCTGATTCCTTGGCTCTGAACACCCTGGATTGTGCAAAGCGGGTGGTTACATTGCTGGAAAAGTACTAAATAGCTGAGCATAGGGGATTCTTTGTCTCCATCACTGGTAGCTATTAGCATGAAGAAAGCAGAAGTTGCAGCCCAGTTTCACCCTGGTCATTACAGCTTTGGAGCACTGGGCAACTCTGGCTCAATGTGTCTGCTTCACAGCAGCGTGACTGTCTAAGAGGACAGTGGTACGGACTTGACTATGTTTGAATGGAAAAGTAATCTAGAAAAATATTTAGTGCATTTCACAGCCATATCTGTGCTCCAAGGGACATGAACAGCTTAGTTCCCAGAGCTTCTCGGGGCTTAGTTGATGTACCTGTGTAAGTTCCGAATGTAGATCATAGAATCATAGAATCATGGAATCATCTGGGCCAGAAGGGACCTTCAAAGGTCATCTAGTCCGACCCCCCTGCAGTCACAGGGACACCTCCAACTA
>JAOTQQ010000001.1:111225863-111275530 GCA_026546715.1 Gallinago undulata | reverse complement strand
CAAACAAAAAAAGTGAAGCCTAATGTGTAGTCTATTACATCAAAATACCTTAAATTGGGCAATTAGCCTACTTTTTACTTAGTCAGAACTAGCTGGAATGTGTCCAAGTGGGCTGGATGCTTGGGCTTCATACAAGCCACCTTTACTGAAGTTTGGTACGCAGGATTTCTCCCCCAACAGAATTACTTAATGTTAGCGATACAGGTGACAGGAGCATGCACCCTTCTGCAGCAGAATCAGAGGGTGGCCACTTCTGTACTTCCCCAGCTGCACCATCAACTTGTCCTTCTTTTTTGAAGACTTGTCAAAGTAGTAGCTTTGTACTAGATTTGTGTTTTCTGCAGAGCACCTCCCATTCTCTGAAATGTGCCCCTTGGATCTGGTGGCAGTTTTCTGAGGAGAAGTGAGGGAAACTTTCCCTCTAAGATGTGCAACTCCTAACCCAACAGTGATGATCAACCTTTCTGTCTCAATATATCACACGCAAACTAATTACACTGAGTGCTTAAGTGCTGTTTTATCCCTTCATCTTGCAGTTGTTCTTGCAGCAAGTTGCACAATGAGCCCCCGAGGGTGTGAGGCTCTAGTACATGAAGAGAAAACATTAATCTCCCTAGTCTTTCAAAGGCTGCCTTCATTCTCACAGCGTGTGTGGTTTTTTGTGGAGGCTGGTGTCTTTGGTTTTTGTTCTGATATTACAGAAGAAGATTATCTATTCTCATGTTTTTCACTTGTTTACTGACCATACACAAGTGGTGGCAACAGGAAAGGGGAAATACATGGGGGCAGAAATCACAGATACAGTCGCAACCTGGACTGAATTTGAGACCAAAATGAGACATCCATGAGGTGCCCTAGAGGGAAACTGCTCTTCTAGTGATGGCAGTCCTCACAGGGAAAGTGCTTCACATTCAGCCTTTGTCTCTAAAGATTTTCTTCAAATAGTGACTTGCCTTTTTTCTGAATGGGATCCTGTAATCAGAGCTCTCCGAGTCAAAGAAAAGACCTGCCAGTTATCTTTCTGTCCTTAATAAAGCTAGGCTAATAAACTATTAATATTCCCTACTCTAATTAGTTGCATGGAATTCACAGGACACATAGTACTTCCAGCATAGCACTTATTTTGCTGCCGTGTTAATGGTATAATGCAAAATCTAAAATAAAAAGGGGACAGAAGTATTTTACAGGTGGCAGCACAAAAATGAAAGCAAGCTCTTGACACGTAGTGGAATGTTGGCATTTGCTGAGAACCATCCAAGATCAGTTTCAGGCCACATTTTCTATTCTTGTTAAAAAGTGTGGTGTAGATTGCAACAGCACAGTTGCAACGAGCAATATGCAGAGGAAACTATAAACTCTGTCTATGACTTACATGATGAAATTTAGGATTAATGAGGTTTAGAAAATAATTGTTAAAAAAATATTCTGATTCAATACAGTTTCTTTCTCTCTTCGTCTTGACACAGTTCAGTAATATGCTTGTTGTGAGGTATTCAAAAAAGAATAGGCAAATTACAAAGAAGGGAAAGAAGGCAATCAATGAAGGTGATCTATATCTCATTCACATTGTTGAATAAATAATAGCAGAGGAGGTCTAAAATTAGATTTGAGAAGAAATTTGAACTAGTCAAACATGGGCTGATGTACATCTCCAGTCTAACTAGCATACTGGAAGAGTCAGATTCACAGCTGGGTCAGATTGACTGAAATCAATGGTGCCCTCCTGCTGCTTGCCTGGCTCCTTCTAGCTGGGCCAGAGATGCTTATGTCAGGTGAGAGGAGGGAGTTGTTGATCTTGCAAATCACTCACTTTCTGGTGAGACTTTTAAAATGGGTGAGACCCGTGTTAGGTGATGTCTATTCACAAGAGCTTTTCAGCATGTTGCAGGATAGAGCCTTGCCAACCCATTACAGAACCACAAGGAGGGAAGGCAGCTCCTCAGGTTTGCCATGCAAAACCTGCCCTCCACACACTGCATCTTGATACACAACAAGATGGGGTTCATAGCTGACCGCAGATATTCCCCATTCCTAGTCCCAGACAAAGGAGGAGGATAAGGAAGACACCAATTAAACCTGGATCTTGCAAATCCAAAACAAAGATCTGTGGTCTTCTGCAGGAAGAAATGAGAACCAGCCTGACATGCTGCTCCACAATTGAGAATCAATGAATGCCAGTGTCAGCTATGTAAGCAGTGTTAGCTTGAGGTCTACCCCACTGAATTTGAAGATTAAATAGAATTAATGTATGTCACCAAAAATGCAGCCTTGCTGACTGATCACATCTGCTTCGGCACCTGCTTAGGAAGTGCTAGACATAGATCCCTCTTTAGATGCAAACTGCTCATTTGTTATAAAAGCCCAAACCACGCAAGGTGAACACCGTCCATCACCTATCCAAAATCCTTTAACAGCTACCTCCTAAACATTCATTTTACCTGACTTTCTGGTGAGTGTTTTGTGCTCATCATCTCTCGGCAGCAGAGCAGGTCTCTGGGTTACAACCCTACCCTTATGTGATTCATCAATCTGGCTCAAACCATGGAGCTTAACTGTGCAGGCCACCTTCCAGGCAGCTGTGATCAGTGATTGATGTGACTCAGAACATCTTTCCAAAACCCAGTGGATTGTTCATCCACCCAAAGATATGCTCCTGCAGAGGAAAGAGTTAAAAAAAACAGAAGTTCATGTGTCCCTGATCTTACCTAAACTTCATATGTTCCTTGTAAATTCAGAAACCAGACGTATCCCCAACTTCTGGGTTGGGAGATATAAGTTGCCCTCCTTCTCCCCTTGCTTGTGGCTCAGTCTCCCCAGAAGCAGCTGACTCTCCTCTCCTCTTGACCATCAGAAGTTGGAGGTTCTGGCACTTTGGTCTGCCAGTTGTCTTTAGGCCTAGAAAAATGAGTATGGTAATCTGCTTGGGGTCTCACAGACAGTCTCACAGATCAGTCTCACTGACCGATCCTTTCCTACTGCTCACTTGAGGACTCGGTACTTCCCCTGGATATATCTAGACAACAGTTATTGCTTCTTTTCCTGCTTTTGCATTTCTGAAAAGCAACTTTGATGGATTTCACACAGGTAGTGTGACATTATCATAATTAACCCTATGCAAATAATTGTTTGATTTTTTAAATTTGGTTCCTGAGGTAAGAAACCCAAGAAGATTACAGTTTGGGGGCAAAAGTTGATGTAACCCCTAAAAATCAGTGCCTTCCTTAAACAGAAGGTGGCTTTTGGTTATGACGCTGAAGTGAGAGGCAGTAAACTGAAGCTGATATCCCTTCTCCTGATTCATAGCAGGGGATGAAATTTGGTTATCCTTGCCATGTATCCACAAAGGGGTGACTGATGTCTAAAATGTTTGTGAATGTTATCTTCAAACTTTCCAAAATACCAAAATTCAAGTTTGCAACAATTTTTTCTTCATTTTCATTTATTTGACATGATTTGCTGAGTTTGATCCCAACTTGCAAACAAATGAACAGTGAGAATGCATTTTTTTTTTTATGAAAATGCCATCAGATTTATATGTAATATTGAAGCATGAAGATATACACGTCCCAGATGTCCCAGAAAGAAATATTTTCGAAGGCACAGATGGTGGCTGGGCACCTAACTGGCATTTGTGCTTTTACAAATCCTCTTATTGATGTGCTAATCAATAATGACAAAACTTTCTGAGAAAGAGCACTAAATAAACCCATTAATCCCTCTTCAGTATAATTGCACAAAAGGTCAGATCACTTTGTGTCTGTCTGAGTGAAGAGGAAGAAAGAAATAGCTCTGGAAAGGATGGACAGAAGGATGACCATCTCTTGCTTTACCTCTTCCCGTGCACCCAAGATCTTCCCACCTTCTGGCAGCTTTAAAGGTTGATGCTCTTTTTGCCAAACAGGTCATGTTTACAAGCATTGTTCATTTGTGACTTTCCCATAATTTGGAAGTGCCAATCTGCTTCCATCTGCCCTATTTATTTAGTTTTGGATTGGGAAAGCCCTCTCGCTGCTGGCCATGGAGTCAGCAGCTGGACAGAGCTCGCCAGAGAGATGGCTCCCTGGGCTCCATGGAAATAATATCGGAAACAACATATTTTGAGCCAGTGGCCTGGGAGGAGGATTGAAAGAGGTCAAGGAAAAAACCTGCATTTGAGAAGGGTTGAAAAAAACAAGGAAACGAAAACCAAGAAAGTCCTTAACATTTGTATCAATTTGTGTACAAAACCTAAAGTTTAGGAACCAGACTTAATTTCTTGATTGAAAAAGATGGAAGTGATTCTTAAGAATGAAAAAATAAAACCCCTGTAAAAAGAAGAAGCACCTCAAAATCATGTGTGTCTGATTAGACTGGGTGTCTAAATAGAAATAGGAATTACACAAAGAATCAGCAGAGCAGTGTCACTGACACAGAGCCGGAGAGAGTCAATTTCTAACCAGGTATCTGGTTCCTCTGGCCGAAGGACTTTGGATTGATTATAATGGATTACTAAAATGTGTGGCAAGTTCATTACTGTCAGAGGGAGTGGATAACTCTCGAACAGTGGAGATATTTTATTTATGAGTGAATAAAAGGATTTTATAGCTGCCTGTCAGTGATCTCCAGTGCTGGAACAGAGTAAAATCAATTCAAAGTTAAAACAAAGAGAAAGACTTGTGGGAGAGGGAGGGGTTTTCATAACAGTGTTTTGCTTTGGTTGTTATTATTTTTGTCCTTTCGTTTGTTTCTGCTGACTTAGATTCCTCTGGCTTTGTTTGTGATTTAAAGGTGAACTGAAGTGTAACAAACAGACAGGCTTTAATAAAGAGATGTGCAGTGTCTCTGATGTATTTGAGGGAACCTTTGCTGCTTGTGGTTTTGTATATGGTTATGGTAAATAACTATCATGCTGATTTTTGTGGTCTGGCCTTTGCTGTGAATACTCGACCACTGGAGACTCATTTAACCTAAATAACCCAAACCCGTGGCTGGTCTCAAACTAATACCACCACAAAAGCTGGAGAACCCCAGCCAGCCCCCAACCACGTCAGAACAGAGCACACCAGGAGCCATCCCTGGTGGGGAGGTGCCGGGTCCTGGGGCTGGAGCGCTTGCTGTCAGCGCATGTCGGGGAGGGCGGCCATGACAGGGCCTGGCGGCAGAGAGCCTTGTTATGCCTTGGGCTTGTCACTGCGAGATCCCCCTTTCCCCATGGCTGGTTCCTGCCGGCTCTCTTAATAAATGAGCCCAGATGGGAGATGCGATGACAGGGCTGAGGCCCCAAGCACAGCTCGCTGTACCTCACCAGGGGATAGCCTTGACAGGGGGCACTCAGCCCGAACTGACATGGCGGCTGAGACTGAGTGTCCCTGTCTCGATACACGCCTCAAAAGCACCAGCCTCTGGGCCTGGGGGGGCACTTGGCTGAGCGTGATTTCACTCTTCTTGGAGAAATTAGTATTGAGCTTCCTACCTTGGCAAAACCAAATTAACAGGATGCAAACCAGATGGTAAGCTCCATTCAGAATATTCCATTTAAGGTACAAAACATTTGTACATTCTGCTGATCACTACCAGGAAAATACTCTAGCTGATACTTATCCTCTGTTGGCCTGTAAAAATGCTCCATAATATATATACATCTATCAAGAGACATATATACATATACATACACACTCAATGATATATATATATATGTATATAGCTCTCTCAATATGCATATATGTATGTGTACGTACATGCACACACTTATATTTCAGCCCTGAAAAATAACTGGGGCAATGCTTTTTTTCTTTGCAAAAGGGGAAAAACCCAGCTGGAAGTGTAATAAAACACAAATGACATGCACAGGGTGGGGGTAAATTTCTCTGAAATTTCGCTGAACTTTCTAGGGGGATGTCAGTCAGGGACATATGCAAGCAGTGAACCACAAAGTCAGAAGCACGGCATTAGCAGGAAAAGGAACTCTCTGGGCAGAGTTCCTTCAGAGCGTGACATTTATGATTCATCTGACTATAAATTTGTGTCCATCTGAAGACAAGATCTTTTTTTCTTTTCCTGTGGAAATTTCTCACATAACATAAGCCTTGTTGGCTTACAGCAAACAAAGAGTAAGTTTTTGACTTACACTTTTTGGGAGACTGGTTTCCTGATAAACACAGATGTTTTCCAGGAGGGCAGCTGACTTCTAAAATAAATTCAATGCAGTTAGGTTGTTTGCTGAAAAACAGTGAAAAACAATTTTCTGAACTACATTTCATGAAAAGGAATGCTGTTAGGGTTCTAGAAACAACAGATAATGAAAAATGCCATCTTCTGGCACTGCTTTCCTCTTTTGTTTTCATTCTTCCTCTTACCTAAATGTCATCAGGCAAGCCAGAGCATCTTTCTCAGGGGTTTGATTGATAATGAGAGATGTGCAGAGAACAACGGTTAACACTGTACTGACTGCAGAGTGATAAATCAAGGCATGAGAACACGCCAAGTCTCATTTCCCCAACCTGTCCTGCAACCTTATGTGTAGCTCAAGCTTGATTCAAGTATCTGTTTTTAATTCTGTGGTGGCATTTTTCCTCTCTTCTTCTTTCCTCTTAACTGTTCCTTTCCTCAGGTTGGGTGGAAAGAGATGGAGATAGGGTTACCCAAGACAGGGGGTGGCAGCTAAGAGAAACGGTCACTGGAAAGCGCTGTAAGCCAATCGCTCATAGTAAAAGAGACTGACTGGCTGTTGAGAGAAGCAAGGAGCAAACACATAGTGAGACCTCAAGAAGGACTGAAATAAGAATTCCAAGGGGCCAGATATGGCTCTATAATAGTTGCTGCAATTCAAAAAGTCATCAAGTTGATGGCAGGACGCTAAAACCAAAAACCCTTCTGCAAAGACACTGTGGGCAGGTGGAGAGATGGGTATAAACACTTCTAACTTCCTGCTTGGTCACTTTTATCTATTTACAAACATATATATCCTTATTTATACCTCCTTTTTCAGTAGTTTTGTAGTTTCATCCTTATTGGAGGAGCTCTATATCAGAAGATAGCCATCCCAGAGCTCTGGCTGACTCGGATTCTGTCACATAACTTTTCTGCTCAGCTTCCAGAGAGAGAGAACAGAACACAGTTTACCCTAATTCTTCTGATCTCCTCTTCAGAGCGCAGGTGTGCTCCTGAGCCCAGCCATTCCTCCCATTCCCTCATCCCACTCTTTGTGCACAGCCCCTTTCATTCTTTATCTTCCAGCTGTTAATAAGTGACTGGGAATGCGTATGAGTAATTGGTCCACAGAGAAACCTGTTGAACTGAGGCTAAAATTTCCCTTCGGGGAGCCAGGGCAGGGTTGGTTTTCTTTTTTCACTTACAAGAAAGGAGAGAGAGAAGCCAGAGAAGGAAGCCAGTGCAGCTGGCAAAGGAAGAATTAGTCTGCTGGAAAATACACTTTCTTCCCCACCTCGGTTTTATAAAACTGACCAAAAGGCCAAGCCAGGGTATGAAAACTGAGAAACTCGGACTGTACTAAGTATATTTTTTTTTCTCAGTTCTTCTCCAGACTTGAGCCAAGTTGCAGAGTTGGTGGCAGCCGCACTGAAACAGAGGTGCAGACAAATCAACAACATAGTGCAAGCAAACCACATTCTTCCTCTGTCGTTGCTGAGGGGCATGCAGAGAGATGATAGCCGCAGAGTGATGATGATTTCTTCCTGTTGGGAAAGAAATCATGAACAGAGAGCTCAGTATTTGTTTTATGCCATTTGTTTATCTTGCATTACATACATCTGTGCCTTTGAGCAGAAGTAGCTGCAAATAGCCCCAGACACCAATGTGTCGTTCTCAGGAAACAGCAGCATGAGGAACTGAGCTCTGTGAGACAGTGAGAGGGAGGAAATTCCCTTGCTGTCTGCCATGGCTTTGCTCCCGTTGTTACAAATCAAACAACGGCAGAATCATTCCCCTTGGTGTTGCATGCTCGCTACAGCTGAGAGCGAGACACCCAAGCACTGAAGTCAGAGGCTAGGACTAGGGAGAAGGACCAGCTGGATGGTGAAAGGCTTTTGGAGAACTCATAAAGATGTTTTTTTTAAATACCCAACTCATCACCTGAAATACCAAGCAGGAGTCCTCACTCTTGTATCCCATGACAGCATTAGATGATTCATCCAGTTATCTGTCCAATGTCGAGCAACTTGCTTCCTGACAGCTGTCATGCACAAACCTTTCCAAATTCAGTGGGCCATGGGCACCACAGAGCTGTGCAGGACAGCATTAGGAGCAAGCAGACAGTGCTACTGCTGGAGTTCATCAAAAGCGCGATGACAGTGCTTATTATAGGAAAGTTTGGTAAACATGGCTTGTTTGAATAGATTTCTCTCTTGGCATGGCTATTATCTATTTTCATACAAAACAAGAAGCTTAGATGTATCAGATAAGAATTTAGGAAGTCCTTTTTCAAACCAAAGTGAGTAACCTTTTGAGTAATAACGCCTTACAATCTTTTCTTGCTCCAGTTTTCTTATCTTGTATTGTATTATAGGTTTGCTATTCAGCACAACAGATCTCTAAAGTCTGGCAAAATATGAAGAAAAAAACTAGCCATGTCTGAGCACCTCTTTGATGATGCATTTAACTTTAGGTATTGTATAGAGTACTAAAGTGTGACATGTTTCTGTCACTGTCTTGGGTCCTTCCAAGAAATGGTACATGGTGTTTCTAGATCAGCAAATTCACATTCAAGTTCTGTAGAGAAATTTTCCACTGACATTTCATAGTTTCCATTTATCTGTTCTTCACACGGAAGATGTCTTTCTCTGCATTTGCAAGACTATGAGGAAATTAGTGGCAGCTTTATTTCATCATATGTCTATTAAATGTTTCTAGGGGAGCAATGTTGCCATTCCATTTGCCTGGTACTTACAGCCTCAAGCTAATGCAATAGTCAATATCATCACACTTTATACTACAACTTGCTTAAATTCACACATGTGCTTAAGTGCTCTCCTGGTTTGAGGTGAGCTCCTCTGGACCACCTAAACAGAGAAGAATTTGTGCAACTTGTACAGCTATGCTCTCATCTCATCATCGGTCACCTTTCACTTTCTTTGCTATGCCTTCCCTTAGATCCCCAATGTAAAACACCCCCAGGCAGCGCTGGTGGGGGAGGTCCCTGTTGTTTAGAAAACAGACTGCATTTTCCATGGAAAAGTCCAGCCAAGCTGTACCCACAACCATGATCTTCTGAACTGGGAAAATTTCTGAGATAAAAGCTGTGTGGAGCTGACATGGATGACTGGTGGGCTGAGTTACTACCTTTCAGCAGTTTGCTTGATGCCTGCCCTCCCTCATCTGGAGAACATGCTTTAAGTCCCCCATAAAAGATCAGTTGCAAAATCTTCTGACACCCTAGTAAATAATGGAATAGCTGGAATGAACCAGAGCCTTAGCTTACACTTTATTCACAGGAACTCTGCAAAATCAAAGGGGCAAATTGATCTGACAACATCAAACTGCTCAGTGTACAACGTATTAAAATGAATTTCTTGTTAGCTGTTAGGAGGAGCATCTTGATTAGTATCTCTGTACTGAATGTTTTCCTGGGGCTGTGCCAATGGTGCCTCATTGTCTGATTTTGAAGGACTGTAATTGAGTGATAATTGCAAGTTCCTATTTTGAACCAACACTATCTGCAAGCCCTGATAAACTTCATAACCATTTAGCTAGAAATCTGAGAACTCTAAACAATTTATTTACAAAGAAAGACACAGACATCTTTTAACATACTACACCAATTGCCTGCCCTCCACCGCAAAGACAAGATGTACATCGGCATTTGGATGGCGCCAATTAACAGCATGCTGTAGTTTGAGCTTTTTTTTTTTTTTAATTTTAAACATTTTTTCTGTCTTTGACATGGTTTACATGAGCCATTTGTACAAGCTTCTTCCTGCCTGCACAGCCAAAGTAGTTTTGTGGTGTTATTAGACTCGTGAAAGTTAGTAATATCTGATTTTAGCCACTTGGGATTTCTTGTGCTAAGTTGAGTGAAGAGAAAATAAATTCTGAAGTGATAGCTAAAGATAAGGGAGAATAAAGTGCAATGTAAAAATAAAGAAAAGTGTTATTTAACTTATGGTTGGGATGATGCAGTCCATTTTTTTTCTTCTGATTTTCTCATTTGGTTGTTAATGTTTCATCTCTCTCTGGAAGTTACATGCTCCCGAATTAAATACTGCCTTGGCCCTTCACGTCAAAGCTTTATAAAGAGTAGTTTTCAGTGGTGGAGAGACAAATAGTAAAAAGAGATATGAACACCTACTGCTGTGCAGACCTACAAGAGCAGTGTGCATGCTAGGCATATCGGGTACTGCATTCCTGCTGTATTTACTGGAGATGTAACCCATAAAGTTTACCCCCATTGTCAAGTTTTCAAAACCAGTGTTTCAGGAAAGTCCTAGAATGGTAGGAAAGTAAGGCTGGAGGGGACGAGGAGCTTCACCTGCCTTGAAGACCTGTGTTAATCTTGACAGCTACTTCTCCAGCCTGTTCTTAAAAGCCTCCAGAGATAAAGGGTGCACTCTGCTCAGATAAGCCTTCTTAGTGGTGCATTGCCTTTCCAGTTTGGGAAAGCCTGTCTATGCTGAACTTGACTCTCCTGTTCTGCAACTACTGCCCACTCCTCTTCAATTTTTACTATCCAAGACTGAAGAGAACAGTGGTATTCCTTCACAGCTGCCTTTTTTGTGCTAGATGGCAGTAATCCCTCCCACTAGGCTTCTCCAGCTGAAACAACCCCAGACTTCTTGCACTTTCCTCACAGTCAGAAAGGACTCACTGGCTCACACCACCCACTCTGCTGTAACTACCCAAAGACAGGGTGGGGATCTTTGCGGGGGCTGGGATGGACACCTGGGGGCAATAATCCCCTCCAGATGCCCCAGGAAAAACTTCTGGAGCCTGTTTGTCAGAGCTCAGTGGCAATGGCTGTGCTGGGCTCTCCCATGAACTCAGCTCCCCTTGCTTTCACCACGACTGGCGTGTCAGGAGAGCACGGGAACTTCTTATGTTTCTTATTCCCTCCTCACCACAATTTCCAGGTTTCAGCCAGAGATAATTTAAAAGGGTTATCAGCGTTTAGCCATAAAGGAAGCAGCAGGCTGACCTGCCTTTACCAATGCCCAGCCTGTCTGGGGTCAATAGTGCAAAAGGCTCATTTTCACTTGTCTCTAACAATACAGAAATTGATTTGCAGGTCCAATGGGTTACATTTATCTATTGGTCCAGCAGCAGTATATTATGCATACATGTAGGGAAAAGCACCTCTGAAGCTTTTACATGGACTTCTGCTCTGGGCAATACGCCTTCCATGAACTATAGCTATTAAAACATGATGGCTATTGGCCATGATTTTTTGTATACTTAGTTTGAACAACACGATTCATATGAATATCAGAGTACACTTACCACACAAGCTGATTTGCAGAATGCCAAACTTTAAAACGTGTCTCCTTTAGAATAAAGCATAGCTCTTCAAATGACCACATTCTCAAATAATTAGAGCAGCATAGCTCTATGCTCATCTAGTTTGCAGCCAAATCTGCATCAGAAAACCTATCTGTTCTATCTGATAGCATGATGGGTCTTTCCGTGTTTCAGCTTTAGAAGCTTTTACAATGACAGTTTAAAATTGGATAGTTTTTCTTTTTTTTTCTCTATAATTCGCTTTCTTACTGAGAAGAATTAACTTGCTATTCTCAGCTTGTATTTCACGGAACATGCCCAACTTTGCTGCAGATCTGCCCCTCATAGAGCACCTCAGGGACAGCTGTGATGTATCCTTGATGTATCAATGGTGAATCTCTTGACTTCTACCCGGCCATACACAGACTGAGAAAAGCAGATAACGTAATCTATTCAGACACCTTTGTTTGGAAATTGAAGATGCTTTTGCCACTGACATTTCTGATTTGCTTCAAGAAATCAGCTCCCATTTCAAAATAGAAAATATACTTTTCCTTAGGAAATGTGAGAGGTGTAGATGATTGAAGTCCATTATCCAATAGTAACTAATATAGAAATTAGCTTTTAGAAGAATAATCTTTGCAGCAGTCCTCATCCTTTTTTCTCTCTCTGTCTGAAATGACCACAATCTCCTAAATTAATACTGAACTCACTGAAACCACACATTTAACTGTTGCAATCTTGCCTTTGGTTCTCCTCCCTCATATCCATCATGCTGCTGTTGCTTCTTCACATGTGTTTGGAAACTATTGAACTCTCAGTTGTCTCTAGAGCAATGCTTCAGAAATAAAATTGTCTGACATTTTATTGTGATGTTTTCTGTCATATTTTCCTTCTGGAAAGATGGGCAAAGTCTTGTTGGACCTGAGCCAGACATGCAAGTAAAGTAGTACCGTTTTTGACACCCAGCTGCTCTTTTAACATCAGATAAATATTTTTAATCTTACAAAGACATATTTGTTCTTGATTTAGCCCATCAAGATTTTTTATGAGTTTTGGAAGTAGGACAACAGATGAAATGGGAATTCAGATGTCAGTACGAAAATATGGAAAGTCTGGACGTGCTCTGCTCCAGCCCCCTCCTCCTCTTCAGAAAGCAGGACCATACAACTTCAGGTGCCTTTATCAGAAATTTATACATACTAGCCTGTTTTGGCCACTGGTTTTGGTTAAAAGTTTGGGTCTAGGATGACAGCTTTTCATTAAGTAATAACAATATTTTCTTTCAATAATGACAGATTTTCAGGAAAAAAATTGTTTTCAAAAAAGTCTTTAATTAAAGATAAAATAGGAAAAATCTTGCCTACCTCTTCTTACATATGAAATTGGACCAGTTATTTATTTTATTTATAAATAAATTGTTATGAATTCTTCTCTGTTTACAAGCTTAAATCAGCCCCTCTGTCATAGCTGTGTCTGGCAGAAAGACAACCTCCAACTGTCTGTTTTCAGGAAGTATAACTAATGTTTTAAGAAAACCTCCCTAAAGATTTCTTAACCTTGATTTTCTGCTGAAGCTGGTCTATATAGGAGACAATAGCAATTAGAAATACTATAAAAATCACTACAGATATTGACATAATATTTGTTTTAGTACATGCAGCATGATTGCCTCCTTTGGCTTCATCTGCCACAGACGCCACCGGGAATGGTGAGGTACCGCAGCTCTCATGCCATCCTGTCATGTCCTACCCCTGAGTTTCAGCGTAAAGAGAAAGACCTTCTTTGCTGCCTGCTGTGCAGCCCAGGCTGCAGTGTCCCTGCAGGGTGACAGGCTTCTCCCTGACATTTGACAGTGGATATAAACCAATTGTGGTACTTTCCCTGTAAAATTGCCAAACAAATTCAGGGGAGTCAAGTAGCCACTGTAAATCTGAAGTCATATCTTGATGGACACAAGGCAGGAAGAATTAAATAAATACAAAACAGATTAAAAATGTAATTGAACACATTTTATAAAATATGTTCAGTTTATTCTGAACGTTTATTCATTCACTCAACATTCACTCAACATTGAGTTAGCTAATAAACTTCAACAACTTTTTTCAGTTAAAAACTGAAAGCAACATTTCATAATATTAAAAAATTAAGACTCTAAATACTTAGATTTCAAGCTACATTATTGCTTCCACTTGACCAAAAGAAGTATAAATTTTAATGTGAAGCACCTATCCATCAACTTCTTAAAAACTTCCAAACACCCCCCCCAATATCTTTAAGAAAGTAAACAAGCATACAGATTCAAGATAAAATTGAATCTCCAAACATAGTGCTTGAATTACTCAAATTAAAACTCCCAGACACAGGAAGGCATGATTACCAGCTTAAAATAATCACAGTTCTTCCAAGTTGGCTTTTTATACCTGGGGGTAAGTGTCTTTACATCATAACTGCAGTTGACAGAAGTGTCTTGCCTGGCTCCCCTCATGGGAAATACAGACCATGAAGGTTTTCCTCAAGGAAGAGGACTACCAACAACCCCTTGTCCACCAACCTGGGTTAGCTCTGTCAGAGCAGCCCCACCAGCACCAACAACCATGGAAGAAGAGGAGAAAATGCCACATTAATAGCAATTATTCTAAACAGGGGCCAAAACGCTGGTGATGAACTCCACCTCCAGCTTTCATGCCTGAGGTTTGTCTACCTAATTAGCCAACATGGAAGTTTGGGTTTTTCATGCTTCCCCTTGAGGGAAGCTTGGCTTTAAGTCCAAATATTGTGGTCACTCTCACTATGTTTTTCTCAGAGTCGTGCTGATATAGCTGTCCTAAAATAATTGGAGCTTTTCAAGGAAAATAACAAAAACCAGAACTTTTTTATTTTTTTGATATGAAGAAACAGGAAAGCTTTTCCTGACTTCCTTCTTGGAAAGGCTTGAACAGAGGCGTGTCTGTTTATATTTATATGCCCATAGGTATGTAAATATTTAGAGAGAACCTGTGGCTGATAACAGGATACAGAACAGAAAAAAGGATCTTAAACCAGGAAGCATTAGCCAAACTCCGTGACAGGCCATGCTGTGAGCTGTGGCTACACTAATGAAATACGAGGACTAGCCAAGTCTAGCTTCTCTTGGAGGCCAGCCTTCCTGTGCCCCCCTCACATGGGGATCAGCTCAACCCTCAGCCAGGGGAGCTCCCCCTGCCCTTAGACCCCAGTGTCCTCACTGCTCCAGTGCTGCAGACAGCTGAGTCCTTGGCCCCACTGCCATCCTCGGGGTGTCAGGGCTGTCCCTGCCTACATCTGGGGAGCATCCGGGACTACCGCAGGGGCAGGCAGCGCTTGCACCCCATGAATGCCCCACCTACAGCACCCTATGGCACTGTCCCCTCCTGCAGCACCCCATGGCTGTGTCCTTAACCTGGCTGCTCTTCCCCTGCCCACATATGGGCATTTTCTGTGGCACAGGAGATATCTAGTCCTACCCCCCTTAAAAAACTGCTCTCCCCTGTTTATCTTGGCCCACGTGGCTCAGAAACACCTGGTCAGAAACACCAGAAGTTTGGTGGGTTTTTTTCTCCCCCCAAAATTACCGCATATATAATGTGTGACATAACATTTGTCTTCAAAACTAGCAGGGATCTGATGTCATGAAGAAAATTTACAAAGTCTCAGAGTTACAACACAAATTGACTGTTTACCGTCTTTACTCTGGTGAAAAACATCAGCTGGTTGGGTTTTTGTGGGTGAGGGTTGTGGGTTTTTTCCTTTGTTAGCCATTTAACAGTATTTTATCTGAAACAGGAAAAAAGGGTTACAGTTAGGTCAGGCTATAGGGTCTTCCAGACCACTGAGGAAAACAATAAACATACAGACAGCAAACCCTTGGAAAGTGAGAAGGGAACGGTTGCCTCCACAAAGACCAAATCAATTATTTTTCCATAAAAGAGCAAAGTGAGTGAATGGGGACTTCAGACATGACAGCAAGGAAGGACCTGAGTTAATGTGAGTTTGTGCACAAGTCATGTTGTGAATGCTGGTGTGTGTTGGGGGGACAAGGGGAGAGGAAAGGTGGGAGGCAGAGAGTTGTTGGAAAAGCCCAGGGTCCTCCCTGGCACCCTTGGAAATCAAGAAAGTGTTACTTGCTTCTTAAAAGTTGGGTGAATCCAGCATCCTCAGGAGAGAGCGTGCTGCCAAGTCTCTGGTCGGTTTGGAGTTCAGGCATTTAATCAATCACATTTGTATTGCCAAGGTTGTAAAAAGAAAATAGCTGTTTAGTTCTGTGCTCTGTATTTTGTCTATGTAAAACCAGTAGTGATGTTTGATTTCTGTGGTGAAAACAATTTAAAGAAAGACCGTCTACACCAAACAGTCTGTAAACAAGCATAATCTATCCTGCAGATGATATTTCCAAGGCTGGACTTAGTCAAACTGAGTGCAAGCAAATATAGGCAATGTCTCTATTTTTTTCTCCCAGAAAGTTAACTTGGCTGCTTTCCATGGGGAGCATGAAGCCTTCACACACACCCCTCACTGGACCTGCCCAATAGCTTGACCAAGGTTGCTTCAGCCCATGCCAAGACCTCAATCCCTTGACCAGCTTCTCTACCGTGTCAGAGCAGTCCTGTACTGAAGCCCAGGCACGGTGCAGGGGCTCCTATGGGATTAGGGAGGTGGGCACAGTGGCCCAAGGGCACTGCAGGATACTTCCAGTACCCACTAACTGGTCATCTGCTTCATGACATTCACTTATCTTATGGCATGATAACTTGTCTTGCATGTGCCATAAGGACGTACCTGTCAATGAGTGTTTAGAGAATCTCTCATCAAACAACTTGAAAAGTCAAGACTCTGGAGGCCTTTAAGGCTGCGCTGTAAGAGTAGGGAATAATACAGTGATTTTTTTAAAAATTTTTGCCTTTTATGCTTTGCCTATAGCCTTGTCACCCAAATTATGAGTTTCTCTATTGCTGGTCTTCATGGAAAATCTCTCCGCCTTCTTTTGATGCAGCTGAAAAAGGGAAATACTTAGTAAAGTGTTTATACACAGTTACATTACACTTAGTTGCCATGGTATAATCACACATGCCCAGATCCTGTCTTTCTGGCAACTTGTGCCAAAATTTCTGCTTGACACATCAGTGTTGCTTTCCACTGATTGAGACTGAATGAAAGCATAAATTCATCATTTCTTTGTAACAGAGTCCAGAACACCCCTGATGACTGCAATGCCCCCATCCTGGTTCAAGACACAAGAGACACGAAAGAAAATGGAGTTGAAGTAAAAAATGGCAAAATGGTGTTACAACATCCCTGACTAAAGAGTACCAGGAGGGCTCTTGTTGCATATAAAAGGCAGAATTTCCTGGTGTTGAAAGGGCAACCCAACAGCAGAGGTTTTTATGTTGCATTGCACAAAGGCAAAGGTGGGCTTCACTTTCTCACAGAGATACACACATTGTAAGGAGCATCTGGCTGCACGTGACACATTACTTCCTATTTGCTTGTTCCATGTGTCAAACACCAAGACAATAATTTTAAAGAATTCCTTTTAAGACTGTTTTTTTCAGAGTTTCCATGAACACTCCATTTGAAAAGAACAAGAATTATTACCATGTTCTCAGAGAACACATATGCTGCTGTATGGGGGCCAGGTCTTTGCCCAGCAAGATATATGCCAGACTTAGGTCCACCTTGTAGGGTTGGACACAGTGGTGGAGGGATACTCTGCCCACACATGGGTGTCTGTTGCTGTTTCAGTTGCCTCAGGGTATCTTCCCGGATCCAAACTGCTGCTCCAGGTGGTACAGCATTTCTCTAGTTCACACCTAACATCTTGGCAGGGATAGCTTGAATGCTCCAGGGCACCTCAAATGGCCAGTGGCAAACTAGGTGGGCAGACCATCATGCACTAGGTGCCTATGCTCAAGCAACAGACTCCTGACACAACAGGAAATTTTAAAACCTGGTAAAATAAAATTACCTGACCTCAAGCCTGATTAGGCTCTCACAGAGGCTTTATTTCCTAGGGATTTTTCTTTGGGGCAGTAGAGCAAGGGTTCAGCTCATAATGCTGATGGGTCAGCTTGGGGTTGCCTTACACTCCATGCCTTGAGGGAAATCATCTCACCAGAGCACTAAGGCGGGCTGGTGGAACTGGCTTCTTGGCGATGCAAAACATTCTGTAACTGATAAAATGCCTACACCAGGAGTGTTTGCAGCTGAGGTAGCTGTGAATATAGGTGCTAAGTTTAATCAAGCACAGCCTGCTGGGAGTCCTGGAATGATAAGGCAGCTGCTGGCCCCACTGGGAAGTCCATGCTACCACATCCTCAGCCGTGAGTGCCCTGAGCTGGACAAGCTCTAGCTCTGAAAGAGGATGATGGGGCATCTACCTGTCCTGCCATTGCACCACAACTGTGATTTAAGGATGAAAAAAATGTCTGTAAGGAAGTGTAGGTACAATTTACAATTTGCATTGCCTGGAAAGGGCTTTTGGGTAACCAGCCCACACAAACATATGTTGCGAAATACAATGTAAGATATGAAGCGATACAATCTTAAAAAACACAGGCTGGTTTGGAGTATAGCCCAGCTCAATAGAGACCACTTCATGTGATATACTCTCAGTTACCTTCCTTTTAATCTTTCATTGGCACTTCTGTACTCTTGGTGTGTCTGACTAAATCCCTAAGGGCAGGGACCTTCTCTCACTCAGTGTTTATTGCATACAGAGGCATTGGTCCCCAATGAGTCATGAGGTGCTAATGTGATCCTGAGTAGCTATAAGGATGGGTCATCTCTAGTTTTGAGCTGGTGTAATTGCAAGTTCGCAGAGATCTGTGACACCTCACCCATTTAAGAGAGTGTCATTTGGCTCATTACCCATGAAGGGCTCTGTAAGGAGGATTAGCCATCCACATGAGTTAGCTTGGACAATTTAAAGTTATCATAAAATTTCCTGAGAACCTACAAATTTGTTTATGAATTCCCAACAAAACTGAAAGCATTTTCTGTTGTCCTTTAACTAGGAGAAAGGTAACATTACATATGCTGAGACGGAGAGCAGAAGGAAGGACAGGCTCTCTCTGTCACCATTTGTTAATGCCACTTTTAAAGGACTGTATAGGACTTCAATCCAGAGTATGTGGGTGCCATCATTTGTTCTCAAAAGTCAAAAGGTCTCTTCGGGGAACACTCCTGTCTGTGGACATTGTATGAAACCACAAATCACCTCTCCCTTGCCACCTACACCTAAAAGCGATAAAATACACCCTTATAGTCATCAGATGCATTTTTTTTCAAGACTGAAGCGCTAGAGAGAACAGAATTAGCAGGAGAGCCTCCATCCTGGAATAATTTGACTTTGTAATTCCTAAACACTGACATCCCTGTCTCACACTAGCAAAACCCATCTGACACCATCCAGGGACTCAGACTCATTTATACAAACAGCTGACAGCTATACCAGTGCCGTCATTACTGAACGGCCATCATTGCCTTAATTTCATTGCAGCAAAGCAGAAAAAGCCCACCTCTTGCTCTTCACTCTAGAAGATGCTGTAATTTCCTGCTGTTTTCTAAACAAGCAGAGCTACCTAATAAGGAGCATTCCTGGGGATCCAGATAAAACTGCCTCCCAGGCTAGATCTCACAGGAAAATAACCACCCCCATCCTAGGCAGGGCAGGCATAGACCTGGGCAGAGCTTTGGCTGACCCTGAAGTAGGGGGGGTGGTAATTCACAGCACCTGTGGGTCTGCCACCTGTGTTGTTGTTTAATGTCTTCCCTATCGCAGAGAACATGGTTGGGAATGCACCTCCTTGCATCTCTTTGAACTTCGTTAATGCCTTGGGATTGGATAAGTTCATTGATAGTGGGGCAAATATGTTTGTTCCAACACAGCAGATACATCTCAGCTATCTCCGTTCATGACAGAGCATGCAATAGTCCTGTTCTCTATGTATATGCTGCATTTCACTTCCTTCACTTGTCTGCACTCCCATGTAGTTTGTGACCTGGGAGTAATATATCCACTAATAGCTATTAGATGTGGGTACCTTCCAGCCCAAGGGGCCTCAAGCTACTCACTCCTGCAAGCTGGATGATATATGAGCCTTAAGTCTTGCCCTGTTACTTTTAGTTTTTCAGCTAAGTCTCCCTAATTGCATACCACCACCATTTGTACTGGGCCAAGTGTACTTTTGGTCTGACTCAGTGGACTGTTTTTCTGTCATAAAACTTGATGACTTAAAAGGTGGATCCAGCATTTCCCAGCTCCAGAGGATGGTGGCTTTCCTAACTCCAGTTAGAAAAGCTGTTTCTAAACCTGGTTAGCCAAAGGTGTTTGCTCATGAGCTGAGCAGCATCTGGCTTTGATCCTTTGAATACATGCAAGACTCAATGCACACATACAGACAGGGAACTACCTTGTTGTGGAGAAATCGAGTTTGTGGGAATATGAGAAGATCACATTACATCCAAATTTGCACCAGCAATGAAATTGCAATAAAATTCATATTTCCTATGAAATATGAATTATTTGTCTGGACAAATTAACGACAAAACATTTAAAACTCTTTAGTCTCTATTGCCTCCTAACTCTTCACG
Organism: Gallinago undulata; assembly: GCA_026546715.1. Lineage (NCBI taxonomy): Eukaryota > Metazoa > Chordata > Aves > Charadriiformes > Scolopacidae > Gallinago > Gallinago undulata. The sequence goes on along the minus strand of JAOTQQ010000001.1, from coordinate 111,255,496 downwards.
TGATGCTTCAAAACAATTCACTTCATCAAATCTGCCTGTTTGATATGAAATTTGGATGTTCCTTTCATTAAAGCATGCATTGAATGTACTGTATATTCAATCACAAGGAAGGAACTTGTCTTTCAGCCACTGATATATCTAATACTTTGAAGCAAAATTTCTATTATCACTGTGTGCAGAAAAATAAATTATTCTACATTACAAAGTCATACGTCATAGGATTTTCAAGAATTAATTGAAAAAATTGACATTGCAGCACTGCAGTTCGGAGATCTGTGGGTGAGACAATAACACAGCGAATAAAAACAGAGGTATAATGTGGTCCCGGGTATCCATCCCACTTCATCCAGCTTCCTTTGATGGGTGTAAGAGGAATGGGCTTGGAGTATCAGGAGGGAGGTTGGCTGGCACACGTACTGGCAGACCCATGCAGTTCCCCATGCTGCAAGGAAAAGGACCCAGCCCAGAGTGCAGCAGAGCTGGTCCTCCCCACAGAGCTACCCGCAGCCTGGCTGTTCAGCTCAGAAGTGGCTGGCGGTGAGCCTGCAGGTGGCTGGTCGTGTGTGGGATGTGTTTCCAAGACACGTTACAAGAGTGACTTTTAACGGCAGCTGTGAAAACCCACGGCCACAGCTCCCTGATAATCCATTCTAGTCCTTTGCTTCAATGTGGGAAAACAATGCTGAAAAAGTGTCATGGAGCTCTGAAAGTCTAAAGTCTTCTGGTTTTCTGCTTCATTTAACTGTAAATGATATTTGTTAGGGATGCATTTTCTCTTTCTGTCCCACTTCCTTCAAGTCAGCTTTCTCAGCAAGGGAAACATTTTGTTTACTGTTCTCAAAATGCTACGCATTACTTGCACAAACGTTCAGTCATATGATTCAAAATTTTAATGAAGAATGAAATAGTGACTGACCTAGCGCTTGTACTGGACCATCCACATGGGAAGGGTGTTGAGGAACAGCAGCTTTACACAACCATGCTGCTAATTAGGCTCTGGGCAAAGCAATACCATTGTTGGAAGGATAAAATATATTGTCCTTTCTCCATCAAGTCAGTTGAGAAAAACTAGGCCAAGGCCAAGAGCGTAATGGCACGCAACAGATGGTACCATCTGGGCAGCGCAGGCATCGTGGCACTGACAGCCTGTCCTCCAGCCAGAGCTGCCGTGCTCTTGGCTCCCTATTAAATGTGTGGGAGGTGCATGGAAAGCAACGGCACAGGGCAACAGGAATGTGAGGACAGCGTTAGACCCTGCTGCCAGCCACTCTAGCCTCATCAGTGATGGCACTGCTGCCGCTCGTAGGAGCTCAGAAGCTGGCTTGTAGGCAGCAGCTTGTATTCTCTCGGCTTTAAAACCATGTTTAAAGCTATACAGCACAGAAAAATGCAAAAGCCAGCCCTCTGTGACTTGCTCAAGCTGGCTGCAAGTCCTCTTATCAGCCCTGCTGGTGTCACCATGGAGGTTGTGGATTTGGAAGAGCCTGAGATCAAACCCTTGGGTCCAGTTTGCCCTCCCTCTTCGCAACCTTCACCCAGGGCAGCAGCGTAACCCCCAGTTGTGCTGCCCCAGAGGAGCACCTCCCAACGTGTGGGATTAGTCGGCTCTGCTGGGAACAGTTTGAGTGAGCTGGAGGGGAAAGAAGAGGGTCTTTGGTGTTTATTGCATCCTCCCACCACAATCCAACGGTCTCCACTGTTGTCTGTTGTGTTTTTCTGTCCCATCACTCAATCCCAAGATTTCTGCAGGACAGCACAAATAGGGAACGGGACATTTCATACCAACACTTTCCCCCCAGCTTTAAAGCCCCCCTCTAATTTTCTCAGAAATTTTGCTCCTTGTGCTCTGCAGGGAAGGGCTCACTGAGAGGTGCTCTGCACAGGGAACCAGCAGGTTGATGTCATCCTGGAACTGTCATTCTGGTGTTATACTGGTCTCGTTCCTGGAGCACACAATTATTCTGCTATATGTTTATTTTAAACATATATATATTTTTGATGTAATTGATTCCAAAGGGACATAAACCACAAAAAAAAACACCAAAAAACCCTGATGTCTGTGTGTGGGTGAGTCATGCCACTGGAACGGCAGCCGGTGAAGCTCAAGCTGTAACTCTAGGAATATGAGCTTCCACAGGGAAGTAGTTCTGTGTTAATAGCATGTGCCCACTGGCGAGGAGAGTAAGGTTCATGTCTTCAGCTTGGACCCACCTTCCAGCGATGTAGGTTTGTTGTTAGATTGGGTGGGCATGAGCTGCATACCTAGAGCAGAGGGACCAGGTCATTTGGGTTGGTTTGCTCAGCTGAGGAAACAATGTTCCTTCCCTCCTGCCTCCCCTCTCCAAATCCATGGTCAGCAAGGGTTGCTAGCTCAGACCTATATAGCACAGGGCTCCAGCACAGCTTTTGTTGTTATGGGACTGTGTCCTGACAGCTCAGAGGATGGGCAGAGCCCCCTAACATCTACCAGGTTGCGCCGAAGATACCTGCTGGTTGTGGTGCCTTTGCTACTTACCTGCTACTCTGCCCTGGGTGCGGGACTCTCATGCTGATTTTTGCTCAAAAGCTCTACAGGCAGCTCCTCTGAGGTGTGAAGCAGAGAAAGAGAAGTCTGGGCACAGTAATAGTTCTGCCTGTTATTATGGAGCAGTAATTATTGTGCCTGACTGTGTTAGTGGACCACGATATCTCTTGTTCTCTCTGCCATCTCCCCAAGCAATATTGCTTCTGGCTAACTAAGAAGCCAACACAGAATGAAACACCTGTATGCTGTGTGCAATACACGCAGTTGGAAGGGGCTCCCTGGAGAACCATCTGCACTACTTGCCAGTGTCTTTACTGAGGGTGAATTGGAAGAAGCCATTAAAAGGAATGGGAGGAAAAAAAAAATCAATAATATAATTAGAAAACATTATATGAGATAATGATGCCAATTAAAGAGCAATGCACCCATTTACAGAGGAGTTGGACTGACTGGTGAGGCTGAAGGGGTGCCAGCCCCCGTAGTGCACACATTCTGCTCGCCCCAGCACAGGGCTGGCACTGGTCCCTGCAGCACAGCACTGTGGCATGGCTGGGTGCTGGGCTGGGAATCAACGGGTGCCCAAGAGGGAGTCTAAACCAGGGCAAAACCTCTCCTCCTGGTCTTGGCAGGCCAAGGCAGACTCATGGCTCGAGGCAGGCACGGGTGGGGGGTTGCTGTGTGGGTGTATAGGGTGAGGTTTCTGGATGCCTCGACTCACCCAGACAAGTATGGGAAGCACCACCCATAAACACCCCAGAAACAAATAGAAAACAGCAGAGCAGCTGGAGAAACACTTGTTCTGCTGCCCAGGGAGAAAGCGAGGAGGGGTTTTGGGGCAGAGCTTCTATCTGGGGAAGGGTCTTATGTGTGGTGGTGTCTGAACCATTTGGTGTTTGGAGAACAGAGGCATTTTGTGTGCTCTCTTTACATTAGCAGATCTGCACAGAAGAAAAGCATTTTCTTCTAATGAAATCAACTCACACCATACCAAAAATTTTCATTTCAAAGGAGCACTATTGTGCTAGGGAGAATGTCAGTGTTAGCTAATGGCAACCACACAAGAAATTCCTTCTTCGGATTTCTTAGTATTCTTCAGAAAAGGATGAAAGAAGTATAGCTTCCAAATAATATTAAAATCTGGGGAATAGTTTTGAGTAGGCTGTGCTATGTTCTGCATAGCATAAATGTTTATATGTTACTTGTGGGTAAAGAAGCAGTAAATACACAATAAAATATATGAAACACCTGACAGTACCAAAAAAAAAAAGTAAGTGAACTTCTACTTTATCTTCTTTCCCTTCAAAGAGGAAGTCCCTCCCTGAGCCCCCAGTAAACTCCTTCCTTTTCTCTGGATGGAATCAGGTGTCATTAGACAAATCTAGAATTGTCCAAAATTTGCTAATGTTTTGTTTGTCATCAGAACAGGAGTTTTTTCAACAGCAGAATAGTAGATCAAAATTTTGGTATTTGATGCTTTTCTTCTAAGTCATATCCTTCAATGGGAGAAGAAGAATTGAACAAATAATGGCAATCTGTTTTGTGACTCCATGGCAGCTCTTCTCTTTTCACGTGCAAGGAAAGCTACTGTATTTTTGTATGAGCGTTTTACATATTTGCACCCATCTCTACAAATAGGAAATTTGTGCTAACCTAACACCTTGTGGAGGTGAAGTGGATCAATGAATGCATACTTGCAGGTTGAAAATCTTCATTTTGGCCCATCTGAAGTTGCATCAGGGGAGGTTTAGATTAGATATTAGGAAGAATTCTTTTACTGAGAGGATGGTCGGGCACTGGAACAGCCTGCCCAGGGAGGTGGTGGAGTCACCATCCCTGGAGGTATTTGAGAAACGTGTAGACGTGTCACTTCAGGGCATGCTCTAATGCCCGACATTGTTAGGTTTTGTCTGTCTGTTTGCGGGTGGGTGTGGTGTGTGGGTGTTGGTTTGGGTTGTGTGTTGTGTTTTGGTTGGGTTTTTTTTGTGTCTGGACTCAATGATCTCCAAGATCCCTTCCAAACATGAATATTCTGTGATTCTGTGTAAAAGTATAGCTTTTCTGCTTTCTCTTTGTGGTTGGACTTTTCTCTTGGTTGGACTAGATCATCTTAAAAGGTCCCTTCCAACCTAGGTGATTCTGCGATTCTGTGAAATATTGTCAAGAGTTTGAAGTGATTCTCCATATGCTATATTGCTCTATTCTTGCTTTCATTTATGACCTTTTTTTTTTTTTCATGGCTATCTTGATCGTAATTGAAGTTAAAAGCAATTTCCAACATTTCAATGCCAAGTCACAGTTTTGATCCCCTTGTGCCTATAAATTGTCTCTTTTAAATTGAACTCTTCCCCTTGGTATTCAGCTTAAATACATGGGTAAACGTTCATAGGACCAGGCCGTAACAGTACCGACATTTGGTTCAAGGAAATAGTTATCTTTCATCTGTTGTCCAAGAAAATGGGTACTGGAAAGTGGCACTTCCTTCTTCTAGGGCTCAGGTGATTCTTCGTTCATCAGCTGCACGAGGGAAACCAGCACTTTATGCATCGTTCCTCTGAGGCTATCGCTACTCTCCCTTTCTTTTCCTCTCTCAATCTCAGCTGATGCTCAAGGGGGAGGAAAGCACTTAAGTGTCTCTTTTGGGGCTTCGTCTACATTCCTCTCAAGTCTCCAGGATGCTAAAGGGGACCTGTGGGGGCTTACCATAAATAAAGTATGGTTTTAGTGTTCATTACACATCCCCCTGTCCCCTCCTCTCTCTCTTCATCTCTTTGACTTGTGCTCTCATCAAGAAAACGAGTTCGTCGCCAGCGCAGTGGATGAAGGTGCAGCAGACGTTGTTTGGAGTATGTCCTTTCTGCACAGGAATGACACGATGTTACCTCCTTCTCTGCCCAAGTGTGCATCTGACGGATGAGCTGGATGGGTGAATGGAGCAAACAGAAGACATGTGGGACAGGAAAGATGCCCTCATCTCACAAGGGAAGCAGCAGAGCCCCGCGCCGTGGCTCAGCCCTTCTCGTAGCCTCCAGAGGACGCGTGCTTTAGCTCTGCTTCTCATCTAATTTTACTGTAATTACCAGGGCTGTTCCAACTCGGCTGAGTGCTACAGGCAGGAGGTAAAAATGAAGGCATGATTAAAATAATTGCTAGGTGTGGCCAGCCTTGTGGTGCTCAGGCAGCCGAGGGAGCACCACATGGTGTTCGTGTGAGCCAGGAATGGAGCCCACAGCGCTTCTCTGCGCAGAGGCTGCCCAGGCACAAAGCTGGTAACAATCTTCTGCAGGGTGCAAAAGGCACGGCTGCTGCCACCATCAAGTTTATGAAAAATGACAGGAAAAAAGTATCCAATGGGAACTGAAGCTGGTGTTTTTCTATACATGCATCTTTTGATTTGAGAACTTCTTAGCTAACCACAAATATCCTTTCTGAATAAAGCTCCTATTTATCGCATATATATATATACCTGACTCTTAGCATGACTTTAAAAATACTGCAAAACCAAGACCAATCCCACTTTCTTAGTGGCTGTGTGTTAGACAAACCATAACCCTGTATGTGTTTTCGGTTATACTAACTCAAGCTGAATACTCTTTTGTAGAATGCTGATTTAAAATTGCTCTTGTTTCCCTGGAAAGATTAGAAGCTGGCAGGAAATATGTTACCTGGAAGTCACCTTTTTTGACAAAACAGTGGTTCAGGCATATGGTTTCTTTCAAATTTTGGAACACTGAAATACAGTTAGAATTATAGGCAGTTAGATGTGCTACTTTTGGATTTGCTATTATAGTCCAGCATCCCATTCTTATCTCTTTCCAACTCTAAAAATCTTGTTGGAGTATCTAAGAGAGGAAATTCAAGCTACTGGACCAGGAAAAAAAATGAGAATCAGAACAGTCTGCTAAATTTCGTGCCATTTTGTATTAAAATTCATGCCCTCTAGTTGATCAAGGCATGTTTCTTGGCCAGTGCTCCTTCTTCTTTCAGTCCCCCTTTTCATCTGCAGCTCAGCTGAAAGATGCCCCGATTTTATTATATTTTTACTGGTCAGCTATGACCAAAACCCAGTTTTGCTCAACTTCCTCAGCAGGTCCAGTGTGTCAGGGTTTGTTTGAAAAAACAGCAGTGTTGTGTATCATTCTGCATTAACATTCTGCCCTCCCAATTCAGTCTGCTCTGACAAGCAAACACAGTAATCCTCAGACACCAGTGAGCACCCAGAGCTTCTGCTCTCCCCTTCTGAGATGCATTTCAAAAGTCTGACTGATAACTCAGATTTCACTCACATGTCTCTATGGCTGATTTTTGCCACTTCTTTGGCAATGGGAAGCAGGCACACGCCGGGTTACGGTAACTGGGGAAATCAAGCGTAAAGCTGTTTTTAAGTCTAGCAAAATGTGTAATATGTCAGTGAATATGGCTGTTTGAGTCACAGACATTCTTACAAGAGCAGATTTAATCTCATCATTAAAGACAATGCCTGCTAATAACAAGTACAGGTCTTAAAATATTATTTAAAAGTCATTCAAATTTAATAAAGTGCTTTAGTCATTAGAAATGTTTGGCTTAGAGTCAGCCTGTCACATTGAATTGCTGCAGTATGTCACACTATAATTTCCTATTTTATTTCACTCGCAATCCTCCTCACCCTAATGATTTTATCAGAAAGCAGGATAGGGTAAAATGAAGTGCTTGAAGACACAAGGAAAAAAGTTCATGTCTGATGTAACGGTGTTGAAATTTGTGACTTACCCTGGGTGTAAAATGGGATCAGTGGCACTATAGGACACTGAAACTGGAGTGCACTTTCTAAGTAAAAAGTATTATGAAAGACTTCCATTTTTTGAAGGATCAGAGTATGGATTATAGACTATTATATGTTCATTTCAAAATATTTCGTAAATGCTAACTAATCCTTCTCTACAACTCCTTTGTGAGACAGACATTATAATTTTCATTACTGTTTGGCAGACAGTTTATCCATCTCAATTTCTTTACGTGCTCTCCTTCTCAAAGCTAGACAGAGATTTAATGGCAAAATTTGGACTGGAGCTCCTGGGTACTTATAATCAGAATGTCTACATCAGAAATGCTCTACTTGCTTATGCTCTAGGACCATCTTCTCACATAACTAAAATTAGAAAATGCTTCTAAAGAGTCATTTAACCTTAAACTGCTCAAATCGGAAGGTATTTGGGCAATATGTTCTAAGCACATTTCAGTCAATAAGACATACTTTATTTTTTTCCTCAGCTGATATAACAAACCACAGAGTACTCATTTGGTGTAAGAGAGGAGAGTTTAACTCATTTATAATGCAGATAGTAATACTTAGCCCAGATATTTTTATTTTTGTTTACTGTATGACTTTCCTTAAGAGAATACTGATTTGAAAGAGCAGAGGTGGAATTTCTTGGAAAGCACTGGAAAAACAGATAAAGGCTGAAGGACAAGGCAGCCAAGCAGTGAGATGCTGCCTGAGTCTGGCCAAGAAGTGAGTTCTCCTTCCCTGAGAGGGTGCCACTGACTCTGACACAGATGAGTGGCTCAGTCTTTCTCCTTCTTTCTTTCCCTCTTTCACTCTTTTCTCTCTCTCTTTTTTTTTTTTTTTTTTGTTTTTGGAGTCCCTAATCAGAACAAAATGTTACAAAGTCTTGTTTATCATTCTGATTCAGGGCAGGAAAATATTTTAAAATCTCAAAAAGTTTTGCAAGATGGGAAAACCATTTCCCAGACAGGTTTAGCAATGTCTTCCTGGACTTTCAAACAGATGTGAAGCAAGAATGCCTCTCAGCCTAATCCATTTTGGCTATCTCCAGTTAAATGAGTCCTTTCAAAGTATTATATCATGACTTCATTAAATCCCACAAAACTGTTTCCCCAGGAAATAACTTTGAGCCAACTGGATTCTAACTACCTGCTGTATCTCATGACCCCTTAATAATAAAAAACATAGTTGAAATAAGCCTGTGCATTGTGTTGCTCCCTTTCCCTTGCTCTGTAGCCTAACCTGTCACGGGGGCAATTGGAAAAAATCTGTTAAGGCTTCACTAATTTCTTTCCTCATTTCCTTTAGCAATCCTGGTAGCTGCCCAGGATACTTAGTCTTCCTTAAGAGCTTCAATTTTTGGCACAAGACTTTTCATTTGTATCTGCTCATAATCTGTCTCCTCCTGTCATATCCGGAAATATGATCCCTTTGTTAAACAGTTAATTTGCTTCCCTTTGCAGAGGGGAGAGAGGGAGAGAGAGGCTGGAGGACTGCCTAACAAACCGGAGAGATCTTCCTTCCTTTTATTCCACTCTCAATTATTATTTCTTACTTTTATCTTTTTTTCTATTGTGAAAAGCATTTCATCCTTTCTATACACATCTAAAATACCCAGAAGATCAAACCACCCTTATGAATGTGCTTCTGGACTAAATTCTTGGCTGGGGAAAGCTGACACATCCCTGCCACAGGCAACAGAGAAACCTGGATTTGCACCAACTGTGGCTCTGATCTAGACGTAGCAGTTTGCCCTTGCCTATTTGGTTTTGATTAAACCTCCAACATGCATGATCTTCATGGTTTGTTTCCCCTTTGCACGGCTTTAAATGAGAGAAAAGTCCAGTTACACTCATTTGTGTGCAATATAACTGAAGTGAAAATGCTCTAGAATTGAAATAAAGAGCTAAATTTGACTTTACTTCTTTCCCTGCGTGATGCATCACCCTAGAGCTCCTAATTTCTGATCTGGTGCTGGTGACACGGCTGCAGTCTGGCAAGAGAAAGCAATTAATCAACGATGTTTGCGTGGAAGAAGCAGCAGCGAAGGGTAAACATGTTTGGTTTCTGACCAAAAGGTCTGAAGTATTGATGCTTTGCACGAGTAGCTGAAATCATGTTGGCAAGAGACTTCTCTATACTTTCCAAATTATTTTAATGGTGAGTGAGGACAGAATGCTCTCTTATTTAAAAAATGTGAAGAAAGCTGCCCTGGTAATAAAGCCATATTCACCATAGTAGAATCTGTTACTGATGCTTGTTTGTAACAGCAGAGCAATAATTAAGATTGTGACCTTCCTTGCTAATCACTGGCATTGTCTATCAGCAGGCAGCAGAGCTGCCTTAAAAAGCTTGGGAAATGCCCTGCAATTCAGAGGTAAAAATGACAGAAAACCACACTCCTGGCAAACAAAAAGGCAATAAATTCCTCTCTCCTCCCTTAAGCTGTCAAGTGCCTTTTTTCCAGCAGGGTTTTTCAGTTCTTTGGTTAGGTTTTTTGTAAAACATGAAGGTGCCCATGATAAAATGGCTATTGAGTCTGAGAACAAGAGAGGAATGAGACCGCAGAAGTCAGGGCCTGGCTGCAGTTTGATTCATGTTTGCATCATCACAGCGATGCTGTATTTGTTGCAATATTACAAGATGTGGGTTTCCAAGGCAAGAGCCTGGAGCTTGTTTACTTATTTTCTGGGAAAAGATTTTTTTGAAAGAAGTTTGGAAATATGTCTATTTGTAGCTATAGGAGCTATAGGATGAAGGTAATGAAAATTAAAAAGAGTTAAATGTTATCTGATCACTTTTTCATTAAAAAAAAAAAGGAAAATGAAACTGGCTTTGAATATGTAAGACCTCGAACCTGAGAAAAGGCCTATCTAGTAAAGTGCTTCATCTAAAATACAGAAATAATGTGCTTAGAGGAAATGCCTTCCACAATACCTGGTACTAAAGAGGAAGGGTATGTCACATATTCTCCTGACTGCAGATGAGCTATGGTGCAGCTGTATTCTTCAGTCACGTTCCCACAGCAATGCTCTTGTTCCAGCACTGAAATCTCCCCAGTTTTAAATGGAGCTCCCCAGGCACTTTAAACGTGGGATTTCAGCATCTGTGACACCCAGGTCAGAAAACCCAGGTGCTTCTGAAAACCACAATTAAGTGCTGTTGTTGAGCACAGTTAGATTTCAGTGAAATAACAGGCTAAATTTTAAGAACATGCCTTACTGTTTAGGTTCAAAAGTGAGAGACAGAGAATATTTCCAAACAAAACAGAAATATTTTTTATTTAGTCTTGTCCTCTTATCCTTCATTAAGAGCAGCTATTTCCATTTACAGTCTTGGATTGACACAGAGGGCTCTATCAGGACTTTAGCCGCTCTCGTCTGACCCCACTTAACAGCATCTATGTTTCGCATGGGACACTTGTGGCACAGACTAACTTGCTTGTGAGAAACCAGCTGCTTGTGTGGCAGACTTTCCAGTGGGATGACTGGTTTCCTCTTTTGCATAAATAATGTGGAATAATGATGCCCACATGTCTTTAAGAGAGAAAAACAGGACACAGAGAAAGAAACTATTTGCATTGTTAACAGAAGATTTAGATAGTTTATCTTTGTGATATGCAAACAACTGGCAAGATGAATCAGGATCTAGTATTCTTATCTGACAGAATGCAAATTTACCAAGGAACAAAAAGTACAGTGTAGGATTAAAACTATTGTTAAGAGATGAAAAACTATTATATTGCAAAACTTCTAGCATGATTTTAGAGTCAACCTTCAAAAGCTATTAAACTCTTTATAAGAGTTCCATACTTTTGGCTGTCATACCAATTTAACATCTTCTATAAGCAATATTAACTGATTTTTAAATTGTACAAAAGTTATACAATTATATCTTTAAATATTAGCTTAAGCAAAAATTCGCCTTTACAATGTATTGAATCTCCCAAATGTAATCTAATAACTGTGCATATTAATTTCTTTGAGTACATTTCTAGTATAGTCTAATGTGTGCAAATTCATACACGGGACAAATGTCACTTATGAAAGGAAAATGGGACTAAATACCTCACAATCACTCTGAAATCTATAGGATTTTGTTTCCACTGAGCTCAGTGGGACAATGTCAATAAAGAGTATGACAACCTTTTAAAAGTGATGTGAGATTTCCCTGCTTCTGGAAGTGCTAAATTAAACTCTGTTTTAAGGCAGACACAGGCCTGAGTTTGTTTCCATTGAAATCAGTAGTGATGCTCATACTAGTTTGTATGGTTCAGGGTCAGGGTTTCAGCAAAGTTAAACACCCTGGAGGTGTCTCCCACTTTACCTCCCAGTAGTTCAATTGTGATTTATATCAGAGACACTAATTACTTCCAAAACAAACTCAAGCCTACTATTACAGCCCTTCAAAACTGTGATCTGAAGAAAAAAAAGTAGCAGTTGTTGTTGGGCTTGAAATAGGTCTGTGGGGACAACGATGGCCTGTGATATACAGAAGTTGAGGCTTTTGTCTCTGTCCCTTGCAGTGATACCCAGGTCTAAGGAGATTTAGGAATTGGACTTTTTTAGACCCTCAGTAATCCAACTTTGTCATTTAGGATGGGTCCCCCCCATTGGCTCATGTGGGATCACACAAGAGCACATTAACTAGGTGAGTAATTTTTCTCTAGTAAAAGCTAGAGCAGATGGGTCTCCCCCAACACTGAGATGTAAAACTCGCACTTCTCCTTATAGCATGCTGTGGCTACCTGAAACCATAGATTATCTTTGAGTTTTTGTACCACATCAGGATAAATACGCAGCTGTGGGAGCTGTGTATGTCTAGAGAATCCAAGTGTCAAGAAGATAATAGCATCTAAGGCGGAGTACATTGATATCTCACACATCAAAGAGCTGGGAGAGTAAGTAGGGCAACAAAAACAATTGTTATGTTTTTCCACTCTCTTCCAGTTCCTTGACATGTAGAATGAATCACCATGGATTCCTCCACAGTACGCTTTTGTAAATAGGTACATTAGCTTGGGGTGGTAGGTCAGGTGCAGATCAGAAGCAGTCTTCTTGGTGCCAACTTCATTGTGTTGCAGAAAAAAATGATTAAGTTCTGAACAGAATAAAGGCCTGTTGATGTGAAAATGTTTGTGCCTCTGGATTTGATGCATGGGGGTTTGTGGATTGTCAATGTTACATCAAGATTCAACTCAATCCAGTGTTCATGTGAAAATTTGGTTCCTGCTATTCATATTACTAGATTATTTTAGTTGCAAATGCTCTAGCGTTTTCAGACACATTTATGTCTGAAATTATGTGGTGCTAATGCAAAGTAAGCACACTAAACAAAATTAGAGGTTTTGTATTGCATAAAGCTGAATACGTTTAAATTACTCTAAACAGCAATATATGCTGTGGTTGGGGAATACTTAAAAGAGACTTTAATGTGAAGTAATTAATAAAAAATCAAATTCTTGATCCTAGTTATTGCTGATCAACGACTGTGCCATTGGTTAACACTGCCAAGGTCGATATGAAATGTGTCCACCTTAAGTCCAAAAAGGGCAAAAAGAACAGAGCAGAGGCCAAAGAGTGATTTCATTATACAAATGAAATGGAAAAATTCAGTGAAATTCCATCCATCCCTGAGGACTGGCTCCACTTAGAGGTTAGGAGAGTGATCTCACATTTATGGGCTCTGTAACTGTCATTCATTAGCAATTGTAACGTGATTATGACTCAGGTTAAAGTAACCAGGAGACAAAACTGCCAACCTGGCCACTTGGAAGGAACCCCCTTGTTCCTCTTCAGGGCCAGGATTTCAACCTTGGAGTTCACTTGTTTTCCTTTTAGGATGAACACAAAAAGAGAGGTGGTCGGACAAGAAGCCACATGCCCTCTAATGGTCTGTAAAGGCAGAGAAGCTGAAGAAGCTGAGCACTTGCCTGTGTGTGCTGCACAGCCTCTCCATCCAGTGGGAATGGGGACCACACTTTGGCCACTGCTCTGCCGTGAATTTACATCCTGAAGAGATTGGCAGGACTCTTCTGGCTTGATGTGCAGTCACCTAGTGCAGCCGGGTCCTTCCCCACTCCACTTTGCAGGAGTGGGGAAGGGCTAGTGATTTTGGGCTGGTGCTGAGCCCCACTTGGAGGGAATCAAGCTTCCTCCTCCCTTCATGGTGGCCTTATCATTACCAAGCAGGTTTAGAAAGGCAGCATGTCTCTGAACACATTCTCCAGGCGTGGCAAACCAAGGCTTAACCACAGCCAGTTGATGTGTTTTTATCTCTGTTGTCTCAGGAGGCTGATGGGACCTGCAGAGGTGCAGCGGTGTCAGCCAGGGTGTCAGGTTTTGCCTGGGGCATCCCTCTCATATGCAGGAGTGAGACACCGGGAGTGGCTGAGTCACCCTGGCACATGGATCTTGTTACCCCTTTGGCAGCAAGAACTGTGACAAACGCACCTTGGACAAAAGTAAGATAGGGTTTTAGGTTTCTGCTACTATTTACTCCCCATAATGCCATCCCCCTGGAGGTAGATAATTTAACCCTAATCCCATGCGTGTGCATATTCTGTTCAAGGCAAGATAGGACCTCTGCTTCTCCTAAGGAATGTGATCTTGCTAAAAATTGGGAACTTGGAAAACACAAAGGGGTGAGGAGCACAATAGTGTGCTTGGATGAGAACCAAGACGGAATTCTGAATTTTCTGGAGGAAACTCTACTCCAAGAAGGACACTAGTGCTCCCTTCCACCTTCTGCCGGGCTGTACTTTATGTACTAAGCTTGCTAGGAGAAGCTACTTTGTCTTCTCGAGCTGCAGCAATCCAAACATTTGCCACCTACAGGAAGAAGTAGTGACAATTTTTTCTGATGGTGGAGGTGAACAGGCACTTGCTGATATTGGGATACTTTTGCTCACCTTCCCCTTGCTTCAGGTTACCAACAACCTGCTAGAAGTGTGATCAAATTTTTGTCCTTCCAGTCCTGATTTTCAAGGTATAGCAATAATCTAAATTGTTGATTGGTCTTAGGAATCACTTTGCCATACACGTCCTTGTGGCACTGTCAGGACAAAGCCTGTGAGGACTGGGATGAATGGTCTCAGGGGAATCCAGAGGAGATCAGGGGAGTCCTGCAGGCTGTCTAATGCTGCAAAATGATATGCTGTCTATTTATTTCTTTAAAGCTATTAAATGCTTACTATGGTGGTTTTCCCACTGTATTACTGTCATATTTATAATCCCATCAGTGCTTTCATCCTGAAGCTCCTACCAAACTCTCCATCAAACACACAGCCTGACAGCAGGCAAGCACCCTTCATTGGGGCAGAAGGGCCCTCATTTCCACTAGAAGAATCAGTGGAATCCTTTTGTTTGTGGGAAAAGCGTGTGAACACAGGAAACGTGGATATCATATAAAACTATTGGGCTGACAAATCCTGAGAAGGAGAAAACCTGCACGCCACAGAGAGATTTCTATGCACGGCCTCAGTGCAATTGTGCCAAATATTCCTTGTGTGCCTCTATGATCTTACAAAAGGTCGACTCATCGTCTGGCTGTTGTATCTGTCTTTCAAAAGCTGGGACATAGACTGAAATATTACCCCATGCTGCAGTAAATGACTAAGCTCCCATTAGCTTCAATGGGATCAGGTTTTCATCCCATGCCTTTTTCCTCCCTTCTCGGCATACGTGTTGACCTAGCTAAGCCCTAAAAATGTTTTTTTCTAAACTATAAGATGCCTGCTGGGACTGCATCTGAGTGCAGCGCACAAAGAACTGTGGATAGATGTCAGAACTGCAAGGGCTGGTTTGGTTTTAAGTCAGACAGTGTGTGCCTTTTCAAGGGCTCTGTGGCTGCATAAAACGCTTGCTCAAAGCGCTGCCAGAATCCAAATCTACTGGTAATTAAAGAAAATATATATGTGTGAGGGGGAGAAGAGATATGAGAAATCCTCATGCTCTTTCCAACAGCTCTTTTCTTATTAGAGAACAGGAGATGTTGGTTTTAGAAGAGCTAATCCCAGGGAAGGCTGAGCTCCCTCTGCCTTGCATGATGGACATGCTGGGTCTGGTGGCATCTACATTCCCAGTGAGGAGTTCAGGCCTGCTGCTTTGTGGGGGTACCTGGCTCCAGTTCCCTGCCTGGTCAGTGGGAGAGGAGTAGTTGCTATGCTTAGCACAGGCGTCGAGAGTCAGGGATACATCCCTCTTCAGTGTTTGGGGGATGCGTGAAACTAAAGAGCATGAAGTAGGTCATTGTCCAGAAAGAAAAAATATAAATAGAGTGAATACAATCCCTGCTTCTTAATTGCTCAGAACTTGTGTTTCACACTGCCAGCCAGCGCAGCCCTTCTCCTGGCATCTCTTCTTCCTCCCTGTTCCCTCAGCGATCGTGTTGCAAACCTAACACACTTGGTTCAATTCCATTTTTAAATTCACCATTGCAGATTCTGCTCCAGAGCGACTGCATCTGTCTCAAAAGAGAGCTGGAACGGGAATTTAAATGTGTTTTATGTGGGCATTCAAGTGCCTCTTGGAGCCGAGAGATGAGGATAGCTGAACCTGTCTAAGAATGTATCTCCAGCCCGAGAGGGGCAACGCTGACACACACAGCTGTGTTAAGGACAGCAAAAAGTGGCTAGCATATAGGCATGAAAACAAGCTGCTGTTTAATTCCCAGCTCAGCAACTTGGGTTGAAAACTGTAACAACTGTAATTATCAGCAAGTTTCTAAGCCAGACAATTGAATCACTCGTCTGAGCAGATGCCTTGGAGAATAGCAATAGAGCTGCACTCTTCAGCTTGTAGTACACATACTCCCTGTATGGGAGCATAAAACCCTTCAAGCAATGGCTCCACCATTGCCGGCCACACTCCTCAACTTCCTGTCACCCACCAGAGTTTGAATAAACCGAAGGGGAGCAGCTGTTCCCACCAGTTTCTGTTCGGCCACTCCATGCTGCCAGAAGCAGGGTGATGGTCCTGGCCCTACTGAGCACTCGAGGGAGGTGTGGACACTGTGGGATGTCCCGTGGGCTGGGAGTCCTGCCAGGTGGTCACTGCCAGGCGGTCACTGCCAGGCACCAGAAGATGTAGGGATGCCTTTGACCACAGCAGGAGCAGTGAGCATCTGGGTTTAACAGCCAGTAAATGTTGTTAAGGCAGCAATGGTGGGTTTAGAAGCACATCTTAGAGGAGTGGTTTTCTATGGTTGGATGGAAGGCAAGTGAAGGAGATACCCACTGCTATAACGCAAGACCTGCCAGACTGAACGAATATACTTAAAGAGCAGATTAATTGCACTTCTCTTTGGTGAGCCTGGACAGGTTTGTTGTAGGAACTCCAGTTCACTGAATGCAGCTACCTTCCCTTGTGCTGTTTTTCCCCCCTGAAGTCAGAGAGTATTTGCTTCAGGCAGCAGATACATATGTACCCAGGGGAAAAAACAGCCTGGTTTTGTTCACAGTTTATTGCAAGGCTGCCTGTTTTCCACAAGAACTGCTCAAGCTCCAGAAAAGAACACAGTCGGACTGAAATGCCAGAAGCCTCCCTCCGATCATTTTTCTTTCTGAAAAGTGCACATTTATTCCAAACCTTGGTAATTTCCTCCATGTGCCTTGAGCTACATTTCTAGACCTGGGAGAAAGGGATCTCACCATGTTAAAGATCTCTCTGCTGTGTGACTAAGATAATGTCCCACTGTGGATATTTCAGTTTTAAAAGTGAGATGAGACCTGATAGTGATACCACATTAAACACATCTCCTATTGATCCTTTCTAACCTTGCAAAAGAGCTGCTCTGCATTAAGTACCTTTTACTTCAGCGCTGCTGATGGGACCACAGATGTTAACTGCCAGGCTAAATATCCTCAAAGGTCAGCAGACAGGGCATTTGAGAGGTCATAAAGTAATAATTTTCTGGCTAAGAAACAATAGGAGTGTTTACCCCTCTGCCCTCTAACTCAGCCTGAGGACATGCTAGCGGCTCACTCTGAAATGCATTTACAATATTTATAAATAAAAGGGAATTAATAAAAGCTCTCCTTCCCAGTGTTCCCTCCCCACCATGTAGCATTTTGAATGTGTCGTAAATCAGCTTGATATGTCAAATTGTTGCACTTGACTGAAGTGATGACAAAAAGGCTTTGTACTGAACAAAGCATTGTGCTTATAAAGATGTATTTTCAGACCATCCTCTCCACTATTAAAGGCTACCTGCTCATACAAAGACCTGAAAGTAAATCACACACTCTGTACTGAGGTGCAAAAAATCATCTATAAGTGATGAGAGGAAAAAAAAAAAAAAGCCATTCTGCTTTTTAGACTGTACCTTTTGCCTCTCTGATGTGTCTCTGCTCTGTGTGGATAGATGGGGCTGGCTGCCCTCCTGCCTTCTGGAATTTCCTCCGTATCCAGTCCCTGGAGTTTGATTTCCAAGACCACTGAAGAAATGGCAGTCAGGCATTGCTGCAGAGGGGACAGAGATATCTTTACTGAGGGGTGTGGGCCAGATTCCCTGCAGCCATTAAAGTAGATGATCCATTTCGTTCACCTGAAAGAAGGCAATTTTTGCCAGTTGAGGAGCTGGTCTGCAGGTTCAGCCATGAATTTGGAAGGATTTCCTTGGTTTGGAGCTTCTTTGGTTTGCTTATCACGGAAGAAGAAAAAAATGGCTGCAATTTTTTCCTTATAGACTTCAAGCAAATCATGCTAATCTTCTTAAAGAATCAATGGGCAATCGAAATCACCTTTGGAGGCTTGCTGCTGGAGCACCAGCAGGTGATATAAGCACATAAAGAAAGAGTTCTGCTTATATGCTAATCCTTTTATTTTCAATCCACCTAATTTTAGATATTCCATGACTCTCTAGAGTATGCTTTTTGCTGAATCAGATCCATCTGCTGCACTGGGCACCTTGTTTTGTTTATTTTTTGGGGAAAAGATGTGGTACATATTTTCTCAACTTTTGGTAGTTGCTTTTGTCTGGGTGATTGGGTTTTTAGTCCTGCTTTTATTTCTCTTTCCTCTTCTTTCTCTCTACCAATATTTTGTAAACAAAAAAACAACCCAAACAAACAACAAGGGAGAGAAATAATAAGTGATACGTGTAGCAGCTTGAAAATGAGGTGAGTGTGTAATGGATAGTGCATGTGTTATATGAGAATTGTGGTGCCTGCCAAAACATTATTGTTGTTACCGTGTATGTGAGAGGAGGATTAAGGTAATAGACTCATGCCAGCCATCTCTGAGGTACGTTGTGGGAACCAAGGGGGTGGACGTTCTCTGGCTGAAATAATCCGTGTGTGAGTAATTCCCTCCTTGAATTTTGAGTAAGACCTTAGGAAGCTGGCCTGTTTAGTCCGTGGCTGGGAACGGTCATTCCCGTGCAGTGGGTGATGCTCCTAGTTTTTAACTCTGTTTTAGGGCAGCACTCTTCTCAAACACTCACTGGGCTTGGCAATAGAATCTCCCCACTGGCAAATACTGGGTAGAGGGAGGCTGCCTGTCCTGTAGGAGTTAGGAGGATGGAAAATTCTCCTTTCTGAAATGAGGCAGAAAAGTAAAAGCTCAAATATTCCCAAGACAATTATACTAATGATAATTTAAACATTGAATGCATCAGTCAAAGCATTTTATTTTGATCCTTCACATTTTTAAATGTCCTTTTGAATCAGCTACTGTAAGTCACTGATAAGCAGATCTTTCTTTCAGACCTGGTCAAGTGAGCTGTCTCTATCATGCAGATGTAGAAACAATGCAGAAAGTTATAGATGTGTCTACTTTTTAAGGAAACGGGCCTTTTGTCAAGATTTGTTTTCTTTCTCTTTTGCTTTGATGAATTAGTACTTTTCAGTGAAAATCAGCTTGCCCAGCTTTACCATTGACTTTCCTATATTTGTTTCCAGAGGGGTCTTCCAGCTTGAGTCATTTCTTCCTTTTAGTCTAACTAGATTTTAATACTGAATGTGACACTGCTCTTTACCCTCTGCCTGTTTATTTTTCTTCATGATCTATTCTGCTGAAACTTATAAAAAATCTTTTGAAAATACAAGCAGATGATGCCCACCAGATCACCTTTCCTTTTCATTTTATTAACTTTTTTTTCTAATAGATAGTGAAGCACTAGCTCTTTTTACAGAAACTGTGTGGGCTTTGATCCTTGGGGATTTTTCTTGTCCAAGTGCTGGACTATACTGTCCTTAATTAGGCTCTCACTCTCCTCTCCAAGTACTGAGGTGAGGTCGGCTGGTCTGTAATTCCTCTCATCACTCTTGGCTCCTTTTATTAAAGTATAGATGCTAACAGTCACTTCACAGTCTCGAAGAACTGATGCTGTTTCAAGGCTTCAGTGTATCTCCCTATCAGGATCTCTGCTCTTCACACTTAATTTCAGCAGATTGCAAGTCCAAGCCTCTTTGAGTCTCATCCAAAGTCACTAAAGTCAAAAGAAAAACTCCTTTAACCTTTCCCCACCTACACTACCCCCTCCTGCACTTGTATCTGAACTTCGACGGTTGGTTTTATCTGCCTAAAAGGGGATCTGCAGGTCATGTCGTGATGAATCCTGTTAACAGGGAGGTTTGTAGTGTGTCAGGAAAATACAATCCAGCAGCATGATGTATAGATATTATACTAATAATGTATAACTGCAGCACCAAGTGTTTTATTTCTTATTTTTTTCTCACAGGAGTAAAAGCAGATGCTTTGGCAGTAGGTAGGAGCAATGCATGCAGGAGAGGACTGGGTTACCCCTGGGGAGACCCTTCTTCCCACCATAACCACCACCTGCTGCTCCCCCAGTCCTCATGCAGGGAGCAACAGAGCATGCCAAAAAGAAGAATGTTCCTAGCCATCTCCATGCAGCCCCTCTGCCAGCCTGGGCAAACACTGCTTCCCTATTGGAGAGCGAGGGGCTCTCACGTCTGCTTGCCCCTCTCTTCTCTGACCTCTCTGCCTTTCCTGGAGGTCTTGGCACAGATGCAGTTCAGCTGGGCCAAGGACCTGGTCTTTAAGCGTGCCTTCTCCCAGTTTTGATGCAGGTGTATTTCAGCTCAGGGGGCAGGAGTGGATTTTCTGATGCCTGGGTTGGGATTTTCATGGGCTTTGGTGTGCGGCTGGTTTGGAGAGGAGCCTGAGGAACTGCCCGTGCCCCCAGTCTCTGGTCAGTGGTGGTTCTCCTTGACACATGGACCTTCCTGGGGAGAGGGTAGTGGGGTAGATTGGGACAGATGCCTAAAATGGCTGGTGCAGCTCCCTTCCCGCTGTAGCACCACCATTCCTTTTATTTGAAAGCAGAATAATTGCCCCAGAAAGATGTTACAGTTGACAATTTTGCCACAGAGTAGCTGCTCTGTCAATAGTGAGAAAAGCAAAGCCCAGCTTTAGAAGAATGTGGAGTTTCTTCTTCAGAGTCTTAAGACATTACCAGTGGGGTGGAAAGACCAGACAGACAGCCTGGACCACTGCTCAGGATTTATCCTGGTTGTTGTCAAGCCCTGAATTTTCACAGGCCCAGAGCAGTGTTCTCTGCTTGTTCTTCACCTATTGGCTCCCAGAAGGTGAAGAGGAGAGAGATAGGAATATTCTGTAGTTCAAGGCTCTTCTCCCAAACTTTTCACAGTGTCCCATCTTGCCCTTTTGAATGTCAAAGTGGACAGGCCACAGATCACCTTGAGTGTGCACTGCCAAGCCATCCACCTGAAAAATACTTATCTTTCTGTCTTTCTTACACTTGTTTCCAGAGTCTTGGGCTAACAGGCCTGGGTAATACATACATTAAACAAAACTACTTCTGGTACTTGGACAAGGAAGGTGTCAGTGTTGAGACACCCATTTTTCACCTGGACAAGTGTTCATGGTGGAGAACAAGCTCAACTCAGCTTACCAGTCTGTGGCTTGGTGAGAAGAAAAATTCAGCTCTGTGCTTCCCCTTTTGTTGCAGTTGCAAAACACTTTCAGATCCGTGGATGTTATGTCATGGTGACAACTGTCTGAGAGGAACTTCTTGGAGGTGTTTCTTTGAATCACACTGTAAGGAAATCGATCCTCCACATTTATGCTTCCATATTCTTTGGGAAATTGAATGCCAGCACTTCTGCTGGCTCTGACAGCCAGATAGTAGCTAAAAGAGGCTGTAAACAGTGCAAAGGATATTTTCCACCAAGACCATTAGCAGCTCTAGTATTGCATTGATGCTGGCTGTGGTCAACAAAGAGTGGAGACTGTGTATGGAGTGGTTCTTCCCTTCAAATAACTATTCCCTTCTGCTCTTTGATAGGAATAGCAGTCTGTGTGGAAATTTGTGTGGGGACTTTGACCCCTCCCAAGGCAAGATATCTACTGGATTACTCAATGGACAATGAGAGGGAGCTCAGTGGCCTTTAGAAAGGCTGTTGTGCTGAAAGGTGATTTGAAACTACTGAAGGGCACTTCATTAGTCTTTGCTGCTCAGCAATTTGTTTCCAGAGCTTATACAAGCTTGGGTCACGTTGAGCCCTTGTACTCCTCAGGAGAAGGTGTTGAACTGTGTAGGGGTGACCATGTGACCTTTGCATGAGCCATGTCAGAAGGAAAAGATTTGTAGACTGTTAATGAGTTTTTTTGAACATTTTATTCAACTTGTGGATAAGACAGGCTACCTGTCAAAAACTTTCCTTGGTATAAGCTCTGCATTTTTTCAGTGCTCCTTCTAATTCTTTAGAAATTTGATCAAAGCCGTGGTCTGCCTCTTTGGAGTTCATCTTTTGCACTCAGGAGAGACTTGGTCACACAACTGTCTTTGCCCAAACCAAAGATGCAGCCCAGCACCCTATTCTTGTTTGCTTAGGAAAAAAAGTATAAGCCTAAGGCAGGTTCTTCACGGTACTTCCCCTGATGCCTGCTCTCCTTCCAGAAAGTGATGCTTTAGAGATGAGCTCAGCTAAGATCAGGTCCCCAGAGCTAGATATTGTGCTTTCACTTCTGCAGAATTGTTGATAGCAGGACCTTACCATCTAAAACAGGAAAGATGGTGAAGAGGCTCATTGGCCTGGGCAGGATGTGGAGGCACAGATGGATCAAGGTCCTGCAGAGCACAGAGCCCTTGTGCTTCTGTGCTGACCCAGTTATACTGACCAGCCTTTGACAGCCTTGCTCCAGTGGGTTCCGGACTGGGATGCTCAACAGCTGTTGTCACCCCTTTTAGTTATTTGGCTCCACCAGGTCTCCCCAGCTGTACAAAGGAAGAAAAAGGGTTATGTCTGTCTTCCTTCAGCTACAAGATGCAGCCATTTGACTCTTGGGGGAGACTTTGGGGTTAGCCCTATTGCTTGGACTTTTGTTCCATTTTTGAGAACAACCAGATCAAGCTGAAGCCAGCTGCCAGAAAGGTACACTAATGCAATGCTTTGCACTATGCTAGTCTGCATTTAGGAAAGACCATTCTCCTGATTAAGTCTCCTGATAATTGCCCTTAACAAAAAGTCTGGCAGTGTCCATTCTGTCCATTCTCAGTGCTTTGCTGGGCAGCTTGTTTGGACAGGGGCTGGTGTTGAGGGCTCCACACAAGAGGGCCGCTCTCCACACAAGAGCACTTGGTGGGAGACCTGCAGAGAGGCACCTTGGTATGTGGGTGGTGGACAAGTTTTCTGCCCTTGTGAGCAAAGGAGTAATTTCCTGTGGAACAACTCATGTGTCTTTGTACCTATTGCAGAAGCCAAGCCTGAGGTCATTGATCATAGTGCACAAAGAAATTACTGTTTTTCAGATGCCTGCTGGGTATGACTTTGTGTCTCCACACTAAGTGTGTTTGGTCCCATAGCTGTGACTGACCAAGCAAGCAGTTTCTCAGCTCCTGTTTGGTTGAGCTTCCTAGAGCTGTCCAGGTCTTTTCTCCTCAGGAAGGTAGTTTGAAATAACTCTGTCAATGAATGATTTTGAGGAAAGTCTATGGTCACTCTTGTTTCTCTGGGAATCCGTATGTCTTTACATGGAAGTGAGTCTATTTTACATTCCCACCTTGTGTGGGACTTGGAGAGGTACACTGGAGGGGTTAGTCTCCATAAAGCTTCATATGTTCCTTTCCTTTCTTTCTTGAAATTGAAAAACTCACAAACTCACTCAGTTATTTTTTCCTGGGAGTTTGTTCTTACCTCAAAAACATATCTTAGAAGATGGATCACAGACCATTTTGAAAGGAATCCTGTGGATGGAGACCCTTTTGCCCGTCTTGATACTGGAGCTTTGTGACACTTGGTTTCATAATGTATATTGCCAACACATTATTCTACTTTGCAAAACTAGAAAGTCCTATATCTCTATACCAGTTTCTTATCAGAGTCTGGAAGAGACTGTGTTGCCCTTTATTGAAGCTGGTGATGCCTTCTGGTTTCCAGATTTGGCATAAAGATGAAAGATTAGAAAAAAAAAAAAGGATTGAATGAAAATTATAATTTTAAAAGTACTGTAACAATGCACAGATCTGATGTAGAGATCCAAGTGACTGTGCATGTTCCCTTTATATGAATTTATGTCCCCCATACTAAGAAGACTCTCTCAAGAGGCCAGCATGCCCTAGTTTTCCCTATTTAGCCAAATAAGGACCCAAGGAAGCAGTGGGACAGGAACACCTCAGAAAGCAGCATGGGCCTCTTGAAGGGAGAGACTGGACTGAAGTCCAAAAGTGTCAGGGGCTTCATAGAAACCTTTACTCCAATGGGTGAGGAAGTCAGGCCAGACAGTAGTTGTAAAAGGTATGAGAAGATTCTGCCTTCAGGAATCCCAGGCGCCTTTGAATACAGGGAGAGGCTGGATCAAAGATTTACTGTGTGTGGAGAAGGATCACGTGAAGGAAGATACAGACTGAACATACACATGGGACATGATGGGATGTACCCACAAATGCTATAGGAGCTGGCTGATGTCACTATAATGCCACTCTTTATTATCTTTGGACCATCATGGAAACCATGAAAAGTTCCTGAAGACTGGAAGAAAGCAAACATCAGTCTTCAAGAAGGGCAAGAAGGAAGATCCAGGAAATTACAGGTCAGTCAGCCTTGCCTTGATCCCTAGGAAGGTGATGGAACAACTAATTTTGGTAACTCTATATCAGAACTATCTTATTTGCAATTTCTATTTAAAGTTGAGAGCTAAATGACTAATGAGACAATAAATTCTATTTCTCTGGTGTTCATAGTGGAGACACTCCTGTCTTTTAGGGGCAGGATTTATCCTCAAAGGTTCCTATCTCCACACTGCTAGATATTTACCTACCTTACAATGGGTAGAGCTACATATTAGCATGATACTTTAAAACCTGCAAATGGGAGATAATATAGCCGTATGAAGGATACAACTATATGTTGTATTCTTCTTCAAATTCTTGTTACACATTGCCACACATTGCTGCATATTTGAATTTCTTCAGATCCTGAAGGGCCCTGAGCCTAAAATGTCCATTGTTTCTGAATGAATCATGTCATTGGTGTCAAACACTTTATAGTGTCTTACAGTAGTATGACCCACAATGATTGCCTTTTCTCAGCTCCTGATACAGAGCACAAAATGTTTCATCTACCACATGCTCTATGGTGACCACATGATTACCACGAGGAGCTTGTGTATTGAGAAAGCTCATATGTCCTCTAATAGAGATTTCTAGTGTGCTGGAAGTGTAATCTTCCCACTTTCTTACCTTGCAGGATTGAATTCATTCCATATTTTCTGTGCCAGCAGTACCTTGTGTATCTCCACTGAAGAGGAGAACATAGAAAGATCAAACAGGAAGCTGAAGAGAAAGAAGTCATCTCAGTGAGAAATCAAAGACTTTTGACTAAAGCTACTCAATGCCAAATGATCAAGGCTTTTGGGTTTTGCTCAAAGCTAAAGAAAAGAGTTGGCCACTACAAACAGAGCCCTTATTTTGCCACCTCCCTTTACTAATTCCCACTGGGCGGTGAAGAGATACAAGGAACTTTTGTTCACTCACCCGAGTCAACACGGTGTAGACTTTACCCACTCTGCTGTAACTGTCCACAGGGGATGGCTCACGTGCGGCATAGCTGTGAGTGCCCTGGCAGGGTGGCTGAATGCCTGCTTATCTTTCTCAGTATCTCGAGTGGTTTTTGTGTCAGAGGGAAAGCAGGCAGGGGAAAAAGGAAGCGATTGTCATGAAGAGAAAGAAGCAGGGAAGAACAGTAAGAGGAATTTGCTGACCAAGCATTGACTGTTGAATTTCGACTCTAAAGAGAGCATTTCAGGAAATTAAGCAGCAAAATAATGCATTTTCCTCAGAGATGACCAAATTCCAATGAATGAACCGTTTCAGTTGTGTCCAACCCAAAGCATTCCAAAGTTATGAGTCAGACTGAAAAAAATCACTGAGATGTTTTTAAGAAAAAATTAACAAATGCTAGATTTTTTTTTTTTAATTATATTTTCCTGCTTGAGTCTAGGATGCTTAACCCGTGCTTTCAGGGCTTTTTCAGGCTTTATGCTTTTGTTCTATTATTAGAGGAGGGATACTGGGACTTAACAGCAACTGTCAATTGCAGTGAAATTCCCAATCATTCCATGGGAGGTGGTGACACTGCATCTCCTTTGCAGTCCTTTTAAGCCTTCTCTTACAGTCCATAAAAAGCCAGTACTCTGCCTTTCCAAGGAGTGCAATTCCCCAGTGTTGGCACCTGGCACCAGAGAGCTGGTGAATCAGTGGGGCTGTGTAGAAGTCAGCAGATTGATGCTGAGCTCTAAGTCCTGAGACTCGCAGGCATTTTGCCCCCGCCCCGGCTCCCTGTCACACTCATACAACTTGGGAGCACAAATGGCTTTTTGGGCAGTTTTTAAACCATTTTTAAACCTTAAGTTTGCTCGGTGCATGTACTCGCCAGCAACTGCTTCTGGGCAGGTGTCAAAGCTGGTTAGCATGCATACTTTGGTGTCATACTGCCTGGAAAGTGCGTGCAAAAATGAAGCTGCTTTCTGAAAAAAAGACTGTCTCTGGCAGAACACCAGCTACCTTGGCATTGTGTTTTTAGAGAGCTTCTGCTTAAGTATCTATCATCTCAAGTGTTTGCTCGAGTTTTAACTTTTGATTCTGTAGATTCAGAGCTCAGTCATGCCCTGGGGAAGTAAGCAGCGAAACTCCCACTGCTTTCACCAGGAGTATGATTAACTATTTATTGTCGAGGGAGGTCTGGGCACTGAAGGCACCAAACACACAAGGTTCCCAGGCAGTTCTTGAGGAGCCAAAAATGCTTTGGTTTTGGCTGTGGGTGCTCACCACAGCCCCAGCCAAAGGGGCTTTTCCAAAGATACTCTTGGCAAGGAGAGTAGAGAAGATTTGTCTCCCGTGTTTAATGAACATCATGTCTTTCCCTGCTCCTGGGGGCAAAGGACGGAATTATTTCCCCAGCTGACTTCAAGAGCTCATAGAAGAGGTGCAAGTGAGGACAAATGGCAGTTCAAATTACTTCTATGATTCAGGTAACCAAGAACAAAAGCAGAGGGCGTATTCACACAGAGGATAACTGAGGTTTTCCATCTGAGCAAGTTAATAGTTAAAGGGGAGAGAACAAGAGAGGAGCCTTCCCCAGTGTGGTCAGAGCACACACAGGAAGCTTCTGTCCTGAGTCACTTGTTGCTCCCTTGGCCTGACGGAGAAGGTTTACCTTTATGACCAACCCCCTTCGTTACTAACTGGCAAATGCACTCAGGTTTTCTTCCAAACACATTGACTGCTCTTTGGTTGCAGTGTGGTGAAGACTGAAAGAAGCTGTGTTTCTCCAATGCCAGTGTGTCACCCCTTGAGGTTCTTGGTGCAGAAGAAAGAAGAGCCTGAAGTAAAATGTGGTTGCCTGTACTTGAACACAGGCTGCTTGTCCACATGCAGTTTTCAGTGAGCATTTCCTCTTGAGCATTGCACAAAGGATTCTGTCCACTTCTGTTTGTTCCTGGTTTGAATCTTTCTGAAAAGAGTCAATTTCAAATTAATGTTAGAGAGTATCTGTAGCAAATAGTTGCTGAATTTGTAGCCATGAACATCTATGCTGAATCATAGAATCATTGAATTTTCTAGGTTGGAGGGGACCTTAAAGATCATCTAGTCCAACCATCAGCCTAACTCTGACAAAAAAATAAGAAATAAGAAATAAAAATCAGCCTGGACATCTGAAATATAGGATGTGGCTGCTAGATAACCAAATTTCCCATCAAAATAATTAAGCGGGTTTGCATTCTGAGGGTTGACTGAATTGATGATGAGTATTTATATAAAAATATTCTTATAGACCCACCATTGTACCCCTTCCAATGATAATACATGTTAGTAACTGAATCAACATTCACCTTTATAAAGCAAGAGTCTACAATTATTGTTGTTTTTCAGATGCAAAATCTGAGATATACAGAGGAAAAGTACCATTAAACGTCCACAAAGCCACATTCTTGCTTTCTCTACATATGTCCTAGAACAATCTCTTTTCATACAGTGTATGTCTGATGTGAACGTCTACTGCTTAGCCTGCTGAACAGCCTTGGCTCCCCTCTGCATCATACTCACCTGTTGTCTTGTGTCCTCTCCTTTCTTATACTTAGGGATTTTTTCTCCTTGACTACTTAGAGCTTAGTGTAGGGGCCCTTGATGCCTGTATGGAGTCCATAATGCCAATATTAAATAATAAGGGCAATAATAATAAGAGCAAAAGCAGCAAAATATCATGGCAGAAGCTTTAAAAGAGGTACATGGGATTCAGCTTCAATTTCTCTAGTCTGCTTAGCAAGCTTTAACAAAAGTAATTTCCTCAAAGTCATACAGAATTTGTGCTGTCAGGAATAATATCCTACTGACCTAACCCTGAGTTGCAAGAAATCCTTCTTCTCTGAATCGTTAATTGTAAAAAAAAGATGTATAGCTCAAAGACATGGCTCTAGACTCCTTTTCTGTAGATCTAGAGTAACTGTGCTGAGACCACCATTAAAACTGGTCTGAGATAAGACTCTCTTGCTGTATAAATTCTCTTGCAAGACTATTTCAAACAGCAAATGTAACAAAAAGCAATCATTGTGCTGCTTTCACAAGCCATTTTGCAGCCAAAAAAATGGTGGGGAATGGTAAATCATTTAAAATTATCTACCTGTTTTTCTATTATTGTAATTTGTTCTTTTATTTGTGGAAAAGCTTGATGAGTGAGAAACACTGGTGCTGGTGACTGCAGTGAATTTCTCACAGGACTGAATGAGGTGGCTTTCATAAAAGGAAGAGCTAGACGCTCTTGAGTGAGATGGGGGAAGAAGGGAGGGGTGAAGTGAGAGGATCTTGCTGCATTAAACACCACTTTCTGTGGAAACAATTAGTGCTGTAAGTGTATTCTTGAAGATGGGCGGCTTTACAATGAGATTACTTACAAGCACCATCTCTGCTAAAACGCCCATAAAGAGTTCCGCAGTTCTGAGAAGTCATCTTCAGAGAGGCTGCTTATTGGAAGTCACAGGCGATATTTCATGCTGTACTCTTTCGAAATTAGCTAATGTTTGGGTCATACTCAGCCTTCCAAATTGCTAAAATCTCCAGGGATTTTCTGTAGGAAAACCTGATGGAGTGTAGACACCGCAGATCATTTGCAGCCCACAAGACAGTGTCTTCAGGGGGTGTTAGTAATATGTAGGGGTGGTCTGAGGTTTGCAAAACAGTGCGGGTTCAGAATCAGGTTCCACTTTATCCGAACCACCAAAGTTTTCAGGGTTGTGGGTTAGATGAAAGACCATCTTTCCCTTCCCTGCCCCACTTCTGTAATGTGTAACTTGGGATAGCTGGGTTTTGTAAAACCTCAGGAGTTTGCTTTTTGACCCTGTAAAACAAAACAAATCCATGTGTGGCTTCAACTAGGGGATTTGCTTAAATATTTTTTTCTTTTTTCATTTTACCCTTTACAGCTTATACCTTAGACAGGTGAAGAAACATCTCTTAATAGATGTAAATTAAGAAGAAACTTTACCTGCTGTAGGTTATCTAGTAATTGCCTACTGCAGAAACCATCTTTAGACTAATTTCTGGCTGAGTTGGATGATTAGATCTCAGGCATCAACCCCTATGCTTTGGTCTTTGAGCCATCATGGCCTGAGAAGGATATTAGGAAAGACTGAAGGGTTCTTGCAGCAAGGAAAATAAAGGAGAAATATTAAGGAAATCTTCTGGCACTCAGGATGTTGAAGACCTTGAATAAATTTCTGAGGTAAGATGTAGTCTTCATCACTGAAAATCTTTAAGACTAGGTTGGATAAACTTCTGCCAGGAATGCTGATGCGGCTGATCCAGATTTTTTTTTTCTTTTGTATAATTTGTAAGTTAATTTTAACATTTGTTTTATGGCTA
>JAOTQQ010000001.1:111187010-111225763 GCA_026546715.1 Gallinago undulata | reverse complement strand
TGCTGATGCGGCTGATCCAGATTTTTTTTTTCTTTTGTATAATTTGTAAGTTAATTTTAACATTTGTTTTATGGCTACCATCATGTTTCCTTGCTGTAGGGAGGTTGCCATCTCCATTGAGCACTTCCATTTCAGCAATTACTATCACACTCACTACAGGCTTTCCCTAAAGCCAACACTATTCTTCAGGGTGCTGAGTGAGAGATTTTCAAATTGCTTCCTTCACAGGGGCTCTTGGATGTTTATTGTCATCTTGATCAAATCACACAACTCATTCCAGAAAGTCTGCGCCTTCTTGTTAAGTCTGCACCTCATACTCAGAGGTGCAGTACCACAGGGTTAATAGCCACCAGTCAGTTACAGATCTATGGACATGAGCTGTGCAAAACTAGACATGGGCATATTTTGGCTAACATTGGAGGGATTGTCTTCTCAGCTCAGGTTGGATTTACACCTGTGTGATATACAGGCAAACGAGGCAACCTCTTAGAATGGCCATCTTGTGGGGTCTGCAGGAAAACCACTACTTTGCTGCCCTACTGTGTCTAAGCCAGAGACCTAGAAAAGAGGGGCCAGAACACCTTCTATTAACATTAATTGTACCCTTATTTTTCCTACTCCCATGCCAGCAGCTGGAACAAAAACCTGGACTCCCAACATCTTCATCCCTTTCATTCTTCTTCCCATGCCAGTTCCTGACCTCTTCCTTCACCAGTATGGACCAAACCTGATTCTTAATGCCTGAAGTGAAAAAAGTGGACTTTGACCACACTGTTGAGAGATGCACCATCTCACTCCTGAGATGTAGTCTCAGTCCTGAGTCCTACCACCATAATACAGCTAAGAAGGGGCCCAGAATGAAGTAGATCGCAGGATAAATCCTGTCCTTGTCTTCTCTTAGCTTCATCTTACCTAATGCAGATAAACAGCCCGGGCAAGTGCTCAGATTAGGTTCAAATCAGGCCAATCACAACTACAATTTGTAATTAGCTTGAAAGAATTTTGCTGCACATTTTGCCTAAAAATAATTTGTAAATTGACCAGAGTCTCTAACATGGAATCGTTATAGATATTTCAGGGATTGATTTCACATGAATAATTAAAGTGTAGTGTAGAGACAACAGTCTCTTTTAAATATGTGGTATTTTGAGATATGGCTCAAAAAAGCAATGGTAGGACTTTGCTCCTATTCACAGTCTTTGTACCAGTTCTTCTCAGGACTCAGTGTCTTCAGATAAGGAAGGGTTAGCATCAAATCCTACTGGTTATTATGATTTGACATTTTGGAGTTATGAAAACAAATTTACCAACCTTAATGCAATTATATCCCCCCATACTCTTCTATTCCAAAAGAATAAGATGATCAAAACCTGAAACTAAAATATCATCAGCACCTGATCATGTCAAGTAAATTGTGAAAACAATATCAATTAGCAGAGAACGAATGCAATGATAGTGTCACTTCAATTAAACAGTGAGTGTACTGTTTCTAGGTTTATGCAAAAATACATCTGACTTGCAGGATTTTGTGTTTCCTCAAAACTATATTTATTGATTTAACTCTACTGCCTTTGATGATTTCACAGACCTTAGCAAAGGTGTATTTGTGCATGCTGTTCTGGAAGGCACTATCATAGAGGAGTTGTGGTAGCTCCTAACCAATACCTAACTAAGCCCTAACTAACACCACCATGTAGAATCCCAGAAGAAAGATAAAAGTTATGTAAATATCTCTTCAGGGCAATTTCCTAGGTCAGTTCTTTCAGGTGTGTACTGTATGCATTGAGAACAGTCGGAAAGGTTCTGGCCTGTAGGTCCTGAGAGGAAAGAATTGGATGGGTGTGGGATGGCATGTGTAGGGCAGACATACAAACTGCAGTTGGTACTGTGGAGGTGCTTTCATCTTACACTCTGTGGTGAGTAGAAGCAGATCCAAGGGTTTCATGCCAGGCCCTTGTCTAATCATGATTCTTACTCCTTGTTTGTGGTCTTAGCTCCATAACCACAACACTAAAATGTCCCCTTTCAGAAGAATGAACTCAGCTGGTATAAAGGCAAGAAGTGGTCTTTCTAGTTTGGAAATGCTATACAGGATGTTTGCATCATGTCAGAATAAACTCTGTGCTGCCACACTATCCACTGTGCTGGGGAGCGGGCTGTAGGTATGCAAGTGAAGGCATTCATCTTCTGGCTGTGTGTCTTTTGCAGGACTCTGTGGGCTGAAGGCAAGAGTTAAGCAAGTTTGGTTACCAAGACAGTGGTCAAACACTAGGACAGACTTCCTAGAGAGGTGGCCAATGCCTCAAGCCCGGCAGTGTTTAAGAGGCATTTGGACGATGCCCTTAATAATATGCTTCCACTTTTGGTCAGCCCTGAAGTAGGCAGGCAGTTGGACCAGATGATCCTTCTAGGTCCCTTCCAATGGAAATAATTCTATTCTATTCTATTCTATTCTATTCTATTCTATTCTACTCTAGTGCACTAGCTGCACTTGGTGCGTGTGGTTGTACAACTGGAAGGAAACAAACCTGCATTCCTGGAAATCTAGAGGAGCAGAAGAGAGGGCTGCTCTGCTATTCTGTGACACCATGGTATTGAATTTCACACTGATGCTGAATAAAGGAAGCAACATGACAAGAACAGAGTCATAATCATTGGGTCTGGTTACCATCTTGATCCCAGGTACCTTTCCACCCTCCATGGGAATAGATAAAAGTGGGACTACATTTCAGTAGCACCTTAGAGCAAAAAGATCATGCAAGCACCATGCCTTGCCTGATACACAAACTGTTCAGGCTGGCACTTGACAGACTGGAAATATAGTGGTGCTTCTTCAGGTACCTCCCCACAAAAGTTATTCACAGTTCTTGGTAATCCACAAGTTTCCAGCTTAAATCTTGGAAAGGAAGAGACACTAATCATAGCATCAGGCTTTCAGTTTGAAATCATGTCTGGCTTTTTCAAAAGCCAGGGCATTTATTTCATCGTTAAGAGTATTCTGCTCTTTAGAGCATAATAGCTAAAATTCCTGAGAATGACATTTGCTGAGATTTTTCTGTAATCTTTTAATGCTTTCCAATACCCAGAGTACAATTAACATTATGCCTAATGGATATTGGATATCTGTAGTATCATCCCCCTCCCTCACCTACACTATAGATGCAGTACTTCAATGTACCCTCCTCTGGGATGGTCATTTGAATGGCATTTTTAATTGCATTGCCTGGTACTGGGAGAGGGGTAGTACGTCATTACACAGATGAGCCATACTTATGTCAAGAGCATAACGACTGTCAAACTGACTTTTAGCTGCAAGTTTTTTGTTACCTCCTGTTCCTCTTTGAGGATGATCCATAGCTCATCCCTGACTCTTCCTGTTGCTTCTACAAGAACTAACAGTTTTCCACGAAACATTACTTCAGGTATGAAAGATCAGAGAAAGTATACCTACTACATGTGTCCCTCATCTAAAAAGAAACTTGTGTCAAATAAAGATTTAAGGATACCACATGTGTCTTGGTTTAGTCAGAGTGCATCTTAGTCTGTTTACTTCTGTCTTCCAAATCGGGTTTCAAAGAATGACAGAAGCTTTGAGCACTGATCTGAAAGAAACTCTAGAAATCATCTAGTTCAAACCCTGATTTTGGGGTTTGAATTACTTCAAGGATGGAGGCGCCACAGTCTTTCTGGACACCGTCATAGTTTTGTTTTGTTTTGTTTATTGTTTGTTTTGTTTTGTTTAAATAGAATTCTTTGTACTTCAGCTTGTGCCCATTGCCTCTTGTCCTGGCTCTGGGACTTCTTTACAGATAAGGTGTTTATATACATTGGTAAGATCCCCCTGAACTTTCTCTACTTGGGACTGAGCAGTCCCAGCAATCTCAGCCTCCCATTGTATGCCAGATACTCCAAGACCTTAGTGGCACTTTGTTGGACTTGTTGCAGTATGTCTATGTCTTTCTTGCTTTCCTTAATAAGTTGTCAAGAGACTTTCATGCACGTCAGCTCATGGTGGTTGGTGTTTAAATTAGTAAGGAAACTTAAGACTATGGATTCCCAGCTCACCTTCCATCACTAAGAAAATTCCTATTCCCATAAACATCTTGGAAAAGAAAGATGTTTCTTGAAAGCTGTCCTTGGACTATATGTAGACTTTGTTGTCCTCTGATACCATTGTGTCCTTAATTTAGAGAGAATTTTCACAACTTCTGTATATTTAAGTATAGTCCTCAAGTCTCTGTCCTTCTCACTGCATTGAAAAAATGCTAATGCATCTGCACAGTAGAGCCGAGATGCCTTGCCTTTCAGGAGAAGGACATGTAAAACCTGACCCTAAAACCGGAATATCAAAAGGATCAGGCCCAAAATCAATAGTGATAATGCAAAATTAGGAAGTGGAGATAGGGAGAAATTTAACAGGACAGGAACTGCCACTTGATCTAGCAGAACTTATCACAGCTGGCAGATGGATGGGGATTTTACAACACTGGATGAAGTTGAAACAGCATTAACAAGTAGAATGGAAAGTCTGATATTTATCTAGAGTAAATCTGATCTGGAGTACTAATATACCTGAAATTTGGAACAAATTCTATACTCTTGAGAAATGAACTGGGTTAAAAACCAAAAGAAAGGACATTTAGCTCTTTGGAATAATACCATACACTTCTTCAGGAAGATTGTGAAGGAAATGGACTGTACAAAATCCTGGTATTCTTCCTTCATGAGACTTCTGTATTCCAGACACATCCCTGAGCTTGTGCTATTCAAACACATGTGCCATCTATGCTAGAAAGGTGAACATGATATAATAGAAAGGAGTCTGAAGCACAGGCAGTTTTGACTGTTGTTTTCCAACTAATGCGATGTACTCCAAAGGACGATGCCGTGGAACAGGTTTCCACACACCTCGTTTTTCTAGGTACCATGCTTAAAGCTCACATGATCTTAAGAACTAAACATGCCTGGAAACATTTGTAGTACCAGCTGACATATTTCTGTTTGTCTGCTTGTTTCATGTCCTGTCATGCTATTATTTTTTTTTTCAAAACCCCTACTCTTTCCGTGTGTTTGAAGAAGATTGTGCCACACTCCCTCTACCGGGTTGTCCATCATGTTCTTTTCACTGAACAAATTGTCTGGACTGGAGATAAAAATGAGGTCAAAAACCTGATGACACAGATAGGATGGAAACACATCCAGAGTCCTGCCTGTCATAAAAGGGAGTGCATTACAAAAATCTTGTTTTCTTCTGGGTTAGAACATCCAGCTTTCAATCTAAAATCCACCATTTCAACAATATTCTTCATGAACTTTTGGTTTGGCTTTTTTTCCTTTGCTAGAGGATGCAACAAACTATACAGAAAGATCAAGTCCATGACAAATGGACATGGGGACAAGTAACAGAAAATTGGCCAGAAAAAAGAAGAGGTACCTTTAACCTTGGTATAAATAGATCAACAGTGATTTTTCTTTCATTTCATCACTTGTATCTTTCATAAACATCTGCAATGGTGTTTTCTGTTTTGGACAATCATACTTGCCTTTTGTTATAAGAGTGTTTCCACTGAAACTAAATTACAACAGACTCACAGGTGCAGAAAGCCTATGGTTGGTACGGGTGTTTATCGCTAGCCACTGGGGCTGGAAACCACTCACATTTTTCTCCCCTGTGATATAACTTCTAGTGATTTTAGTGGTTGCTATAAAAGCCATGTTAAAACTGTCTTACAGTTGCATGTTTGACTCTGTTTGCTCTTTCCACTGGGCTGTATAGATCTTCCAACCTTTTCCATTTCCTTCATTTCTCATTAGTCTTGGTTATTGCTAAGCCCTTATTGTAACAGTCAGTGAACTAATGCTGGAAGTGTGATTTCCAGAAACCAACTTACCAAATTACCATTTTAATACTGACTGTGGTCTGTTAAATTTAGGAGAAATTTATCCACAAATTTGATAGAAAATCTGAGTAAAATCTTTGTCTGGCTCTAATATGCACTGCAGACCAAACTTAGTCTGACCTCAGGGTATAACTTTGTTTTGTAGCAGTTTTCGAGATTTCAGCATGTATTTTGAGTTCATAATGGAATGAAAATAAAATTTTTGGAACATGTTTATAAAAACTGAATGTGTCAAAATATCCCTTCTGGGCCACGGCTTTAGAGTTTCCACTGTGCTCACCTACTTATTAGTCCATGTAATTCTGCAAAATGGAACTCTCTGCGTTTGAGTCAGAGTGATTTTTCATCACAGATGACTTCAAAAGAGACAAGGCCAGGTCTTAAATTTCTTTACCCCAGCAACATGTCTTTAGCCTAAAAGGTGTGACACTTTCAGTCTCTCTTTTCCACCTTTCCTATGAAAATGTCATCAGAGTTAGCCACCCCTCTGTGGAGGTTTCTGCATCCTGTGAAATTTCCTATTCATCTCCGGCTCACCTTTGGTGAGCTCTGCTTAATGCTGCTTTCTTTGGGCTACATCTGCTGGTGATATGGAGAGAAATATGTCATAGCTGGTGGATGAGGAGAGGACAAGAGTCTCTGCCATCTTCACCACCCAACTGAAAGCAGTGTGTCATCCCTTGGGCCTTGGTAAGGGACCACATCATAGTTTGTATTAAAACCTATGCTGGTTTTAGACCCTTTATTTTAGTCTAGACCCTTTACTCTTTCCCATTTTCCTAGAGTTTGGCTCCCTATCTGGTTAACTTCTGCTAACTTCAAGAAGGATTGTGTTTGTAGACCTCTGCATGGGTTTAACTCAGTAGGTTTAAAATCACACCTTGAGTTAAATGGGTGCAATTGTCTTGTGTAGACAGGCCCTTGGAGGCACTTTGTCAGGCACCTTGCCACTTATCCACCTACTGAGGTAATGAATCTCGCCCCAAGGGGAGTAACAGATTCCTCCCTGTTAATATTCAGATCTGTCAGAGCAGAGATACCATAACACTGCCCTCACTTAAATCATTATCCAGTCTCCAGGTACATTATGTAGACTAAGTGATTGTAAAGTAGCTTTTTGGCTCATTATATTCTAAACTGGGCCCTGAAGAAAGCAAACATCCGTTTGGTTGGATTACCTTTACAACTACAGATCTCAGAGAAGAGGTTTTCCTCTGTGTTTGCAATTTTATCTTGGAAAGTGGGTCCCAATGATGGGTAATAACCTTCACAAATTATTTCTGGCCTTTGGACAAGACCCTCTACTTTTTTACACAGACTATATGTATCTATATCTATATCTATATCATCTATATCTATATCTATATGTATCTATATATATATGAGGCTGCTCCAGTGGGGAACAGCAGGGAGCTGGTCAGGTTGGGAGCCCAGGGGAACACCTGCACGCCTCAGTGGTGGGGCTCCTTGCAGAACACCACCGTACAGTTGATTCCAGCGCACACACAGGCCTTGCCTTCAGAGTACTTAACATTTCAGACGCGTGCTTGTAGCAATTAGCGCTTGTTGTGTGATGGAGACTGCTGTGTTGACTGAGCCAATTAAGAGATCAATTAGTGCAGTACAGAGTGCTTAGAGAGGTAGTCTTGGGTGACATCGGTCAGGTACTCAGTCCATACTCTGTACTGAACTCTGATCACTAAAGTGCCTTTAATGACTTTGTATTTAAAGGAGTATGAAAACACTTTTCCTTGCCATCTGGTTTTGAAGGTAAAATTAGGTTTGCGCTATTGTAGCCCATAAAATATTTTTTTAAAATCAGGATGTTACTAAGTAGGGATTTCCATGAATTGGAAACACTACAAGCAAACTCCGAAGCCTCTGTTTCTTTCTCTTGCTGTGTCTGAAACTTCACATAAAATAAAAGATTATATGCTCTGAAGGTCCAGTTTAGCTTCTAAGGAGGTCTGTAACAGGCCAAACATATCACTGTTTTCTTCACAGAAAAGAAAAATCAATCCAAGTCTTTATCTTTTCAAGATGGACTGGGGCTTAAGGTCTTTGTCAGAAAATTATTGTTTGCCTTATTCAGTACTGGTCAGAAGTTTTCAGATGAAAATACTAACTGGATGTAGTTCCACCAGCCTTGCTTGTTTCCCTAGCCAGGCTGCTGGGGAACCTGGGCTTCTGAGCTCTGCGATCCCTGGGCTGGCTCACTGTAGCAGGGTTTCAGGCACGTCAGATGACACTGCTAGGAACTTTGAGTTTCTGGAAGTGGAGGCCAGCAGAGGTGAAACTAATAAGAAAGTCTCAGGAAATGATATATTTCAGAAACACCATGCATGTTTCCTTTTAGAAACAGTGTTTGGGGATTTCTGGGTCATGAGAAGGTCTTGAAAAAATTGATGTAGGTCCTGACCAAACAAAACCACATAAAAAAAAAAGAAGAAAAAGAAGAAAAAAGTATTATTAACCCTAAAGCATGCATTTCAGCCAGTTCTAGTCTTGTTCTGCTTTGAAATCTTTTTGTGTCCCTACAGAAACTTCCAAAAAATCAAGAAAGTTAGTGTTCTGTAGTCCAGCATTGTCTTTATTTCAAAGATCACAATATGAAACAAGTAAACTATTTTAAAAAATATTTTCTTTCTCTTAACATTGAAGAGTTAAAATAACATGGAAGATTCTGCTTCACTTGGGTTTTAAAACCATCAGGATCTGCAAATTCGGTATTTTTCCTTGCGCTTCTTAGAAACAGCAGAAACACAGCTTTTTTGACATATACTAATCCTTCATAATCTCAGGAAGACTTAAATTAAGGTTTTAATGGATTAATTGTTTCTTAAACTATCACTTGGTGCTGAATTAATTACAGCAGTTTTACTACATTCGCAGAAAAGTACCCTCCTTTTGCTTTCCTGGAACTGCCTTTCTGGGCATGTCTGCTGAGGAAGGAGGATATGAAAGAGAATGTGGGGGCATACTTTACCCCAGAAACTTTTTTTAAAAAATATGCTTTTAACAGCCTTATGAGACCAGAAACATCAACAAAGAATCAAAGTTTAGACAACATCCTAACCCTCCCTGTACCTTAAAAAAGCTGTGAAAAACCAGTATATTTAAATATTAATAATACTGAGTATGTGATTAAAGAGAACAAAGCAATAACCCATTATTTTCTCTCTCTCTCTCCCCCCACATAAGACAAACAAGCTAAAGGACCTTTTGAATATAATTTTTGGAGGTGCTACCTTTAGCACAGGCTTTAGTTGCAAGGCTTTTATAGAATTCAGGGATAAATCTGTTCCAAATGAAGAAAACTAAGGATAAAATTAGACTGTCTTATTGAGGTCTCAGAAAGCCATCCATAATGATGTAGAATAAAAGTTGTGAACTTTTCTCCAGGCACTGGTGACAGTATTTATGGGATGGAAGTGCCAGTCTAGGCCACATGGACCAGGCTCCCAGTTTGTTCAGCATGTGATTTTGAAAAATTCCTTGACTGGGAGTCACATCATCAAATTTAAACATCTACTTTGAATCTTTCCTCCCTTGACTCCCTTCACAGCCACCAGAGGGTTTGCCCATGCTTCTGAAAATAAGGAGTACAAGTCTGGAGTGCTGGAATGCTGATGATTTCACATCTCTTAAATTCAGGTACATTTCTTAAACTTTTTAAAGCTCAGTTCCTTGCCTCATTTTGGATAACTCTGACTAGCTGTCTCAAAGGTAAATCGGGTAGTGAAGGAGCTAGCCTTAAGGAGCATGGACAGCAAGCAGCTTGATCCACCTGGCTGTGGGGTGAGGATTGGTCCCTGACTCTTTTACTTGGGAGTACAGGCAGCCCCAGAAAGAACTAGAAAAGGATGATCTTCTGCAGTGTGCTTCCATTCACACTGAAGTAGCTGTTTACGCAGGTTGTATGAATCACACTCCTTGTGTCTTGGTTTCTATAAAATGGGGAAGATATAAAATAGTACACAACCATGCTGGTGAAGAACTGAGTGCTCTGGGTGAGATACACACCACCTGAGGAGAAGGAAACCAGCAAAACATAAAAGATGAAGCTACACACACACAAAAAAATAAGCTCAATCTACTGAGCAACCACAAAACAGCGTGGTTTTTTCCCCAATATTTAAGAGGTAAACCTGCATAAATCTGTTTAATGTATCACCAGGCTTCTGGAGCATGTTCAGAGTAGGCAGTCTGGAGGGGTTGTGTCCTGAGTCTGGGCTGGGAAGAGCAGGCTAAGCTTAGGATGAACAAACAGTGGGGTTAGACCTCTCAGTGTGGAAACAGGGACCCAGGAGCTAAAATAACACTTTCTATGCAAAGGTACAAAACCAGCTCCCTCTGTACTAGGCATTTATGTGCAGTATTGTAGGGAGTATTTCATGGTATATCACAGACTGGTTCAGTAAAGAAAATAATGTCCACAGTCTTTCATGTCACATGAATTTTAAGATCACAAATCCTGGCTTTGCAAACACATGTTTGGCTTACCATGAAAGTGGACTGTAGAAAAACAACCATGCCATGACACGTGACACACAGTCACTGCCTTTTTTTTTTTTTTTCCTTTTTTTTTTCTCAAGAATCAAGGAACAGGCAGGCGTGGTTACAGAAGGCATTTCTTATTGAATCTGGCCAAAAGATGTTGTAATATTTACACTGGTACACGGTTGTTGGCCTAAAAACTATTGTGTAAGGAGTCAGAATGAGAATACAGATTCAAATGTAACACCAAATAAATAAAGTTTCATTAATACGTGGCCTGGTGAGGAGAACATTGGCTGGGGGCTCAAACAGCCGATGTCTCTGCGGTCCTTTCAGTGGACATCAAAGCATACTCCTCATAGGTCCCAACCCTCCCGCCGCCGCCGGGGATGTGTTTTTCCACCCCAGCCGCACTGGTGCTGGGACAACCCCGGGCTGAGCTCCCCAGTAGAGCCCAGCACCCCTCCCGATGCCCAGACGGGCGCAGGCAGCCTCCTTCCCGCCCCTTCCAGCGCTGGTGACAAGGGACCTGCAAGCGGGCGGGGGGCTGGGATGGAAGCGTGGAGACCCCGCTCCCCAGGGGGCTGCCCCGCCGGCCGCGGATGCCTCCCCGGGGGAGGGGGGAGGTCCGAGGTCTCCCGGTTCCCCCCGGCATCCCCGGGCACCGGCGGGAGGCAGCCGCTCTTCGGTGCCGGGGCCGATAGATGGCAGGCAAATCTCAGCCCAGCCGTGCGAGGCATCTGCCCCCCCGCAGCCGGGAGAAGCCCCGAGAACGGCTGGGTTGTCTCAGCATCCTCCCTTCGCCCCCCGCAAAAGGCAGGCTTTCCTGCCTTGTGGTGGCTCCTGCGTGTCTTCAGTGGCTGGGGCTGGAAGGTTTTGAACGGAGGGGTTAGCTGGCCCAAGAGCTGGGGGTAGTCTTTTAGTTTGTTTAT
Organism: Gallinago undulata; assembly: GCA_026546715.1. Lineage (NCBI taxonomy): Eukaryota > Metazoa > Chordata > Aves > Charadriiformes > Scolopacidae > Gallinago > Gallinago undulata. The sequence goes on along the minus strand of JAOTQQ010000001.1, from coordinate 111,214,434 downwards.
TTGAAGAGGTAAGTCTCTACTGCTTAAAACAAAACAAAACAAAACAAAACACCACAAAAAAAACCCAAGTCAAAGTGGGAAAACATGTCACCAAGTTATTTCAAGCAATCTTCAGCAATCACTGAGCACCTACTCAAGCTTTACGTTTCACTCTCCTGCTATAATACCATTTTGTCCGAGTTATCACCTGCACTCAACTTTGCGCTTCACTCTTCTCACGCTTCTTCGCCTTGCCCCTTTTCCCAAGTAGCTGGGATAAAAATGGGGCAACACAGAAGGCATCATTCCCACCCTGTATTTCATCCTGATTCTGTTGATATGGCATTTTTCTTGTCACTCAACATCACAGTCACGTGGCTTTTTTTTCCTCTTGTAGTTTTCATGGCAGACAATTTTAAGAAAACCCAGAAGCCCACCTCAGAACAAATAAACAGAAAGGCTATGGAAAGCGCGGTAAACTCAATATTTTTTATTTTAAAACCTCCCCCCTTTTAAACAAAATTCACAGTTCTTAAGGCACAGAAAATTTGTTGACTGTTCCCCAGTCCTTTTTCACAGATCTTGCCTGTAAACACAATGTAAAGACAGGACTGAGCAAGTGTCTTGACCACAACATTAGTGCACCTTTAGGCAGGGCAAAGCAAAGGTTGAAGTGGAAATAAGGAAAAAACCCACATGTTTTTCAGCCAATTAAAGCACAAGGGAAAGTTTGTTTTCTAAGTAAAGCTTTCCCATACATTAAAAAAAAAGGGGGAGGGGGGAGAGGGGAGTTAATTTTAGCTTTTAAAACTGCCTTGTTAAGAATGCTTTCCTGTTGTACTCAATAAGAAACTAAATTAAATGTTTTCCTGAGTATGTGGCACGCAAAATCCTTATTTAAGCTTCAATCTGTTTAGTGTTTCTGCTGAAAATCATTTCAGTCCAGCCTGCCTTTTCCTCAGCACTCTGAATACCTCACAGGGCACCGTGCATGCCTGCCTGCATAGGGGGAAGATATCCACATGTGTGCATACAGCATGCATAGGGCGGGTTTGGGCATTGACATGTGTACGTGTATGTTTGGGAGGAGATGGCTGGGAAGCAACTAGTTTTGTATAATCGTTTCCATGATATTTGCTCCCTGATGATAGTATCTAACTCTGGTACCTGGCTTCACAGAAAAGGTGGGAATTGTTAGCATCCCCCAGTTGCAGAGATGGGAGCATGGAAAAGTAAGCTAACAGCTGAAGCTAACAGCCCAGCAAGCCCAGAAACACAGACAGGCAGAGAACACAGGTTTCCTGATTCCTTTAGTCACAGGACAGCACCCTCTTCCTTCCAGAGCCTGAAGACGTTTAACCCAGATGCATCAAGTCTATTGTTTTCACAGTGCATAAAAGCTATCCCCCAAATAGTTTGGAAAAGAAAAAAAAAACATGTTGTGCAATTAAAGGCACTTCCCTCCGCAGATGAAAGAGTGCAGCAGCACATGAAAAGAAGAGTTCGAATGAGAGCCCCTTGGGTGTTCAACATGAGGACTGGGACCCGTGGGCAGTCAGCAAGAAGTACTTGAAGTCAAAAAGAGGAACCCATGAGTGGTTTGAGCTGGGGATTTGGATGACTTCACTGCTCACTCATTGTTTGCATTGAAAGAATAAACAGCCTAAAAAAAAAAAAAAGGTGGTTTTATGCAGATGTATGTGAATTCAAAATGTAAGTGGATGTGTCTGAATTAAAAATACATGTAATTCACATGCAAAACTCGGTCTCATCCATCTCAAACATCAGAAAAGTCCAACTTCAAAAAATGTGAATTATCAAAAAGTCTTTTTTTACACTTCCAAAGAATAAGTGACTAGCTTGACTTGGAACAAATATTGGCACCAAGTTGGGGCAAATTCTGGACCCAGGTTTTGCAAATCACTGCAGGTTTTATAAAAAGCTACTGGAAATGCTACTCCCCACCTCAGAGCTCATCAAAAATCTAACGCAAATTCTTGCATTTTAGGCTTTCTTCGACTCCGAATGTGGCTCAGGGATAATCTCCCTTGCTAGGTGCAAACCTCTCACCGCCGCTGCTTGGGAAACCAAATATCGCTTAGTCTTATGTAATTCAAAACATGTTTCATCAAGCAGGTGAACGCAGTGCTGAGAGTTCAGCAGCAGTTTACCTTTTGAGGGGGAGGAACGATTCATTATGTCTCGCAGTCCCGGAGATAGGCCCCGCTGAAAGACGTCTCTAATTATGTCTAAGCATTCCTCCGAGACAAGCCAAAAAGGTTTGAAGGTAGGGCTGAGGCTACGACAAGCCAAACATTTGTCTGAGCCCCGTGAGGCGAAAACATCATCGCATCTTTGGAGGCGAGCGTGCGGCGTGAAGGCCCGAGCGGTACCCAGTGTGGCACACGCGTGTGCGTGCACACCCCCACGCACACACACATACCTGCGAGCACCTCAGGTTGCCGGGACGGCCAGGAAGCCATGCCAGACAGTTTTCAGCGCTTTGGCTCTGCCCCGACTCTCACTCATTCACAGGCACGGAGCCGAGACAGAGCCAAGGTCCTCTGCTGCAGCCAGACTTAATGCTTCATTACTCTGCCCACCTCTACACAGGATATAGCATTTTTAACATCAGCAGTTAGCATTATAAGCACTCATAAATTATCCTGGGCCTGTACCGCTGGAAATATGTCCGTCCCCATCACCGTGAGGTGGGTGGGATACCAGCTTTGTGAACCATGGCTGTTTTCCTCCTGCAGCCTCTGCTCAGTCACTGTTCGGAGCCTTTGAACTGTCTCCAGTCAATGTTTACCTGCTGCTAATGTAGATTTCCCATGCGATGTGCTGGGGTAGAATGCAGTCTGCTAGACGTGAGCGGCTCATATTGGGCTCCAAATGAAAATCTTGAGGACGGGAGCAAGCGCTCCTCTAGCCAAAGGAGGCGCAAACTCAGTTGAAGCAAAGCCATTGCTGGGCATGCCAGGGGGTAATAAACACATTCTTTTTTAGAAGGAGAAAGGAAAGGGCAAGGAGCAGGTCTAGGGTATGCAAGTAGTTTAAAGTTACTGCCAAGCTAACACCCACACAGACAAGGGAGAGCTACATCATGCCAAAGGCCACCCTTCATTTCAAAGCCAATTAGTGAATTGCAAGCTGCTATGCATCCCTGCAGGACCAGATTCCCTGCTTCAGCCGCAGCCACCAGCAAGGGATGACACACAAGATGCTCTACCTCAAAAGCATCCCCCAGAGGTTTTATGACTCACCACACACATCTTCGAGTTACAGCTTCTCTCTTCCTCTCATCTTCTCTCTTCAGGACAAGACGCTTGCCAGAAGCTCCTTACCTCTGCATTCACTTACGGGACAGGAAGAGGGAGGCATCACCAAATGTTCCTTCAGTTATTATGCTGATGTTCCAACCTCATACAATTGCCCCACTGTCCTAAGGTTGTACCATGCACAGGGAGGCCAATGGGGTCAAATACCAAGTGGGTAAGCACTGGCAAAAATGTCATCCTCGTCGGCTGTGGTAGAGCCAGAAGGCTTTTGGCTAGTTCTGAGTTTTTAACTAGGTCTAGGAAAGTTTGCTGTGGCAAAAGGAAACTTAAAGAAAAATAATTTTTCCCCAGAAGTGTACAAAAGAAATAAGGGACATGATAGCCAATATTGTCCCAGGTTTCCAGGCAAAGAGCTGATCCTCAATGTCCACTCCACTGAAGAATTTTCCAGCTTAATAACACAGGAAGACACTCATGGGATGCAGAAATGGTGTGAAGATATATGATTGTGTACTGAGACCTTTTGGGTTATTTGTGGGACAGGTCAAATACAGCCTGCCATTTGGAGGAACAGGCAAAAGTATAAGGAGACTGAGAGGAAAAGGAGAAACCATGGATGAAGCTGTCCCACAGCAGGATGCACAGGCCATACCTGAAAACTCAGGAGGTTGTAAGAAATGGTGCAGTGGATAACCAGCCTAAAAAGGTGTGTAGGAGGATCAGAAGTTGCTCACATCTAAGCCTGGGAGAAACAAAAGCTGTCAAGGAACTGATGGACTCTTTCCTACCCAAGTTCCAGAGAGAAGGCATTGGTGGTTCACTGAAAGAAAAAGGAGAAAGGCACCCTGAATTTCTACCTCTCAAACTACAACTTCTATCATGGTGTTTCTGTTTTTATCCTCTAGACTGGAATGGCCCTTTGTGCTCAAAATTTTAATTAAAAGCTAGAGACAAACAGCCTCCACATCAGTTACAGACATTTTGCAGTCACAACAGACTTTGGTTTTCATCATATGACCTGCTTTTATAACCAGCTCAGTTAAGATTTTAATTTTAAAATGTAGTTAACACTTTGAGGGGTACTGCTCATTTTCAAATGCTGGAATGCATACATAACCTCAGGGGCTTGTGTTTGGGTTTATTGTGATCAGCACAGTTCAAAAAAACCTTTGGCACATAAATTGTGTCTTTTACCCTAAGGAATAGCACACAGGAAAAAAAAAAAAAGCCAGCAAGTCATACACCTGAGTGTTGAGGAAATCATTGGGAAGCCAGGAGAAGAAGCAGGGAACCAGGAGATGATGGTGGTAAAGACTAACAAGTCACAAGTGCTGGGACTTCAGGGCGTGAAAAGCAAAGCTTTTGGAAAGGAGAACCTGCATGTGCTTGCTAGGTACGAATGCAGAGGAAAGATCCTGCATTTTTCCCCCCTTTGGGGGGGCTAGTCACATTTTTGTCACTGATCATTTACTAAGGAGAGATCCCAACTTTGCATGCTTAACACTTTGTTTGGCAGCCACCACTTCAAGTGCATGCTAAGGAAATGTGTTGAATAGCAGGATTTCTTGTTCCTTTTGAAAAGAACAATATACAGCAGCTATAATGAGTGCTGTGGCTATCTCTATGAGAGTTAACTATATCAGAAATGGGGGGAAAATAACCTTCTCCACATGGAATATGCTGCCTTGGAGAGACAAAAGACTTCATTAAAACCAGACTCACCAGAGCTTTCTTTAAAAACTTTATAGCCGTTCAAATGTAAAACATATTTAACAATGGCTCTTTTGCAATGTTATAATCTTATTTATTAGTCTATATGTGTTCATAAATCATCCTTTTATCCTCCTTTTTATTTTTCCAAATTATCACATTTTCGATAAAAGAGATTACGAGAGAGATGATGAAGTGCTAGATTCTATCTCCCGTATCTTTTGTGCTCCTAAAGAAAAATCATTAAAAAAAAAAAAAAAAAGAATAGGGCAAACACCACAAAGCTTTGCTGTTGGTAGTGATCAGAAAGGGTAATAAGGCTGCCTTGTCTGTCCTCATACTTCTTTCCTCATCCTTTTTTTGGCCAATATTCCAGCTACAGCATTATGAATGCATATAATGTGCTGTGGATGTTGTTTCTCCTTGTCAGGCCATGCTCTTCATACAGTTGCCTGTGGAAGTATAGATACCGTAGGCAATGTTAGATAATAGGACTGACAGACAATTTCCATGATAAACTCAATATTTCTTTTGCTTATAATTTAAGTCACAGGCTAGAAACAAGTGCTCTAGATGTCACGGTCTTCCAATAGCAAACCTAGAGAACAACAGTGTCTTTTAATCTCTGTCAGCTGTGCGGTCTAAATGCCATGCTGCTACAGAGAAAGAAACTCAGTCCTGAGAGAAAAGTTGTTTCACACATATTTTGCAAACATCATCACAGCATGGAGATAAATGCAACCTAATCTATGGCACGGAGCTCATGACTGACTGAGTCAGGCAGCATGTTAAAGGGTTTGGCAGCTTCCACTGGTAAATATCACTCTTCCAGCTTAACACGGTGAAGGGAGGCACATATGTCATGAAGTATCTTCATATGTGCCTAACCAGGCATAGAATCCAAGTGTGGTGCAAGGCAAGCAGTGTCCTCTGTGGCATGACCAGGGTCGCCATTCAGGTGGTATATATTGTTTTTTGGAGAGGTCTTTCTCCATCCGTGACTACAAGGAGGACTGGCTTCCTCACTTGGTGCCCCAGTGAGGTGCCAAAGTTAGATGGGATGAATCTGTCCCATTGGGACCCTAAATGAAGGAGGCAGGGGCAGTGTGGCACTTCACTCTTCCCTCCTCCCAAGCCCTGTTAGCAGCCGGGAGCAGGGACAACTTCTGGCATAACTGAACACAGCCTGACCTACAGCCTGGGACCTTTCCCTGGGAAAGCTGCCCAAAAATGCATCTGCTGGCTAGTTCTGTTACGCCAGGCAGAGACAGGAGGTGGGCTACAGTGGGATGCTGTAAGGCCTGACTTACTGTCTGCACTCAGGGAAGTCCCTGGATGCCAGCTAAGGGCAGCTCTGGGTCTCATTGCACAACTCTGGTGGGATGCAAAACCTCACCAGGGATGGGGAGCCTACCTTGGAAAAGGGAAGAGAAGAAAAAACAAACATAGCTTTTACATCATCAGCTCTGCATTAACCATCCTTGTCCTAATTGGAAAGACTGAGAGGGAAAAAAATTGCCATCAGGCTGGCTGACCTTTCTATTAACTTTTTGGCCTCAAGTGTCATCCTTTCCATAGAACTAAAGCCCAGAGCTGCCGGTGATGCTGCAAGAACTGCTTGAGGTCATTACTGCCAGAGGCACCATCTTGATGTCCAACCGAAGGCAGCAAGGACGCTGGTGGTTGTACTTGCCGCAGTGGTACAGCAGTGCTGGGAGTTGGGAAACCAGTTGGCACAAGGGCAGACCCTGTGTTCCCTTTCCTAGCAGCTCAAGGGGCAGGCTGGACCAGCACCAGGGGCTAGGATGGCATTTTCCAAAGTGACTCTGTCTGCTGGGGATGTGGAGGAGCAAAATCCACTCCCTCAAGTCCAGAGACCTCACTGGAGATCGTTCCTGCGCGGTGGAAGCCGAGTCTGCCTCCCATGCAAATCAGGTTGACAGACTCAGATGTGTTTTCTCCATAAAATTTTACAATTTTTAAGCTGCCTCTACAGATGATCTTCCTGTTTATCTGTGCGGTGCCTGAAAGTGAGAATTTTGGAAAGGTTTATTCTTTTAATGGAAGCAAGTGAAGTATTAAGAAACATTGGTGGTCCCTTGGTAACAGTGAAAATCCTGTCATGAACCAAAAGGATCAGCAAAGGATCAGCACATTAGTGAGGTAACTTCAGTACAGACTAACTCTTCTGTAAAATCCTGACAGCAAACAACCATTTTTAATGCAGTCATACAGGCAATTTTGTTGCTCAGTGGTGCTTAATGTTAGCAATTTGATAATTGATATCACTGGCCACTGATTTACATTGCTTTCTTCCTTAAATAATCAAGACTGCAAAAAAAAACCCAAAACCAAAAACTCACCACCAACCCCCCCCCCCCAATCCAATTAGAGCCATATTCATACAATTTGCCGATTAGCATTTTTGAAATGCTCATCCTTAGTGCAGAGTGAGGCTGCAGCATCTTCCAATTATACAGAGCAATTAGAGAAGATCATCAAGACATTCTGAGGTCTCATTAGGGAGAGTGTTGGTTGTTACAGACATCTTCACAGATTACAGTAGTGTCTAGGGCACATCACCCCCCTACACCACACACACACACAGACACTTTTGGAAGAGTTAGACCATGACTCACTCCTATTGAAACAATGGTCAATGTTCTCACAGACCACACTTAAAATAGAAAAAAAATCCACTGAATTTATCTGTCTTTTCAGTTTTCATAATAGTGCATTCTCTGGTAGACAAATAAAATTTCCAAGGCAAAATTATTGGGTATTTTCTTATAGAAAATTGTGAACAGCCTGTGCCTTACTTACAGTGGGATATATACATTTCAGTGATGAATGAGCATAAAAAAATGAAGGTAATAATTTCTTATAACTTTTGTGGTTAATCAGCATGAAGAATGCAGCAACTTTGAACTCAAGGCAGTGAATCTTTCTGCCTTTTCCTTGGTGACCATGGTGCTGGGGATCAGTGGCAAAATAAAGAACACATAAATAATCAAAATTTCAGATCAGTCTAGAGGGTTGAAAAGTCACACATGAGCTCATCACACCTTTCTGCAGGAACTTAAATTTCCTACTGAAAATACAAAGTTGTTGCAGTGGGTTACAGTAGGGTGGGAGCTGCTCAGGGCCTCGGCATAAACAAATTGAAGAAACAGTTGTGGCGGCTGCCAGCAGTGCAAAAATCATAATTTTTTTTTTTCCCCCCGCTAATTGGCCGGTTCCCTGCTCTAGAGCAGCTGAGGCAGTTTGTGTGTGGCAGCTGAGACGGCTATCACCAGAGGAAGATCCTGTTGAAAGCAGCAACCCACCCCGAGGAGTCAAACCCTGGGGTCGAGAGGAACATGTAGAGGAATTTTCCGTGGCACAGCGGCATCCCACAAACACATACCCCGATTCGCCCCACTGCAGTGATTCCCGTCCTGCAGGCACGCGAGGGGCCACAGCCTCTACCCGGTGATGCCCTTCCCTTCGGCTGAGCCTTGATGCTCTCCTGCAGCTCCTGCCTGTCCTGGGTCTGTGTGGCCTCATCTGCAGAAGGCAGCGTGGCTGCTCAGTCATGTCACCAGAAACGCAGGTAGCGATCCTCTGCCTGTAAGGTTACCTAAGCGTTTTAAAAATCGTGGCATTTGCAGAGGCAGAAGGCAGAGGTGCAGCGGGGTGGCAGAAGGGGACCATCGCGGGGTGGGGGGGTCACTAGGATCCACCGCAGAACCTGCTGCAGGTGTCAACTCCCCATTTTTCTGCTCTTAGCATGATAACTGAAAAAGCCTTTTGGCAGCGATGTCACACTGCAGTTCGTGATGTCACTTTCTGTCATCGCTGACTGCTGTTGAGAGCAGAAGAAGTGGTCCTAGGCTTGATAAAAGGGGCAAAATAATCAATTTGTGATAGAAGCAGCCACTTGTATTTCCACAGCTGTCTTGATTATTTCATTCTTACAACCTAACCCAAAAATCAAAACCCAAACCAAAAATGTTACCTTTAGAAAGTATTTTTGAGCCTGAATATTTCTAACACAATGTGACAAGAAAGACTACTGCTAAGATCCGTAGGCAAGAAGGAACACCTTGTGCACAGCAGCTTAACCAAAGCTATTAAATGTGTAGCTGCAGGAAAAGTTAAATATTCCCAGTTCTAGGAGAAAGTGATTATTAGCAGTCTATAGTAGAAAGATGGATAGACAGGCAGATATTGTTTGCGGTACATTTCCAGAATAGCTACTTAGTAGGAAGTTAATAAAGTCTGAAAGAATGTTTAAAGTGGCATCTTTGGTTAGGAAGTTATTTTTTTCACAGATAAAATTTACTTGTGTTTCTCCTTATTTATGTTGGTGCTTATATGCCCCTCTGTGGTCTTAGGGTTTGGTTGTGTTGCTTGCTGCTACTGGTTGTCATGGAGAATATTGCACAAAGCCAGACAGCAAAGAGATAAGAGCCGAGTTTTTCAGTGATATTTTGGTTCATTTTGGAATGCTGTATTTAAGTTTAGGGAGCAAATTTATGGGAAAAGCAAAACAAACTATTACTAGGCAGAGCTCTTTTTTAACTTCAGAAGGCAGAGGAATGGGGGAGTGATTCCAGACGGTAAACAAGCCATCCCATCTGCAGCAATGACTGGCATGAGCAGCATTCTTTAGGAGCTCAACTTTGAATGGTCCCCAGGGATCAGGTTTCTGGCATATTGCACTCTTGATGGTACAAGAAAATCAAGTTCAGAAATGTTGCATTAACAGCATGTCTCAGTGTCGACATCTTCCCTTTAATCCACTCCCTTGGGGGTCACAATGTGCTTTCTAACTGGTTATTGCCAAGCAAGTATTTATAAAATATCTGTGGCATGAATATATAGATCCTTTTTAAACTCAGGGGGCAAATTTTGCCTTTACTTCTGACCTGCTCTGCTCCTCCTTAAGGTCCTGGCTTGCTGATGGGAGAGTGGGGTTATTTCCATGCAGGATGCTTCCCCAGTTGCAAGAAGTGGCAGGTATGCCTGGGTCCCAGTGCCTCTGGCCCCTGCATCTGCATTTCTAACCATGTACGCTGATGTGCCAGGTACCTTTGGATGCCTTCCCAGAGAGGATTGGATGCATTTCTGTAGACAGAGGGAGAAAATGAGAGGGAAAGCTTACGGGCAGAGGCACAGTTGGATGCTAACACTGGAATGTGGTGCTTTATTTGTCCCCTCATCCTTGTTAGCTTATGTCACAAAAATAGGAGCTTCCTAATGAGGACAGGGGTTGAGAGCTGAAGCACCAGGAGACCAAAGGTCACTGTAGAGATTCACGGCAGTTTAAAGGCACGCTTTGCTGCATGTCAGGCTTGGGGAGGAGGGCAGTAAACCTTTTGGAAAATTAGAGCAAGATAATTCTTAAATGAAAAGTGCATATATTTCATATGAATCATCTCTTTGACTCAGCTGAGACAAAACAGAGGTATTTATTTTCCAGACTGGTATCTTTAAAACTGTCTACAGTTTTGGGTATCGATTCTGGCCACAGGAAGTGTTTTCTGTTCCTTCTATCATCATGAGACAGGATTAAATTATGATTGATTTTACTACGGATTAAATACGTTTGTATTGGATTAATCGCTAATGAAAGTACAACTGCTTTGAAAATTTACCCTACCACCAAGCTCAGAGTCTACAAATACGAAATAAATATTTTCTTGGGTATGATCCACCAGTTTGTTTTTATGGTTTGTGCCATCTGCTCCCACCTCTGCCTTTGCAGTTTTCAAAAATAGCTTTTTAAGTGCCCGAGACTTTTTGGAACCCATTACCTACTAATTTTAAGGGGAATTGGGCAGCTATTTTTTTATAAAAAAAAATCCAGCTAGGGTGTTTTCACCCTTTCAAGCTTGCTCTTCCCTCCTCTCCCAGCAGTCCTATTTTTAACGCAGGGAGGTCAGTTATCATCCTGACAGACGTTCAAGCGCAACAGACTTCTGGCCTGGCTTGCCTTCCCAGCCAGCCTAGCTGCCAATTCGCATCCGCTTTTCAGTCAGCAGCCATGAGATCAGCTGTTCCAGGCTCCGGGAAAGCTCTGCTCCCGGCCAGCATCCTCCCTCTCCCCGCCGTCCCCTCCAGCCGCCCGGAGCAGCTGCGGCTCCGCAGGCAGAGACCGACCAGCCCCGGGCGCCAAACCTCAAACGCTAGAGGCCCGAGCAGATGTCATCTAGAAGGATTTGGGCAGCACCGGCGGGATGTCTCGGGCCAGACACTTGGACCAAGCCGCACAAGTAACACAAGGACCGCTGGGCTCCTGCCCCCACCCAAAATGTGCCTTTCTCCCAAAGCCCAAGGGATAACCTCCAGCTCAGTGGGTGATGGGAACCTCTGTGCGGTTTGGGCACATGAACCGCTGTGGGTGCTGGTCAGGATTTCCTCTGGGCTCCAGAAAAAGAGGACTGCCTAATTATAATATTATTCACAAAACAGAGCGTGCTGGGTATTTTTCTCTGTAATTTCACAGTGGCTGATTCGTGTGGGCACATGCTGAGGTGGGTACTTTGTTTAGCTCCTGCAAGGATTGTGGGGCAGCAGATGACCCTCTGAATTTCACTGAATTATTATTAGAGTTGGAAGGGACCATAGAGACCATCCTCCCCTTGGGAGGCACTGCTGCCCTGGCCCCAAGGAAATGGTGGGAGATTATTTCTCCCAGCCCCACACCTACACGCAGAGCCTGAGCAGGGCTGGAGGCTGCGTGGCCCCTACCCTGAGCTGGTAGGTCTCCCAGCCACCTCCAGGTCAAAGCTGTGCCATTAGAGCCCTTAACATTTAACAGCCACAGGTATCAAACAAGCATGAAGAAAAGGCTAAGAAGCTGCAAACTTTTGCCTCCTCTTCCAAAGGGTCTTGAATTATTTATCCTCAAGTAGCTGGTAGGTAAGGGTTTTTTTGTGTGATGGATTGCTGATACCCACTCCTTGCAAAGCATTCACATCTCAGTGCAGGAAACAGGAAAATTGAAATGGTTTCAAAGCAGAGGCACCAAGCTGTACAGTCACCTTGTGGCCCCCAGGAGAGAATATTTTATCATGGTCCATGAAAAGCATGCCTAGTCTTCAATTGCAGATCTGTGGTAGGAATGAAAAATGTAATATGCACTTTTTTCCAGCCAGCATTGCAAGATTTAATGTGCTCAGCAAGATAGCTGGATGGTGTCAGTCGGAGAAGTATGTGAAGCAGTGGAACTATGTTGGTTGGTAGCAGCTGAGAGTCATGTGGTTCTCCCTTGTTTTGAATCTTCAGATCTCCTTTCTTCAGGATGCCAGGACAGTGTTTTGGCTATGGAAAGCAACAAGAATCAAATCTGGTGATACAGAACCGCCCTGGCCGAGTTGATGCATGGTGACCAAGTTAATCTGCTGGTCCCATGGCTGAGTTGGGGAATAGGAAACACCGAGTGCTCCAGCATCCTCTATTAGCCTGTCCAGCCAGAGTGATTTCCTCCTCTTGCTTTTATAGACTCTTTGTTTTTAAGCTAAGAGAGATTTTAGTAGTTAAAACGAACTGTTCCACATATGCACACATAAATCTTTGTGGACTTTTTCAGACTATGCTCAGCTTTAATGATAGTCCCCCCTCAACTATGTAAAGATCTATTAATCTTGACTCAAACTATTAGACAGTCACACTAGAGTGGGTTTTGAATTAAACAAAAATGAAATTAGTCATGCAGCATAATTCCAAGTGCCTTTGCTGTATTGTCTGTGTACCAAGGACACATATTTCATCCTAGTTTGAGATTTTGAGTTTCTCTCAAGCTGCCCGGCTAGGACTGGAACAAGGTCTGTAATTACACAGCAGTGGTTCTTCATCAATGAAGCAAAATTACTGGCTGCTGAGATCTGCAGAGCTAGCACCGTGCACGTGGAAGGCACCACACAGCAATGTCACTGTTGTTGTGGTGGCTGAGGCCAGGGCTGTGCCATGCCAGGGCCCCGGGAAGGAGTGAGCAGGGCAGCATCCTGGTCAGCAAGGCACCGTGGTTGCCAAAAAAAAGAGGAGGAGGAGGAGGAGGAGGTGTGGCATGGCTCTCCTTGCTGCTGGAGCTGCGGCAGAGCGGTGCGGTGGCACTTCTTCCGGAGTCACTGAGCCCTGATTGCCAGAGTCCTGTTCCCGTGGTTTAAACCACAATACCATCCATCCTTCTTCTGCAAGCATGAAAGTCCTCCTGATGTGTGCAAGTGGTGTGTGGTATGCTGGAAATTATAACCTTATCCGGCCAGTAACCATTTTCCTGGAGAAGCAGTTTTTCCCTTTTGGTGACATAAACACCTTGCTGAGAGAGATGCTGTGCAAACCCCTGGCTGTGAATATCGCAGTACCTTTCATCCCACCAACTTAGAAGGCACGTGGTAACCGTGCTTAAAATGTGCAACTTTTAACCAGTAGGTAGCTAAAGTTTCAGATGGGAAACCACAAACCAATAGAGTATAACGACGCTGGTGATAGGGGCAGAAACACGGCCGTGTGCCGTAATTACAGTCCAGGAGGCCATCACCGACAGATAAAATGCCACAGTCTGTGGTGGCAGTGGGAAGCCGCACGCTGGAATGAAAATGTGCTGTTTGCAACAAAAGCATCTCTGCTGCAAGGGCCGGGTAGATACTTGTGTCTCTTTCAGAAGCTAAACAAAACCAAGCTGCTGACTTCACACTGGGCAACTCCAGTTTTTGCGCACCTATTTTCATTTCCAACAGGAGGTAAAGGTTCTAGGAGCGTACAGCGCTGTAAGCTTATTTGTGGGTTTTTTTTGTGTTTTTTTTTTTTTTTTTTCTCCAAACAGCCCTATATCCCAGGAATTACAGCAATAAAAAACACTAGGATGGTTGCAGTGGTGGATTATCACCACTAGAAAATACCAAACATTAGGGGTTTAAAACATGTTAACACAGAATATTTTGACAAGGACCAGTAGGCAAAAGCAAAGAGAGGTGTGCATTTCACTTTTTCAAGCAGAGCTCTTAGGTTTTGGCAGCAGTGAGAATGTTTACTTTACTCTCCTATTTCGTATGTGATGTATAACTCGTCTTTGAAAAGTTTCTGCGGCGTGAATCAGCCAGACACACTCCCTGGGATGTAACAGGGAAGCAGCTCTTGCTTCTAAGTTGAAAGGAGAGTCAGTCGGTGGTACAAAGTAATTTAACCAAAGAAGTTAACTGGTGGTCATCATTTTTTCTGAGCAAAACTCCTTAAGAATGTCATATGTAAAAACACTACCAAGACTTTCTATGAAGGTGTTCTTGAATTGTACAAGGTAATGGGCTCACCGCAGTCAGCCATAAAGAGAAACCACTGAATAGCAGAATGAGTGAAAAATACGACAAGGAGGTTGGCAGGAAAAAAGGCTGTTCATGTTAATATCACAGTTTGTGATAAACAAAGTTTCTTTTAAATTATCAAATTCTCTATGATTTCATTAAAATAGGCAAAAATGATAAAAATGCCATTGAAAAATATTTTTTGTGAAGGAACTATTTGAGTGAATTATTTTTTCAATGACATTTTTCACTTGGTTCTGTTAAGAACAACAATAAGGGCTGTGCACTCAACTGGTAGCAGAACCACTACTGGTATTGTAGCCAATAGTTAAATCAAAAAGCATGATAAAGTTCATTACAATTGCCTGCTTTCACACACCAAAAATCTCTAGTTTTTTGACTGAAATTTTATATTTTTTTTTCCTGAAGAGGTATCATTTCTGAAGACCTTGGAAACCATTCCTTCAATTTTGTGGTCAGAAATCATTTAAATAATCACAGGCTTTCAGTCTTTAAAACTCAAACCATGGCTTGTTTACAGAAGGCTTATGACATATAAGAAACTGTATACAGAGGAACACCAGTGCCCTCACGATGAACAGTGATCTGAAATCAAGCAATACAGACTCAGGAAATTCTCCCCCCCCGCCGCCCTCCCCAATCTAATCTCTTATGGGAAAATTATTGTGGATATGTTTCATTTGCAAAATCTTTCTTTTTATTTTTTCCTACCTTGTTAAACAGAAATATTTGCATCTTGCTCTCTGGTCCTTTTCAATCAAGTTCGTTCCACATCTCATTGCTGATATACAATGCAGGTTAACTTAATCTTACCAGAACAACTTCTGGCATTTCCTAATTTTGGAATCCTTATTTTGTGAATTTACCATTATATTCATTTTAGTATCATTTACATTTACTCTAAAACATCCCTATCCATATTCTGCTGATGTTGTTCAATCCTGGTTCCTACTCATTTTCCCCAGTATTTTAATGAGGAGAAAAAAAAAAAAAAAAAGGCCAGAGAAGGGTCAACCTTAGAAAAAGTCTGCTCTGCTCTTTGAAACTGAGTAAGCCCAACCACAAAATAAACCACTGTAAAAAATGAATGATGAGATGAGAATACCTTTGCATACATGGCACATGGGAGGAACAAACTAGTCACAAACCATCCAATTGCTTCTAACCACAAGATTTTAACACTAGCCAGCAGCGCTGTTGATACAACTATTCTTAACACATTTGGAAAATATTCTTAATAGTCAATCACTCTCTTTCCTAACCTAAAAACCCTAATGGAAGCAACCAGGCACCAGTAAGAGAGTCAATCCTAGTCTGACTTACTTTAGGAACAAAATTCTGATTGACTTCAAGATTGCATGGCTTCCAAACTAACAAAGAATAACAGCAATGGGCCCATAATAAAACATTCGTAATGTATTAAGTTAGTATTGCAATAGAAGATTTAATATTTTTTTAATGTGCTTCACAGCAAAGAAATATTTGTGTCTTTTTCCCTGAGGATACCATGTTGAAATTGACAAGTACAGTAACCTCGCATGGGTCTAATTCTCCTACTTAAATTTACACAATTTTACATCTATGCTTTTTTCCAAATTAAAAATAGTTTTGACTTTCTTAGGTAGGCTCCACGTTTTATTAGAAGATGAGATGCTTAAAAGTGGATTTTTCTATTTTTTCTGTAGTATCCTGGTATTCTCCTTTTCTTCTGCATGTAATTACAGGAGATTTAACATTATAACACATTCATCTGGATAGCTACAAAAAAGAAGGAAAAATACAAATATGAAATATAAAATAGGAATATGACTTCTCAATTCCTGTTCTGTGGTGTCTGGCTACCTCCCTGTAGTTTGCTGAATTTGACTGCGAGTCTTACTGGGATGGGTGGTGGGGTTTGTTGTGGCTTTGATCCAGATGGCCAATTGGGGTGTTGGTGAAGCCATCTCTCATGGGGCTGACTCCCCTCTTCTCACTCCAGTGTCCCTCTGCCAAAGCTCAGGGGGTCTCTTCTGCATCAGGCTGCTGCAAACAAGAGAAAGAAGAGGGGGAGACCGTTGGTGAGGTAATAGGGTGCAATTAAATGCAACATGTAATGTTTTGATGAGTTGAGCACAATAAGCCATTTCTTTAATTTCTATGTTTTTGTGGTTCCTGTAAAGACAGAAAATGCTTGGCCCAGACACTTCCCACAATTAGGAGGCAAGCAAGGTAAGGGACCTTCGTCTGGCTCTGACTCCTCTCACTGGGGTTTACTCACCAGGGAGCACCCTACCCCGTTGCTCAGTAATGCATAGCAAAGATATTAAATATAAAATGTCTATATGAAAAAAAAAATATGCTGTGTCTATTTTTTTTTTAGGTAAAAAGAGGGTTAGGTGCTTGTCACATAACACATTACCTG
This sequence comes from Gallinago undulata, assembly GCA_026546715.1. Lineage (NCBI taxonomy): Eukaryota > Metazoa > Chordata > Aves > Charadriiformes > Scolopacidae > Gallinago > Gallinago undulata. The sequence continues at coordinate 111,197,752 of JAOTQQ010000001.1, read as the reverse complement.
TCTCACTGAGAAGGGCATATGGAGATGCAGGTGTATAGAGATGCAAAGGCTCCTTTTGGGGGCCCAGCATTTTTTTACCCCAGGTAGATGAGCTAACACTCATTCTTTCCCTGCCTTTTTGGTGTGCAGAGAAACCCAAGCTTGTTAAGTATTAAAACCCATCAGCTGCATCCCCTCCATCGGCAAGGTGCCTGCTGTGCCCAAGCCAGCAGGGCAAGGACGGGGGGTGAGGTCCCAGGCAGGGAAAGGGTGCCTGAGGGGGCTGAGCAGCAAAGCACCTCCTCCATTATCAACAGCCCAGCCAGAAACCAGATCCCAGGCCCTGAGCCACGGGCCCACACAGAGACTAGTCTAAATTTCATGCATTTTCCTCAAATGATGATGTAATTTATAACTTATCCAGAGCGGACAAAAATTAATGACTAAGCGGGTTGTTTCAACTCACACCAGTCATGCTATCAGCTTTGTTCAGCGTCAAACATGGCTTTCAGCGGGGCTGGGGAGGGGGGATGAAGGCGTTGCTGTCTCTTTCGCTCATTCCCATCAAATACAAGTCCCACTCTCACGTGACAAGCGCGGTGTTAGGAATAGCACGGGCATATGGCTGTGCTCCTCCGATATCGAGTAACAACCTTTGCATGCTTGGTGTAAGGAAGGAAATAGCAAGGGAAAAGGGGAAATGAAAATCAGTAGAGAAAAAATCCCACATAAAAATAGGGAGAATGTTAGTAAAGTGGAGCCTATGATTCAGTCTTGTAACCACAGCTTCAAGGTCCCGATTTTTGAACAGGATGTGACTTAATGCTCTTGTGGGACCATCTACCAAAAAAAACTCTCCAACATCATCTCTTTGCCACTCATGGAGAAAAGTATCAATTTCTGCTTTTTATGAAAAAGGGACAGATGGTCATTTTCTGTGTATTTAGGTCAGAAAACAGAGCAATCATGAAAGCCAGACTTCTGGTATCTCCTTGGGCGAGTGCATCCTTCTGAACCCTTCAAGTCTAATTCTGTTTTGAAAAGTAAAAATCCCTCTGCCTGTTCAGCAGATTGGTTAGCTACAGCTAATTCTTAGTGCAAAAATATGGATCATCTCCTGCATTGTTACCCCATTTCTGTCAGCCTGCAGAGCCAGCAGGAAAGCTGGGCTCCTTCACTTCGCCAAGGCAACTATCAACCACTGCAAATTGCAACCAAAAACCTTCCTGCCGGCCAGCAGAAGTGTCATTCATAATGTGTGCATGCTGTCACTGCGGTCCCAAGCCACTTGCTGAACTTCAGCTCTTGTGTAGGTTACTGTAACCTCAACTGACCAAGGGGTTGCTGGCCAAGGCTCTGCAGTGTCGTTGCTAGTTGTTGCTGTCTAGCAAGAGCTGAAGACCCACACAGACTCACCTTTGCAGCCCAGATCATGCACTCCATTATGCAGAGGGTGGTTTGAGCACCAGGTTTGTTGCTGCCTCCTCCCCTCTCTGCAGCATCCAGAGTGTCCAACAAGCAAAGCAGTGGAGAGCTGGACTGAAGAGAAGGTGAGGAAGCTGCATGTTTATTTGGCAGTTCGTCGGTTCAAAAACTGAAATGGCTTTTCTGTGCCACAGGCAATTACTAAAGACTCCCCTTACAAGGAATCCACAAGCTCATTTTGAGTAAGTTTGTCGCTGCTTGCTGGGTACCTCAAAAGCCCAAATGACTTTGAAGCTCAAGGACTGCACGTGAAAAACAAATAGTACTGCGCTTAAGAGGGATACTTGCATGCCAGTATTTGCAGAATTACTGTATGCAGTGACCGGTTGGTGATGGTTTCTGTCAGTCTGGGTTCTGACCCAGTTACACAGGAGAAAGTAGAGATAGGATCTCAGGAAGTCTTTGGGATTGAAGAGCTTGAACTTCTTCTATCTCAAAGGTATGCATAAACCATTCCTGATAGATATCTGACTAAGCTGTACTAAAAACTGTTAAAGCTCAGGAAAAATGTTTATTTAAAAACATACAGAGCAGCATAAATCCTTCTCTTTCTACCTTCTTCATGTCTATTTTTTTTTAAGAAAATAAACATTTTTCTCTCCGTTGCAATTTTTGTCTGTGAGACATCCTCATACTCAAGTCAATGTGAGTTTGACAGACAAAGTAATCAAAGCAGACAAACATCCAGTAGACTTTGATACACCATCATATACAATGATGGCCTAAAGTGAAGCTTTCTTTTCTGATTCCTCCTATGATGTATGTGTATGTAACATCTAAATAGGAAGTAATTTATTATACTGCTATTTAACAATAACTTCTAGATGGGCCCCTAAGCTTTCTCCAGCCTCAAATATAAAGGGTTGTATAGCTTGTATAAGGTCTTTTTTCCTGGTCAACCTTTACAGTTTGACAGTGGATTCAAGATAAATCTTTATGGCCAAGGCTGTTGAACTTGCCACTGTTATAAAAACTGTCTATATTCTTACTGCAATAGTGCCATTGGAACACTGTACTCCTCACACCTGAGTTCCTCCCAGTCTTCAAAACATGGATCCTTCCAACACTCTGTAGGTGATAATAAGACGCTCGCTCTTCCTTTAGTCATTGCAATGGATTTACAAAGATGAAATATACTTGACCAACTTGGTATCCTTCAGTGATGGAAGGAATAGCATGTTGGATGAGGGGAAAGCAGTGGATATAATTTGAATTGACTTTGGTGAGGCCTTTGGCACTGTATCAAATAACATCCTCACAGGCAAACTGATAACTAATGGACAGTGAGAAAGTTTGAACAATTCAATGGCTCGTTGAGATGGCTGGACAACTGGGTTTAAAGGATTGTAATCAGTGGCATGTAGTCCAGCAGAAGGCCAGTCACTAGTGGTATACCCCAGGGGTCCATACTGGGGCCAGTACTATTTAATATCTCCCCATTAGTGACCTGGATGATGGGGCAGAATGCACTCTCAGCAAGACTGCAGACAATACAGAACTGAGAGGCATGGTTGATGCACCAGATCATTCTGCTGCCATTCAGAGGGACCTAGACAGGCTGCACATCAAGAAATGAATGTCATTAATTTCAGCAATGCAAAGTGCCAGTTACTGAACTTGGAGAGGGATAACCCCAAGCATCAGTACAGGCTGAAGGCCAGCCAGCTGAAAAGCAGCTTTGCAGAGAAGGACTCCAAGTCCTAGTGGGCAACAAATATGAACATGAGCAAGCAATTGTGTGTACTCTTATGTCAACAACATCCTGGACTGCATCAGGCAAGAGTGTTGCCAGCAGATTGAGGAAAGTAACCTTTCCTCTCAACTCAGCACTGATGGGGTCACATCTGGAGTGCTGTGTCCAGTCAGGGTTCCCCAGTACATGAGAAACAGAGACACACTGGAGCAAGTCCACTGAAGGGGCACAAAGATCCTTAAGGGACTGAATCATCTGCCATACAAGGAGAGGCTGATAGAGCTGAGTCATCTGTTCATCCTGGAGAAGAACAAAACTCAGGGGCATCTTATGAGTGTATGTATATATCTGAAGGTAGGGTGTAGAGAAGATAGAGCCAATCTCTTTCCAGGGGTGCCCAGTGATAGGACAAGAGGCAATGGGCACAAAATGGAACACAAGAAATTAGATTAAGCATAACAATGGTTGTTGTTTTTTTAAGGTTGATCAAACACTGGCACACGGTTCTCAGAGAGATTTTGGGGTCTCCATCTCTGGAGATACTTAAAACTGGGCTGGACATGGTCCTGAGAAACCTCCTCTAACTGACCCTGCTTGACCAGGAGAGTAGGACTAGACAGTGTCCCGTTCAACCTCAATGATTCTGTGACTTGGTGAAACCACCCCTACATCATAAAGTTGACACAGACACTAAAATGAACTCCAATGTACAGGAAGGAACTAAAATTCTAGATTTGGCCCCTGCAATACCAATTTGACACCTGGGAGAGCAGGGTGGCTCAGACAGGGGCCCACAGCTGCCAGCATGTTGACATTCCCACACTCCCACCTTGCATGTGTGCCCTGACTCTCTGGAAGGAGAGATTTCTTCTGCAAACTGATCCCTGCAAAGCAAACAGAAATATTGAGATTCATTGAGTCAGAAAGAGCTAGCAAGAAAGATCATGACTTCTGGTGGTTACGATGCTCCTATGGCAAGAGAAAGCCCCAAGTTTGAGTTCCGTAGTATGGATGCACAGTGCAGAAATGGTCTGGGAACAGTGACTAGAACTGGAGCATCCCTTTCTCAGGCATCTGTATTGCTGGGTTACTGGCTCCTGTTTGTCCTCCTCCTTTGGCTACAGCTCTGTACGGCCAAGTGTCTTAGCTCCAGACAGAAGGGCGCAGGTGGATCCTTTTCCTCAAAATCCTGTAATTTTGGTTGAGAATCTTTCTGGAAAGCAGAGATGTACATTTGAACCCTCCCAAGACAAGGAGGGTGTTAAGCGCAGTCTCCCCTTCTCTGGGTGAATGTTTTAGCCACAGAGAAGCAGGGCCACTTCCGTCCTTTTGAAGGAAAGCTCCAGCATCTGCTGCGTTTTCAGGACACTCATTCATTTTGTTGGGTGTCAGCTATGCTAAGGATTTTCCTTTTTCCCCAGATGTGTATAAGCCCTGCTGAATTAAAGGCATGGGGAGAAGTAGTGGATCATATTAGATTTGGAGCAGAGAGGAGCAGATACCTACACAACTAGCAGATGTTCAGATCTCCCCATACTGTTCCCAGGTACTTTGGTTTGTATCAGGAGCAAGACCATCAAATTCTGCCCACAATGCCTTTTATCCCCTTTATTATTCCTCAGTTCTAACCCACAAGACATTTCAAACATTAGAAATGGTTCAGTGCATAATGGTTTTCAAAAACATGCTGTATCTCTGTCTAAATGAGAAAAATAAATATCTAGGGAGCTTTTGCACATGTCAACAGTACTCAGTGAAGCAATATGTGTAGGCAGCACTGGAAACAGTGACAAAGTGAGTATCTGTGCATAACTTGGTAATAATATCATCACCGTCTAGACAACTCAACAATTAGCATCCAGACATACCGAAGCCTTCTTTAAGAAGTCTCCAACAATAAAAAATATGCCTCCATGGGGAAGAAGGCCACAGCTCGCTCTCTGCTACCTTGCACATGCACATTTAAGTTTAATTTCATTTAAAAGGTTGCTTTCTAAGATGAGCCGCTTTTCTCAAGGCCCCTGCTGAGTGCATGTTTGCAAAAACTACAATTGATGAAGATCTTCCTGTTAAAACATCTGTTTTAATATTCTCTGTGTACAGCAGTTGCTAGGCAAAACTCTGTTTGATATGGTAATTCCCATGCACTTCCTGGGCTGCTTCTCCTTTTTTATTTAATTTGAAAAATGTTATCTTCAAATCTGTACCAATATTGGGAAAAACTCAGGAAAAAGAGTTTTTGCACAAGGCTATGACTTCCAGTGAGGTATCTTTAAAAACCCTATCCCAAGACTTGACTCTAATGCACAGGCACAAGTCTGGTCTCAATTCCTGATTTTTGCCTGTCCAGCAAAGACAGCCATATTACATAAGGATAAGCCCAGGGCAAAGGCAGAATGATGTCCCCAGATTTTATTGACATAGGAGTTTTGTTGCCTGTGCTGCAGCCTTTGTCACAGAAGGGTGCAGGCAGAAAAGACATTAGATCCTTCTTATCTTTTCATAGACAGAGGGAGGCAGAAAACTGCAAAAAACCCGGGTTTTATTCCTGCCTCTCATAACTCCGCCTCACTAAGGGTTGCAGTCCTCTGGGAGCCTTTGTCAATAGGACTCTGCTCTGGCTGTGGTCATCATGAACCCTCCTGGAGTGGTTAGGGCTAGGCATCACAGCTGTGGCACGGAAAAACTCGTGTCTCCTGGGAATGCAGCGAGGAGTCCCTGTTTCACATTTAAGTTAGTGAATATGTGTGTGTGCAACTGCTAATGACATCAGCAGCACCTTCATTGCAGTAACTGGTAGTGATGATGGCTAAGGCATGTTTTTCTTCAGTGGTCAAATGCCAAGACAAACAGGAATGATTTAAGTCATCACTACCTTTCCATCCCATGTAAGCTGAACTATGTTGGGAAACAGAGCCCCAAGGTGCCTTTAGCCCCTTGGTAGGTTGCAGGCCAATCATGGAGTTGGCTTTTAATTCTTCCTTGTTCTTTCCTTGTTCTGAGGACCAGCCCCAAAGTACTCAAACCATGAATCACACTCTGCTGCAGCTCTGAGTGCATCTGATGGCTTCACAGCCCCTTTTCCCAGTGAGCAATATGAGCAATAACCCAAAGATGTAGAAAGGTCATCAGAACATCACAGGGCAGTAACAGAAAGACATTTCTGTTCAGTACTTCCCACACTGACATAAAATAGGAGCAGGATGAAGTGGTTCAGACTAAGCCAATAGTCGGCCCTGCAGTTTTTGGAAGTGGGAGAAACCATGTGCCACATTTTTCAAGTCTGTTAGCATAAGCTCTTTGTTCTTAGCACTGTCAATGTCTCCAAGGTAGACAGGACCTAAAAGATATGTGTATTTTCCGTGGGCAGTTCAGCCTGACTGCAACATCCATGGAAATGCTATACTCATGAAATCAGGAGGGTCAATAGTTGAGCTAAGTATGTCTAAGGTTTGTTTATGACTAGGAGAAAAAACATGCGAGTGAAACTCCCACCCTGAGTTCTGCAGATGACATGAACATTTTGTTGAAATGTCTTTCCACACCCAGTGGTAAGGAAAAAAAAAACAGTGGTCAATATTTCAGAGGTTCAGACTTGGGAGGGACTAGGACTGTCCAGCACTTGCTGTGCTCCAGCCTAAAGCCAAGTTTAGATACGAACAACTGAATATAGTGCAGTAAAAGGCTACTCGCTGCCTCCTCTTTCCTCCCCAGCCCTGTATTTCAACCCTCTTAGGATCAGCTATGCAATGACAGGCTTGGATAGCCGGTGGAATAACTCTGTATGTGTGTGTATGTGCATGTCTACAGGGGAAATGTCCTCCTGACCACCTATGGTCAGCTAACTGCTGATTGTTTTCCCTGCAAATGAGAAAACACAAAATCTTCTTTGGTTCCCCCAAATTATCTGGATTTTTTCCTCACTGCTCAGGAAGCCATGTGCCATACATTCCTGTATGTAACTCACTCACAGAGTAGGCTGAACACTGGCCATACTAACAAGCATCCATGGTCCCCTGGAGAGAGCCAGTGACTGCAAGCTGCCTAAGAAGGCCTGTGGTATTTGCTTCGAGTTTCAGCAATCCTTTTCACTCTCCTGGCCTTCTGGCTTATTACCTGGTGACTCTGACCTCTATTTAGCTGTGCTCTTTTCCTTTAAGGGACACAGTGTATGTGTCCACTTACCTTGGGGAATCCCAGGACATGGTTGCTATGATGGGTGGCATTTCCCTCACTGACAGGCACTCAGCCCTTTCTGCCTTCACATTCGGTGAGCCCTTCTGCAGCAGAGAGGGAGAGGGGATCACAGCTGTCATGACAGGTGGATGCTCCTCACATGCCTCAGCTCCAACTTGCCTTTTCCAGACCCAGTACCTTGTTGTTTGCTCAGCCACTGTATTTTTTCAGAGGGTGTCCTCTGGTACGCTGTAAGATGTTGCTATCATGACACTTTTCCACGTCTCAAGAGAGAGTTTTCTTTGTGGGAATGCACACAGAATGGGGAATGTTTTGTCTGAGTTTCATTTTTCATTGTGGTTTGCTTAGGCTTTAATATGTACGTCAGTTCTGACAATACATTGTTATCTCTGTTCCTCATTTAAAGTCACAAATGTCCACCTGCAAAATGTAGTGCAGTAATCGCACAGAGAGCGTCTACTGTCTTATAAGAGCTCCTTTTCCCTCTATATTAGGCTGGTGGTGTCATGTACTGCATTTTGGCCCACAGGCTGGTGGGCTGGTGTACATCAGGGACCTGGTGAGCCTGAGCATTCCTTCCCCAGGTTCCTTCAAAAGGCTCCATGTGTGGCATGGCTGGATGCTCCTCAACAAATCAACTCAGGACTCACTCTTGAAACTAACTCTGTGAGACACTTGACCACTGCTGTGTTTGGTGTTTCTCTGGAAATGAAAGCATCATTGATCAAGTATTGGCAACCTGTATTCATGATGAACTTCACATACTTGAAGCTGAGTGTCTCATATAGCAAGATGATCCTTCACCTCAAGGAAGTGCATAGGACTCAGGATTCCAGTTTATCTGGTGGCTCTAAGATGTTTATGGTATGTGTGGAAATGTAGAGTGAATTCCAAATGCAGTTGTCCCATTTGGGGTTTTAGAGAGTGTGAAAGCTGAAGGAAAAAGCAATGAGGTTTTCTGTGTGTCTAAGTGGGGTGGCAGGTAAGAAAAGCCCTCTGTGTTAGTGCTGGGGTTTGGATGTCAAAGCAATCCTGGAATGCTTTCTCCGATGTCAAGAGAAGCATGTGTCTTGGCCACTGATCTGAAGTCTTTTTGAGGGAAATGCTCTAGTCTGGAAAATTATTATACTGCTTTACAGACATATTTGTGAAATCAGAACATCACCACGTAGGACATTATTTCATCTCTGGATACCTTCAGACTTTCCCCCTAGACCATTTGGGGAATGCTTTGGACAATGCACAAGCATCTGAGGAATCTAAAGGAGGGCAGGGATGCAGAAAGGAACATTGCTTCCCAGAGTGCAAACAGTGGTCCTATTCCAGACCAGCTACTGGCCTGAAGCAAAGAAGGAAGGAGACACTCCTCGATGACGTGCAACCAACTGTTGCATTCACAGTCTTTGGGGAGTGCAGTGCATGCTTTTAATTGATCATGGGCTGCTTCTTTGGGAGATCAGGTCGAGGAGAATGGAGGGCGATCAGTGAAGTTATGCCCAGATCAAATTTTCAAACAATCATAGCACAAAGACAACAAAAGCTCCTCATTAGAGAGCTAGTTGAAACTTAGGTTGCCCATATAGGTAAAAGATAGAAAACTCCTTACCAGCTCTTTCCATGCAGCTTGCAAAAAAGAGAAGCCCTCATAACTGACTCATGTTCCTTTAAGAGGGGTTTCCTATCAAATCCCTTGTGAGCCCAGTTGCTGAAGGCAGCAGATTCCAGAAAAACTTCTTTTACCAATGGATACAATTCATCCTATTAAAAAAAAAAAAAATCAACAACTCTGGCTGTCCTGACTGTGTAGGTGGGTGAGAAAATGTTAACAGCTGCACTCATGAATCTCCACTGGAGGAGCAAGCTGCCAAAAATACTTGTACTGTGAACAACTGTTCTAAATTTGGTTACCTGCTTTATATTACTCAGTAGTCAGGCTCTCTTCTTGCTCTTATCCTATTAGATACATAAAGCACAAACACAAACCCCTTTCTATCAAAGACAGATGATTCCACAGGCTCTCATCAGGAACCCAGGGAATGGCAGCATTTGCTACACAATCAAGGGTTTGCAGTGTTTTTGACAAATGAGGAGGAAGCAACTCATTTGGAGCTCGGGGAGGCTCTGATGACAGCCCTGTGGGAGAGCTGAGCCCGAGGGTGGCAGAGGGCTGAAGCACTCTGCCCTCCCTGAGACTGGGGCCCCAGGTCCTGCTCCTCTCTGAAGGAGCGGGGAGAGATCGTGGGCTGCCACCTCACCCCGCAGAGACCCCCATCTCGGTCCTCGGAACCTTGTGCAACAGATCAAGCACACTCAAACACAAACTTTCAGGCTGAACTGGAAGACTAGTGCTGGAATGAGATGGGTTTGTCGTCTTCTTGCTGATGGAGGAGGACACTTGTACCTTACCCCCACTGAAAGGTGCCAAGCTACTGTCCCATTCGTTACCCAGCGCACTTCCATTTTACTGCTGCCCAGTGCCCTGTGGTCTGCAACCAGGGACTTCTACTGTAGCTGGCTGTGAGTCTTGGTACAGCAGAGATGGTCTGGTACGGGGACATTTCCACAGTGCCTGGTATGCTGCATTCTCATATTTGATTGGGAACACTGCATTCTCATATTTGACTGGGAATTGCCCTTGTGCCACAGTGCAGAGCTACCGGTACTAAGGGATTGCTGGGTTCACAGCAAAGCATAAATTTCCCCCCTTTTTTTTAAAAAAAAATCATACTTTGTCACTGAGACGCAATAACTGCTATTGCTTATGGATCACATCTTTAGCCTGGGTTTTCTTTTTTGAAAATACAGCCTGCAATTTTCTGGATGAAATGCTTTGCTCTCAATTAACTGTAGATGCAATTTAATGAGTAGGCCAAACGATGGTAGTTAAGCACATAACCAACATCTGGAATGTGCAGGATTAGTGGCTTAGTTAAGACCCCTTAATTAAAATGTGGTCATTCAGTCCTCCCTTCTCTCTTCGTGCAGATGATGTATGTTTAATACTGAGCGCTTGCTGATATGTTATTAGGATCACATAAGCTGTCTATTAAGTACCAAGGAAATTGTGGCTTTGATGTGTCAGGTACCTAATGAAGATGAAATTCATGCTGGGAGCGGAATCATGTCAGAGTGCAGAAAAGATCTTTCTGCAGACTTTGCTCAGTCTTTCATATAAAGCTCATTGATTCAGTAAAAAAATGCTATCCATAAACTCTCTTTCTAGGAATGTCACAGAAAGTGCCCATTTAAGGAGCACCAACACATTATTCAGACATTCTGGTTTGCAGTGACTGTTTGCAGGCCCCCAGGAGGCCCAGGTGGCCAAAAAGGCCAACAGCATCCTGGCCTGTATCAAGAACAGTGTGGTGAGTAGGACCCGGGAGGTGAT
>JAOTQQ010000001.1:111166230-111186910 GCA_026546715.1 Gallinago undulata | reverse complement strand
TTACTGAAAGGGTTATCAGGCACTGGAATGGGCTGCCCAGGGAGGTGGTTGAGGCACCATCCCTGGAGGTATTCAAGTTGACATGGTGCTCGGGGATATGCATTAGTGTTGGGTGGTGCTTTGTGTGGTGTGGGTGGTGGTTTTGGGGTTTTTTTTGTTTGTTAGTTTGGGTTTTGGGGGGATTTTTTTGTTTTTTGGTTTTGTTTTTTTTTTATTGGTTGGACTAAATGATCTTAAAAGGTCCCTTCCAACCTAGGTAATCCTGTGATTCTGTGATTCTGTGACCCCTTGAGCATCTATTCCCTCTCCATAATGCCACTCAGGAAACATCCTGTAATTGGCACATTTCTTAAAATGAAATGGGAACTGTTCTTCCAAAGTCCATAGCACTCTAGGCCAGTGGTTGGTAGCTAATGTTGACCTAAATAGACCCAACTTGGCAAAAACATTTTTCCCATTTAGCCTTATTCTTTTTTTTTGGAGGTGACATTTGTCCTGTCTCTGGAGCAAAGTGAGGTGGACAGGAATTGACCTTTCCTACCTAACAGTCTGGAAGGGAGATGTCCCCCCTGAACTTGTCATCCAGGCTCCCTCTGTTGTCAAGGAGGAGGAATAAGCATGGGCAATTTGTGTCAACTCCAGGACACCTGGCTTAGGTTGGGGTAAATTGTTGCCCATCAGAGTCTTTCTCTCCATCTCCCACCCCAAGAGGGAACCTGGACTGTACATGTGGCTTTGAACATTAAGTCGGACGTTGGCTAAAGTGCTGTGTACTGATGTATGCTGCAGATAGCTGCAGCTCAACAGGGTGTAGAGACCTTCTTGCTGGGGCAGCCTGGCCATGCCCCAGTTACTCCAGCTGGTGAAGGGGGGAGCTGGGGCTGCCATCGCTCCTGCCTCGGGCTGATAGTCTGGCCAGAAAACTGCGCCTCTGGTCCCAGAGTAGGAGGCAATGAATCTCTTAGTATCTCCATGAGAACAGTGACATTTTGGTTAGGGCTTCATGTCTATCAGTCGCTTGTGACAGGGTAGGAAACGTGTGTGTGTATGTGGAGGAGAGGACAGGAAGAAAATTCAGGCATTGTTCAGTGTTATAAAATTACCATGTGGTGCTTAGAAAATGCTCATTCTGCAAAACCCTTGGTCTTGTACTGGCTTATCAGCCAACGTGATGACAGTATCAGCCTGATAGCCAGCCAGCCAGCCATGCTTCTGATCTCATCAACACTGATGTGCAACAGGAAATAACCCCTCAGACGCTGGTAGGTTTGTGGCATGTTGATGCTGGGGTTGATAAAAGCCATGCAACACACACAAAAAACACCCCAGTGAGACTGGTGCAGGTCATCAAGACCTACAGCAGTGCAAATTAGATCAGTGGCTCCATCTCTGTGGTATGTGCTGTGCCCGAGTGCTGTGGTTTGGCTTTGGTTCTGCAGAGCCTTGATCCTCAGCTGTGTCTGACCTGGGTGTAGTTCACCTTGGGGACTGGAGGAATAATGGCTCTCTGTTACATCTACCCCTCCCTGCCTTCTGAATCTCAGCCTTGAAGCGGATCTACTTTGCTCTCATATGCTTCTGACCTGAGAGAGGGATTCCAGGACCTGGGGATGCCACACATATTTTCTGGCCCTAAGTATGTCCCAGCTGACAGGAACCTCTTTGCAAGTACTTAGTCTTCACATGGGACAGATTCCCACCCCCTCCTGGAGACATCTTTTGGACCATTTTGCCCAGCAGTTTTAGTAGGAGTCTGGTCTGCAGGAGCCAAGTGCAATATGCATATTAGATATATGTATGGGATAACCTTGTGTTAGGAGTGTATATGTAAGGAAGCAGAGAGTTGTCACTCTCCTAACTCAGTATCTGTGATTTTGGTGGAGGACAATCTGACATGTGTGGCCATATATAATCAAGAATGATCCTGCAAATTACAGGACTGGAAAATCTTCACCTTACTGATGATGTTGAGGGGATCCCTGCACTTGGATTTGAGGACAGCTAGGGAGATACAGACAGGCTCTAGGAAATATTAGTTAATGGGCTGAATTTCTTTCATGCTCATAGTGGCACTTAGACATGAATGGGATTCTCCTAAGATCATATCAGAAGACTGCAGATAATCTTCTGAGTGTAGAAAGTGTAGAAAGTATCCAGTGTTCCTACCAGCAGCCAGATTGGCAAACTTTGTTAATAAAATCTATGGATGTTGTGATAATTAGTGAAAAAAATACAGGCTTTTATTTTCTGTTGCCTGCCCCTCCCTCCTCTTCTCTTCCAGGGGAATCCTTAGGAGCTGCAGGAGCTGCAAAATGTCCATCCTTAGAAGAACAACAGACACAGGCCAGAATTGATTTTGCTAACTTTAGAATTATTTTTTTTTCCAAGGGTCTGCAGACTTTGAGCATGCAAAGGCTTTGGTTTTATTAGCTCATCACTATGTCAAGATCCTACAAGAAAGTCATGCTGCTATTATCTATACAAAATGAATTAGATGGGTGAATGAAAAGGGCTTGAAAAGGTAAAGACAGATATATGTTTAGTTTCCTAAATGTCAGAATGATGCAGCTTCTGTCTTCTGTCATGATACTGAAGAAAAATGTTTTATTACTCTAGTGGTTTAATTTGTTAAAACTATTTATGTCCACAAGACAGGTATTGTCTTTCTTGGTCTTTAAATGACCCTAAACCCCTTAGGAAATACTAATTGAATTAATGAAGAATTAAGAAAAAATAATCTTTTTTGCAAAAGATTTTGTTGGAGGGGGTGCATGTCTGGCCAGATTCATCACTTGTGCAGGATGAGAAACACTAATGCTCCTTTCATAATGAAGAGACACAGAGGGGGAAGGAATTAAAAAAGTAAGAATGGGGTAAAAAAATTAAAGATTTGATTTTCATTCAAGCACAAAAATCCACAACCGAAATTGTGCTTCCACCTCAGCAACCCTTTTATGGGATCTTGGATGCTTAGGGATGTTTGTGTAATTGCTTCTTGTAAATGATCTTCTACTCTGCAACACTTTACAGTAAACCACTTTCCTTTGCCATCTGTTATCCAGTTGTTTTAACTGGGTTTCCAGTTATTTGTATCAGTCATTTACAAGAACCTTTTTAACCTCCATAAAATGAAATAATTGAAGCCTATCTTCTTGACTCCTTTGGCATAGGGTTCATCTGATCTTTAAAACTGAGAGACTGAGGGTTAAAATTCCGTGCATGATAAAGAAGCAGTAATTTGTAAATCTGCACTGAGAAACCTGGCATTGCCAAAATTCTTCTTTCCGAAACCTCAGAGCATTCATGCTTAATTGGGGAAAGCAGTATGGGGGACCTGTGGGTGATTTTTCATCTCTAGGTCACTTTTTGAACATGTGCCATTATCAGCCACTGGCTAGTCAATGTCAATGAATTTAGCAACTTAAAATATGGTTTGTTAAACACAGAGATGTTTCATGCCTTTCCATAAAGCTGGGTTCAGTGAAAGTGAAATTTCTGAAGACCGGGAGGTGAAGAGTTAATTAAGGTATCCTGCAGCCGGCCCAAGGCTGTCCCCAGGGTGGAGCAGGTTGTGATGGAGGGTGGCTCTGGGGCCACAAAGGCATCTGTGGTGCCACTTCACAACAGATAGAGTCATTTTAAGAGTGGCTGGGAGAAGACAGACTTTTTCTCCACCTCCCTTTCCTGTTATCTACCACAACACAAAGGCCTCTGCTCCTCCTCTTCCCCTCTAGTCGGTAACATTTGCAGTTCAAAAACCACTATCATGTGGCGGAGCTTGCTGGGGCACACACATATACTGACAGATTCACTCATACGTGCTAGAAATGGGACTTTGGCCATCTGCCATCTGAGAGCCACCATGGGAAGCCCCAGATTTCGGGGCAAGAGGAGGACCATGCAGATGTCATCACTGCTGGAGGAGCTGACCCTGCACTGAAGGACCAAGGCACTGGAGCTTCTGTACGGCGGGTTCCCCGGGGAAGATGTCCTCAGCACAGACATGCTGCCTGGCACGGTGTCAGGAGAGGGCTGGGCAGAGATCCTGCTTGCCTTCCCAGTGGGAAATGAGAAACACCAAGAAGCTGCAGTCGGGCACGCTGTGCCCAGCACGGCAGGCTGCAGGGAGAAGATTTACCATGGGGCACCTCATCCCTCCCTGGCTGTGGCATGCCCCCTCTCTCAGCCCACCTCTGGTGCCTTGAGGCAGGCAGGCAAACCGCCTCCTGTGCACCCTACCAGCTGCCCACCCTGCTTTCCCTGTTGTCCTGGAGTGTGCCGTCCCCCTAGGGCAGGGATGAAGGGGCATCCCCTTCCCTGTGCATGGGGAGGAGCTCCGGTCAGGGAGAAGGATGACCATGATTTCAGGGGGAGCAGAGGGAGGCAAAGTCACGTTGCCTCCCCTGAAGCATGCTGGCACGGCGCAGGCTGGGTTGTTGGTGGGGAAGCGGGAATGTTAATGGCTTTGCTTTCTGCTAGGGAGAGACAGTGGAAAGGAAAAAAGGCCAGTGGGAGGGAGGGAGGGAAAGAAATCCAGTGCTATTACAGGGTGACAAGTAGAGCGGGGGAAAAATCAACATGAAGGCAGTGTTAGAAAAGAGAGAGAGAAAAGAGGAAAAAAGGATCTAATAAGAAATTAAATATAGTGCCTATACTGTGTCCTGGGTACGGGCTGCATGGAAGGGGTGCTTCGTCCGTAATTCATACAGCAGGCTTCCTTTCAGCTAGGAAAACAGATTCCTTTCTTTTTAAATTGAGTAAGAGTTTTAAAGACACAGATTCCAATAAAAGCGTTCGCAAACTCAAACTTGTCCTGCAGGCCATGGGGAGGCCAAGCCCAGCAGCAGGGACCTCCACGCTCCCATCGCTACCACCAGACTTCTTCAGGGCTGGCAGCCACCACCACTGGGAGGTTTGTCACAAATAGCCAAAGAAACATGGCTGTCCCCGGGGAAAAGAAGACATCTATGCCCATTTGAGTTTCACCTCAGCCAGACAGGGGATGGAGCTGGTATCGAAACCCTGTGAACAAAGAAATCAGGTTCCAATTGCTCTGAGTTTTCTGAGCATTTGTAAAAATAAGAGCAATCTGCAGAGTAAAACCAAAGTACTCAGCATATTTTTTTTACTTTAACTAAGCTGACATTTATCAGAATATTTGGAGAGTCTCTGACAGTAATAAAACACATTAAGAGAGTGAGTGTCACGGTGGCAAATTGTGTACATGCAACAGCAAACTGCGTATTTGGTAGGTGAACTTCCAGATGCCTGAAGTCAATGGGAGGCTCGTTATTGACGTCAGTGGAGCTAGAGTTTCACTCGGTAACTGGTGGCAGACATTGTGAAGTATTTTCTAACTGGGTTTTGTTGTTGAACATGACCATCTTTTCTCTGTCTGTGCATGGCTTCCCTTTGCTCTGCTCCAGCCCATCACATCTGAGCTGCGTCCCGCAGCCTTCATTCCAGAGCAGGGTAACCCTCCTCCTTCCCATGGTGCTGAGTCAGCGCTTAACAGGGGCGTTATTGTCCTTCAGTCTGCGTTACGAAGATTATTTTACTATGAAAATTCATAATTTGGGAAGACCATATGGTTCTGATTCAAATTGAAGTCTGCATTTGATCCTGATGTAAACAGACCAGCTTTGGACTCAGAGACTCCCCCCATTTGGCAAACAGCAAATATTTCGGATCCCTTCCAGCTCTCCCGGGAGTGCATGGGAGGCTTGCCGTTGATTTCAATAGTAGCAGGCTCTAGTGAAATAGAAGATTATAGAAAACAAGATATCCCTGTAATCCTTCAAATTTAGCTGTTCAATAGGGAAAAATCAGAGAGGAAATGGAAAGAACTGAGCAGAAAAAGCACCAAAAGACGAGAAGGAGAGAGGCAATGGAGCGTGGCAGAAAAGAAGAAAGTGCAGACAAGTAAGAAAGAAAATTGGCGGGGGAAAAATATGAGGGAAGAGAAGAACACAGGCAGATAATATTAAAAAGAAAAACAACCAACACACAAAATCCAAAACCAGGAAAAAAGAAGAACGCAGAGACAGAGCAAAGAAATATATTTTTTGGTGGGTGTGGAGAGAGAAAGATAAAGGAAGTAAGGCAGAGGGATCCCCAGGTCTGATGCAGCAAGATAAATGTTAAACACATATTTATGGACGAGTAGAGCACTGACAGGCCTGGAGTTAAGCACATACTTAAATGCCTTGCAGAGCAGCGACAAAATAAAAATATGCAGAGGAGGGAGAAGGTCAGAAGGGAAGGAACACGATCCAGCACTTTTAAAGAAAAAGTGTCTATAAGAAAGAAGGGAATAAAGACATCTCTTCTATCCCTTGAGGGAAGAGGGGGTGGTCAGAAACAATGGAAGAGGAAAGGGCTCTATTTTTAGCATAATTATAATAAGAAAGTTTCTGATTTCTTTATAGGGGTCTGGACCCCTAAGCTTTATTTGAACCTATATCCTAAAAGCAAATAAATCTTAGGAAGATGGACTTTATTGAAGTAAGAATTGTTCTTAGATTGGTTTTACCTTGAGACTGATAAAGCAAACAAGTATCTTCTGCCTATTTCCTACTTTGTGGTGTTGTGTTGGTGCCAGTTGTGTCAAGCAGAGCTAAGTGTAGCTTCTTTCAAAGAAGCAAGTGGTTTCTTCTGTACCCATGAGCAGGCTCTGGTGATGCCTACCCACCAGACCTGCATGCCATATTGGAAGAGACAAGGTGGTGACCAGTACTGGTTGCTTCTCTCATGTGTGTTAAGGGGAAGTGGGTAGTGTATGGCTGAGACCAAGCAGATTTGCAAGCTGCATGGGATTTTCTGTCTACAAATGTGCTCATGAATTTCACAACCTATTGGCTCTGTTGAGGACTGCTACAACTGTGCAATTATGCCTTCTCTGCACTGGCCTCAGGAGAAAAAAGCAGAAAGCATAGGTTCCTCCCTTTTTTGTTTCAAAGCAAACACAACCACAGTACATGTTGCCTGCCTTTATCAGCAGCTGAGTTGCACTTGGTTCTGTATTCTGGAAAAACCTTACCTAACTATATTATAAATTGATTAAACAGAAACAAATTGGGAAAGCCTGGGAACTGCAGGGCACATCCTCCACCGTGTTATTCTACCAAAAAAATCCAGCTTCCCACTAGTAGCATTAATGTTATTCTTAATAACTGCTTGAAATTTCCACATACTCATAACATTCCTTTAAAAAAAGACTCATTAGAAACACTGCGGAAATGGATTTAAAACAAAACAATTTTCCTCCACACCTCTGGGCTGACATTTCTTGGCAGCTGAAATTTCAAGCACTCTCAGCGGAGTTAACAGAAAAGAAAACTAACTCTTTGTATATTCAAACAGCAAATCCTTATTTCACTGAGACTGTTGTAGTAAAGACTACCTCCATTGCCTTGGAGATGAGGGTACAGACCCCTCATCCAACTATTCTGCCTGGCAATTATGAGCCAGGACTCATTAACATTTTAAGTAAAGACATCTTTCTCCAAAAGAAAAAAAATAAAAGCCCTTCTCCCTAAACGAAGTCACACCATTCTCCAGGAAAATGATTTCATATTTTTTCCAGTGCTGCCCCTCATGCAAAGGAGAAACTCTTTGTAAGCACCCTGAATGTTACCGCATAATTTTTCTTTGTAGCTTCAAAACTCCCCCTCACAATGATGCCTACAGAAAGTTTGGCACATATTAGACCAATCTCATGGTTTACAATCTTGATCTGGGCTCTTTGCTATTGTTTTCCCCATGTCTCTCTCTATGTATATGCTGTCTGCCTCACCAGTACAACGAACCATCTCGGGTCAGGACCTTTCTCTTTTTTTTTTTGGCCTGCTTGCAACTTCTGAGTGCTATATCCATGTGGATGTCTAACCAGAATGATCTGGGCTGCCTGGGTGGAGTTCCCCTAGAAACTAAAGTTCTGATCCCAGCATTCCTCAGCCATGAATTGTTAATGCATTGACAATTTACAGTCAGTTTTTTACACCCTGTTAATATAGTATCACACGAGCAGCTAAATCCTAAGGGGAGAAGGTAGCAGTTGTTCAAGCTGCGATGGGAGGAATTAAAACTCAACAACAAAACCAACAAAAAGCTGGAATTTTTGTATTTATAGTGATGCAATTTCTGTGTTACCAACAGCAGAGAGACTGGAGTGCAGACTACAACGCTGGCCTAAGGCGTGACCATTGCGTTGCCTCTTGGTTCCTGCAGGGGAGAAAGAACTCTTACTCCCACTGTTGGTAAAAAGGGAAAAGTACTCCTCCAGAAAGCTTCATTGGCATATACCATTGACCCACTCTTCCTGCCATTGGCACTAGCGTATTTTAACTCCAGTGGGTGAGGGATCCCAAAGAGGTGCCGAGAAGGACAGGAACTCTTGCTCGGTGCAAGGATCTTGTTTCCAGACGTCCTAGTTAAGGGTCATGGGTTGTCTTTGCCAAGAAGACTTCAGCACAAGAGGTAACGCAGATTCAAAGAAAATGTTGCAACAGACAACCCTGCAGAGGAGCAGAGTGAAGATGAGATTATCTTTTAAAGGCAAAGCAGAGCAATCACATTTTTTTAGGCTTGAGGAAGGTGCTGTTTGCTGTGTGGTGGCTGGTGATTCAGAGGGACAACAGCCATGCATTGGCTTCTCTATGTTTCCATTGGGTATCTAAGGGAGGGAGCTAGAGCTGTAATTACCTACGATCCTGGAAAGAGGTAATGACTCCCCCTGACATTCTGTGTCTTTATACATCACTGCCAAGGCTGAGACCTGCCCCCTCAGTCAGGCACCACACAGAGGCAGCCGAGTTGGAAGCTCTGAGTCCCTCTCTAGGTACACATCCTTCATGTTTGTTCTTCCATCAAAGGTATGAATTCTCCTGTGGGGATTTTGCTGCCTTCCACAATTTTATCAAAAATCTAGCTCAGCTTAGTTTTTAACTTAGGTACCCCAGGTAGGCATCTCAGCAAGAGGTCCGACAAGTGACAGTGCTTCAGATGGGAGTGTGTATTTGGGGTTCCAGTCTGCTGGATAGACAGACACCCAAGTTATTTATGAGCAAGATACATACCTATGTGAATCCCCAGAGAAATTAATTTAACATCGACAGGTCTAAAAAGAGAGGAAGATGGTAGTCAGATTGCTTACACTGGAACAGAGGAGAGAGCCAGGTACAACAAGCATGCAAGCATTTTACACAAGACAGAAACAACCCCAATAGCAAGCTGTCAAGGAGAAAGCAAATACAGGGTGAGGCCCGTGCTCACAATTGCACTCATAAAATACTGGTGGGATAAGGCACAGACTTTGACACCAATTGAGATCACTCAGTTCATCAATGCCTACAGTGCTTTTTTATTTGTTGGACTGCTCGTTATGACAAGACATAAAGAACAATGTGTGAGTCTGTATGTCTATGGTATAGGGCTTAGATATGTGAAAAATTACTGGATTAAAGTGGGGTAGCTAGTGTAGGCAGTTCTACCTTTAGGGTGGCAGCTCAGTGGGAGGTTTAAGGATTTAATTTTTTGGCATTTGGCATACAAATTCTTTTGTGGAGCATATGTATCGAATATAAAGACAGACTCAATGACTTAACAACCTATATGTTACCCTTACTTTCCTGCTCTGAGCCAAGTAGATGAAGTTTAAATTTGCTATATGCAATCATCATTACACTAAATTTGAGTCCTTTGTGCACATATTAAAGAAACTAAAATCAAATATTGATAGCCCCAGCGGTAACTAGATGTAGAAGCAAAAACCTTGGGCAACTGATGAAAGACAGAGACATGGATGCAACATGGGAAGAAATACACACCAAACTGTAAAAACAAAAATCCTAGTTGATTGGTTCCTAATGTAGTAAAACAATTCACCCTGGGACTTGTAAAATAACTGTGAGAGCTTAAAGTGATTCAAATTGGCAGTTCCAGCACAGTCCCAGAGGACACAATGCAATAGCCATGTTTAAAACCTATTTCTGAGGTCCTAGGAAGGCCAAGGATCCAGCACAGACCCACCATGGGGGTTAGGATGTGGGGGCAGGATGTGCACTGGGGCTGGGGAGGAACTGCCTCTCCTCTTAACCTCTCTTCTTTGCATCATTTATGGGAAGAGCTGAGAAACTTTGTCTCCAGCATGTCCAGCCTTGCTGCTCCCTCTGGCCTCCCAGCACCCTTGTATAACTCTTGTCCTTTAAAATTTCTTGTATGTGAAGCTGTGCTGGAAACCCCTGTAGTGTTTTCACCATGGGAACTTTCTTCGAAAGATCAAAAGCATTCAAAATGGAAGTCCCTTTCTACTGTCTGTGCCCACTAGAGTTATACATGACAAAATAAACCAGTCTAGGTCTGCAGGTTTATGCCTGGGCTGCCCGAGAAATAAATCTCTCCAACGGTCTTTTCAGGTGCTTGAAGAACCATGCACTGGACCTTCAGCGAGGGCTTACTGCAAGTGTTTCAGTACAGTTCCTCTCACCTACGGCAGACAAATGAGCCAGGTATGAAAGCACACCTTCATGAACCAAAGAGACTCGACAGTCTGTCTGCAGGGTGCTGACAATCACGGGATGAATGCACCAGCATGACCAGATCTCTGCCTGCTGATTAATTGGTAAGGCTGTGATGTGTCATCCCATCAAACCACGTAGCTTCATCGAGTTTCCCCAATGCTTCTCACAGACCTCACTTCATTTCTGGGTTGCCTTTGGGTTCTGTGAGCCTGAAATGGATGCAGAGACACAGCGGTGGCTTTGCTTTTGTATGACTGCCTGACCTGTGGGCCATGCGGACACCATCTGGGTCCTCCACCTCACTGCATGTCATGTGATGGGGCTGCACAGTACAACGTGTAACTACTGTACAGCCCTTTTCTTCCACTGAACTCTATTAAGCAAACTACCAGGCACCATGGGATAACATGTCAGAACTTGACTCTGAAAGCACTCCACAGGTATTCAGGGAATTATAATAGCTTTGTCAGGTCAGGGTCTGAAAGCTGTTAAGTATGACATCACTTGATCATCCAAAGTTATGTAATGTTCATACTATTTTTTATTGCATAGCCTGTTTTTCTCTGCTCAGGTGGAAGCTCTTTGCTCTGAGAAAGGCTTATTTGTGCCACTACTAGTGTGCATGGGCAGAGTTCGTGCCCACCTTCTCATGTATGTGGCCACTTGCAGTGACAGTCCCAGGGGAGCCATGACCTTCATCACAGGAGCAATGATGAGCATCCAGCAGTGGCACCGTCTTCAAACAGCTGTGCTACTTCCAAATGAATGTCCACCCCTAGACTTGTATAATTTAGCAGAAAACTGAGCTGACCATGCAGCACAGCTGTCCCTGTCTGTTACCCAGCTCTTTGGATACTCATGCACCAAATAAATCAGCTGAGAGTGAACAGAGAGAGATTTTTGTCTCTCATCTCCATACACTCTGGCCAGTGCAGTTTGAGAGACATGGGATAGACAGTGAAGTAGGGAATATAGCTAATATAGCAGTTGGAGGTATGACTGTACTACAGGTCTAATTCAGCTGGTGAGGATATTGCAGCATTACACAGCTTTGTAGCAGAGAATTCGGGATCAGATGTTCAGTGTTCCTGGAGGATTTTCCTAGTACATACCATAAAGTTATAACCAGCGCGTGACCTGTTTAGCATTAAGCTTGCTTGGGTACATCCGTCTGAGCTGCAATCATGGCTCCTAACCATATTTCAGATGCAGTTGGAGGACGCAGGTAGCTAAGGAGAACCTACACCTCTAAGGATTATCTCCATCGCACAAGATTTCCCCCGGTTATTCACTGTGTAGTTAGTTTCCTCACTGCTCTGCTCAGAGCTGCACCAGGAGGCGCAAGCTACCCCCAGCTTTGAGACAGCATGAAGCAAAGAGGTGTATCAAAACATGTGGGGCAGTACCTGTGGAGGTGGAACTGATGATGAGGCACCAGTTTTCTGCACATTCATCATCACAAAGACAAATGCTATTTTCCATCAGTATAAGGAACAAAGACAGAAAGAACAGTTCCTTGTGTCCAGAGAGAATTTAGTGGTGGAGATGTCTACACATGGCGCAATATAACACTGTGTAATTAAAGCTTGCGTGCTTCTATTCTTTCCATTAAGTTCTGTGGAACTGGGCTGACAAAAATACCAGCAAGACCTAACTGATTATCAGGAAAGTGATCAAAGTCTTTTTCACATGGAATGGCAAGCAGAGAAGACACGTTTCATCAAGGCCAGCTCCAGCCTCTTTGTTTTGCTTCCATCTTTATAAATGCAGTATTTGTGCAGTGCTCACTGCAGGTGAATGGAGGCTGTTACCACCTTGAAGACATGCCATGCACCTCACAAGTAATTGGGGATGGGTAAGATGTCCCCCAGTCCCCAAGAAAAGGAAGAGAAGTGAGCTTGACTGAAGGCTGGGCTGCTGTTATTCAATAGACATGCAGACTACTTTTGCTGCCAAGAACCATGGTGCTTGCCCATGCTGCATTTCTACTCCATGAGAAAAGGTTTCTCATCTTGAACATAAAAGATCAGGCCACTGTCTTGTCCTGCTGCTAGTGCGATGCCTGGGGCAAAGCCGTGTCAGGTTTAACTAGTAGATTATGGATGACAGAGAGTGTTTCAGCAGCTCCACTCCTGAGCACCTTCAGCTCATTCTTACTGACACCTCATTTTGAGAAATTCTTTTGGCCTTATTCCTTCCCCCTCAAAGAAAGCCCTCCAGGCTGGAAGCTCCAGTGAGGGAAAGCGGACACAAAGCTTTCCAGCTCTATTCTCACCTCCTGCTAGTGGTGGTGCACACCACGTTCATCTATCAGCCCCTGTGATGCTCTGGCAGACTCTCTGCTATTGATGGTTTTAAGGAATTTTTGTTTCAGATTTTAAGCCTTTCACAAGTTGCTTCTCAGGATCCCTCTTGGCTTGCTGTATTGCAGCTTTGCCATTAGCTTGCCAGAGCACGAGCACATCTTTCCTTGTTTGGACACAGTTTTATGGCACTTGGACAAAGAAGTAACTGAGACATACATTCATTTACCCACCCCTTCTTGCACCCCTCTCTCAAGCAAGGTTCACATCAGTTACTACTACTTCTCAGATGCAGACATTTTTCAGAATTGGGTAATATTGCTGCAGAAGATGAGTGAATTATGTGTTTTTGGAAGCACTGGCTATTCAATTTCCAGTGCCTGCAGAGACACTTCAGGGTGAATTCCATACTGTTAGATTAGTTTGCTCCTTATTTCACACTAGGCTTCTTGATCCATCAAATCTGGGGTTAAACATTTTAGTGTCCCTGGTAAGGAAAGTCAGGCACAGCTGAAATGATATTTCACTAATCCCCAGGCAACAGAGACAGGGGCTGTGCTCCTGTCCAGGGACTGGGCTCCCTTCACCCAATGCTGTCTCTGACACGAAGTGGCCCACACAGCCACGTGCATCCTCAAGCCAAATGTCTGCACACAAACTTGGAGGCCTGCAAAATAGTAGTGTGAAGTGTGAGAAAGGCCCCCAAGGTAAGGAACTGCTTTTGGAGCCATCTCGTCTCACTCGTCTCTGCCATGCACCATTCGCAAGCAAAGGGGTCACAGTGGCTTTTCCAGCCAGCAGGGGCCTTTTATGTTTTCCCACTGCAAAATGTGTGAAGAGCCTCATCCCACATACAGCTGGCAGCAGAGGCCCTTGACCAGGCTCTGCTGCTCCAGAGGAGCCCTGCCTGGACCTGCTTCATTGGCAATCTGACAGCCAGTTGTTTGGACCTGGCCAGGTCACCTATGCAGTCTTGCCTCCCTCTGTTTTACTTAGCCTACAGAAACCTTCATGTTACCTTAAAGCCAAAAAAAACCCTTTTTCATACATGTCTTTGTGGGCTTTTTCACAACAGACTGACCAGGACAAAAAAGGCTAGGCACCCTCATGCAGAGGAGGAGGGGAGGTCTCTAAGGCCTCCCTCCATGAGTGCAATGATAGTTCAAGTTCTGTCCATAGAGAATCAGGTGCTCTCATCAGGAGGTGCTGGTGTGGCCCCTGTGTTGGCAACCATTGCCGCCAATGGTAGGGGAGGAGCAGTCTCACAACGGGGATCCAGACTCCTTGCAGCCACAATGCAAGGTACAGTGGGCTCCAAGGCATGTTTGGACTCTCGGCAAAAGTGTTCAGTTCATCCTGTAAGACCCTCCCATGCATGGGTGTGCCTCATATCTCAGCAACATTCAAGCCACCATTGAAGAAGTCCAAGTGGCTTAATGGGTCTGTGTGATTAGGTGTAGCCCAGTCACATGTCACTCATACAGCTTTTTTTTTTATTTTTTTCAGACTTTGCTTGTGGATGATGTGGCTGGCATCTGAGGGAAGGCAAATACATCCTGCTGTTGTTGGAAGACCCACAGGCAGGGGAAGACATGTATGTCATAGGTGTTCCCAACGTGTTTCTCCAGCAGTAGTCCCAAAAAATGGAAAAATAACAGCCTTTCCAAATGGCATGACAAGGTATGGCAAGGCATGGCAAGTCAGGGAACATGGATGGTGCACAGATGCAGGAATCCTGTTAGTTGTTTCCCTGACATTAAAGACTTCGTGCTGGATGAGTGCCCATACTGCCTTGTCTGATGTGCAACACTGAGTGGGATGAGGTCTTGCAGAATAGGACTACAGATGTTGACCATCAGCAAGGGCATGTCCCATGGTTGCCAAAAGAGCAGAGCAGGACCCAGTAGACGTGTACACGCCAAGGGTTGTGCAGTAGACTTGTGCTAAGGCACATTCCCCCCAGTGTGATGTCTGGCTGCAGCCAGCCCTCTGTTGAAGGCTGTGGGAAGGCAACCAGGATGCCCTCCTTATTCCAATGCAAGGAGAGACCACTGGTGCATTACTTCTCCTTCTTGCTGATCCTCCAGATAAGGATCATTAAGTAGCATATTCCCCTGAAAGTTTGTCCATCCTCAAGCAAATGCTCCTAAAGAACTGAAAAGCTCTGGGGGGAAGCCTGGATAGCTCATCTCCCTCGCAGGGACACTACTGATGTTGTGCTTAAGAACTGGTTTCCGTTCCTGGCAGTGGAGCACAAAGTGTTAATGCTCTGAGACGGCTCTGAGTTTCCTGAAAATTGATCTTCATCAACTTCATCTTGAAGAATTATGATTAATAATGTTATACTATTTTCAGTTTAATCTGAATTTCTCATCTTTGTCAGAATCTGCGGTCCTAATTCCCTCACTGGCAAACCCGAGAACACACAGAGCAATTGTTCTGATTTCAATGGAGTTGCGTTAGCAGTCTGCAACTGAGAGCAGGTTTTGGCTCTTCCTACCAATTCTACAGTTGCTTCATATATCCCCCCCAATGCTATAAATATTGGTCCTATTTTGGGCTAATGGTGTTTTTCTTTATAAGCCTAACCCCATCGGAAGTTTCCTGGCCATATTTGGGTAAGTAACAAAGGACAAATATGATCTTTTTTTTTCCCTTTTAAGTTGTTAAACTTCAACAATAATAAAGGTATTATGTGGAGTCATCTCAAAAATATATCCCATATATCATTCTGAGATAAAGATCTTTGTCTGAGACTTTGTCTGAAAAGGATAATGTTTCACTCCTGGCGCCTGTGAGTCTACTCTTTCTAGCATAATACATATTTGTTATACAGTTACTAGACCTGGCTAGGTACAATCAGTTTGCACTTTTGCCAATTAAGAAAGCTCATCAACCCATTGCTTCTTCTCTATCTGCTGAATGCTAACCAAAACACTGGGAACTGGTGAAGGCATTAGGAAAGTGTTTGTGTCCCTAGGTGTTATCCATGGGGGTGTAAGTTGTGGTGGAGCACAGAATGGCTTGCAGGCACAGAGTAATTGGGGTACACTTTAAAATACCTGCACAGTTGGTTTCTTTGGTGGAACTTAGGGAAATGGAAATTAGGATTGCAGGAGGTGTGTGTAAGTTCGGTGTTGCAGGAGGTGTGTGTAAGAAATCGGTCCCTACAGAAATTACAGCTCTGTTGAAATTCTCCTTAAAATTTTGTTGAGTTTAGGGAATAATGTAAAACGCCAAGCACTGAAACACTGCCCAGTGTGTTCTGGATAAAAAAAATATTTGGGCGTTTTCTTTTTATATTTAGGTGTTCTCATCTCAGTGTTCAAGACATAAATATATACCTGTATATATACAAAATATAAAGGATGAAAGTGGAGTGAGAAACGGTAGGACTCTCAAATGCCTAGCAGAAGGCAGGGTGCTGGAAGGGAGCCCCCCAGGTTTTGCTCCTGCAACCTCACCTGCTGACACAGCCCCAGCAACCACCACTGGATGGGCGCTTTGATGGAGCAACACCTTCCAGCAGATGATGTTCCTTTGGGGTGGTGGGGAATCCCAGTGGGCGCTGCTGACTGCCAGCCCCCACGTAGTCAGTAGGTTAACCCCATCTCGCAAGACCTGTGTCTTGCTAAAGAAATCCATTTGCTCCTCCTCCCCACTCCCCCACGCCCTGCGCTGTGTCTGTGGTGTGGTTTGCCTCTAATCTTTAGCCAGATCCAAGAATCATAAATATATGAAGTAAAAGTATAAAACCCATTCAAGGAGTTAAATGTGATATACCGAAGCTATGTTAAATATAGTAGCAGATTTCACAAGTTTAAAAAAAAAAAAAAAAAGTACCAGAGGCTTTTTATTTATCATTTATAAACAGTTTCATTTGGTGAGTAGTTTCCAAAGTTAACGGCTTTAATAAAATCTTTACAAACCAAAGTGCTTATCTCCTGTATGCTGAGGGCCAGATGGTACCATCAGATTTATACTGCAGATTTCTGCAATTTGGCTTCATTAATGTGGCAGACAGCAGTTTCCACACCTCACAGAGGTATGTTCTCATCTTCCAGAAATGGTGGAGCTCTGGAGCAGTGTGCCTCCCCTGTTTGCATTGGAAGGATCCTCTGCAGGGGTGTGATTTGAGCAGAAAGGGATGGAACAAGCCAAAAAAATTAAGCTGCATGATAGCACTAGAAAAAGCAGATCTGGAGGAAAAATTGAGCTCAGGTTAGTGCTGACCTTAGCTTGGAAAATCATATGCTCTCCAACATCCACATCTATACAGCCACTAGGGAGCTGCCTGGTTACATGTGATTTTACCCATCTGTTATTTAAATCACAGATCCAAAAGCAAACCCTGGAGCTTTCAGAAATTATGTGGATCGGTGTCATCCTGTGGATACTTTTTCTATAAACAGCTGAAGGATCTGTATTTTCCAGGCAGGATGACACTACTGACTCCCCCAGCCCACTGTCTCTAGAACGGGGGTGATGAATACCTACCCGTTCCTCTCTCTGTCCCAAAAAGCAGTTGACTGCTGCCACAGTGCTCCTTCTTCAAGGGAAATACACTTCCTTTTCAAGGGAAATCCACTTCCTTACTCCTACAGTGATCTCCAGAAGTGTTGACTTGAGACAGTTGATTTTCTTAGTACCCCATGGTAAGAATTTCTAAAAATCTGTAAATGATATTTGTCTGAACAACAGCAGGGAATCCCCCATGTTATTTTCTTTTTTGTTTTCCTTTGTAATCTCTTTCCATCTGCATCATCTGTGGTTTGAGTAATAGTGAGACAGGGAAAGAAGAGTAACTTACTAAGTTTTAATATATTTTCTATTTAAGGTACATATCTAGCCAAGTGTCTTCTTACCTTTCTCTGGGTACTTTCTTATACTTACTGTCTTATATTTTTTCACTCTTAAAGCTATTGAATTACTGATTTCTGCACTTGCTGGCCAAATGCTGGAAAAAACTGCAGAAACCAAAACATTTCATTGATTATTTTTTGGGGGGGAGGGGGGTTGTTACACATACTAATTTGTATTACATTTAAATAAATTGAAAAGCAATTGAAACATTTCTAAACTGTATGTTCAGTTTCAGAAAAATGTGGAAAGCATACTTTTTATTTCATATTCACTCATCAAAGTGATTTGATTCAGTTTACAATTTTTCTAATTGAAATTGCCATTATTCAGTGAATAAATTAAAAAAAAAAAGAAAAGAAAAAATTCAGCCCTAAAAATGTAGCCTAGCTGCTATAACAGAAGAATGTAGCAGGCTCAGATGAGATGCTGTGGGTTTGCTTGTGGGGGACTGGGTGCAGGATCTTGACAAATGTGGTTCCCTGACGGCTAGGGGAAGGAGACTGTCCTGCAGGGCAATCTGGGAAGGGATAAACTGGGTTGTAAAAATGTCATCAGGAAGCCAAAGTTATCATAAGAGAGGGTGTAGAGAGAGAAATTCTGAAGAAAAGGGAACTAGGACATGGATGTCAGGATGACTGGAGGCCTTTTTGTTCATATTTTTGTCTTCAATATGTGTCACTAGCTGATGTGTTGAGTTTGCAGATATCTGACCATAGCCTCCATACACCTGGGAACCCCCTTACCAAGTGTCACAGTGAGAGGAATCTGCATTGGGCTCGATAAGCCACTATCTTTATGAAATGAAAACTCACCCCAAGCTATGCTTAGCCCAGTGGGAAGCTGTGTTGACTCATGATGGTCCAGAGCAAGGCACCTCTGGGCTGAGCATCCCCCAAACTCTGCACCTCTATGTCATTTTGCAACCAAGCAAATTGCTGTACCTGACTGGCGTTCATCCAGGTGTAGAACTGGGGTGCTGGCTGGGCATGGATGCTACAGACTAGGTATGGTCTCCTGGTTCCTGGTCTGGTTCTACAAGGTTTTAGCTGTCATGGTTAGCAAGAAAATTGTTCAGGTTATTCAGTAATAGAGGAAATATCTTACATTTCTTTTTTTCTTTTTTTTTCCAGAAAGAAAATGACAGTGCAGTCTGTTTTCCCTTCATCATCTAAGCAAAACACAACCCTCTTTTAAGTCTTTCTTATGCATTTCTAGTCATGGCGGCAATGAGAGAACACATTGTCCTGTGAAAAGTGGTTTGCAGAGATTCCATTCCAGCCCCCAGTAGCATCCACAGGCCACAGGCCATGGCAGCATTTCAGTATCCACCCGAACTGGGGCCCAGCCCACCATGGCCACATAAGTGGCAAGTCTGAGGTCTTGGACTTCCCATGCAGGTGGAAAACAGGCAAGAAATGTATTGTGGGGTCTGCTGCCCACGAACATCTGGGTTTGCTTCTGAGTTGGAGATTGAGGCCTGGTTGTGTTATCCTCTGTATTAAAACGGCATGGAACCGCATGTCATCAGGGACCACCACTGTACCTGAAACTAACAGTGAATCAGTTAAATCTTGTAAGAGGTTTAATGCATGCTGGAAAGTAATAGTTCTTGCCCTCTTGGAGAAGAAACCCTTCCTTCTGCAGCTTTTCTTCTCTTGCCTGACAACTTCAACAACTGAGGCAGTACGATGTTTGCAATAACTCAGGAGTGTGCAGCTTGTTTTCCAATAAGTCCAGCTTGCTGCTTATTACAGCAAGATGACTTCATTACCTCAGAGCAGGTACAAGACAAGATATCATATCAAATAATGTGTTGTGTGAAGATGGTGATGGAAGAGAGATTGTTCCTTGTAACAACTCAGGAAGAGGGGATTGCCCAGTGACAAACAAACATGAACTTAGAATAAACATAATGAGGAAGCATGTCTTCTTGAAAAATTTTCTGTGGAAACCAATTGCTGTGGAGACCAAAGTGGACATAGTGGGTACAGTCTTTAAAAAATAAATAAAATTAAACACGGTTTTAATGTCCTTCTGTTGTCATTGAATGCAACGAGCCAAACTTAACTTAATCTTTAGGGTAGCAAGTCTCTACATGACATAAACTGAGAAGGTAACACCAGGCAAATAGTTGCTCTGGACTGCTGTTTCTTATATGTGCTCCCAAAGCATCTGCTGGTAGCCAATCCCGAAAATGAGTTACTGAGCAGAGTGGCCACTGTACTGATCCATGGTGACAATATGACTCCTAATATGACTCTACAGTTCAACAT
Source organism: Gallinago undulata (assembly GCA_026546715.1). Lineage (NCBI taxonomy): Eukaryota > Metazoa > Chordata > Aves > Charadriiformes > Scolopacidae > Gallinago > Gallinago undulata. The sequence continues at coordinate 111,166,951 of JAOTQQ010000001.1, read as the reverse complement.
TTTTATCAATGACATAGACAGAGGGATTGAGAGCAACATCAGCAAGTTTGCAGATGACACCAAGCTGTGTGGTGCTGTCGATACACCTGGGGGACAAGATGTTATCCAGAGGGACCTGGACATGCTGGAGAAGTGGGTTCAAGTAAACCACATGAAGTTCAACGGGAGCAAGTGCAAGGTTCTGCACCTGGGCCAGAACAATCCTCGCCATCAGTACAGACTGAGCGACGAGGTATTAGAAAGCAGCCCTGAGGAAAGGGACTTGGGGGTGCTCATGGACGAGAAGCTGGACATGAGCAGGCAATGTGCACTTGCAGCCCAGAAGGCAAATCGCATCCTGTGCTGCATCAAAAGAAGTATTGCCAGCAGGTCCAGAGAAGTGATTCTCGAACTTTACTCTGCTCTGGTGAGATCTCATCTGGAGTACTGTGTGCAGGTCTGGAGCCCTCAATATAAGAAGGACATAGACCTGGTGGAACGGGTCCAGAGGAGGGCCACAAAAATGATTAGGGCGTTGGAGCACCTCTGCTACAAGGACAGGCTGAGGGAGCTGGGGTTGTTCAGCCTGGAGAAGAGGAGGTTCTGGGGAGATCTAATAGCAGCCTTCCAGTACCTGAGGGGGGCCTACAGGAAGACTGGGGAGAGTGTTCACAAAGGCCGGCAATGACAGAACAAGGGCTAATGGGTTTAAACTGGAGAAGAGCAGATTTAGATTAGACAT
>JAOTQQ010000001.1:111128396-111157751 GCA_026546715.1 Gallinago undulata | reverse complement strand
CTGGATGCAGTCCTGAGTGATGTGCTCTGGGCAATCCTGCTTTGGCAGGGGAGTTGGACTAGATGATCTCTAGAGGTACCATCCAACTCTGACAATTCCATGATTCCATGATCATCACTGTATACAAACTCACTTACCTCCTGGACGAGTTCTTCCTTTGTGTGACATTCTTTAGCTCTCCCTAGTTGAATAGAAAGAGGCCATGTTAAGCATGAAGAGAAAATAAATGTTTTAGGAGCAAATATCAGGTCACATGCTTCAAAGAAAGCTGCCTCACATTATCAGGAATGTTCTACAGTCAGATCAGTGGAGCCAGCTGGGTCTCCAAGAGCCTGTCTGTAGTGTAGGACATGACTCTTCAATGTCACTGTGATGCTCTTACTTACCAAACCCTCCAAAGCCCCAAGGATCACCTCTTCACATGGCTCCTGTGGGCTGTTTCATGGCTGCTGAGATGCTGTGAGGGGAGAAGATGCAGAGAGGATGAACTGGATGCCCAGTGTGGGTTAATGCAGCCTAGCAGGACTAGCTACGATGACCCACAAGTTTCTTTTCAGTTCTGTGTCCCCAGCAAGCCTCTGCTCCTAAGCAGTTTGTCAGACTTTTTGACATTTGAAACAGAAAAAATAAGAAAGATTCTCCATTCCTCATTTCAACAAGAAAAAGAGCCTCCAAATACTCAAAGGTGGTGTTTTATCCAGTACTTGACCCATCTGGGATCATGAATTATAGTTAAAATAACAAAAAAACAACCCTCTCAGACCTTGCAGCTTGATTTCTTGGCCAAAGCTCTCCAAATAAGTTTGGAGTCAAATCAATGTAAGCATAAGCACCCAAACTCACCGCTTGGTGCTCTTTGTTTTCCTAAGGAGAGGGGAGAACTCAGCTTTCCAAGTGTGGCCGTGGCCTTGCTGAGTCACGTACAGCTGCGCGAGCGGATGTAGGGCTGCGTGTCAGACCTCGCCGCTGAAACCGTACACCCCTTTTTGCACAGGTGCAAATGGCTGCACGGGGGGTGGACACGGCAGAGAGTCAGCCCCAGGGACCCCCCTCCCTTTCCCGGCTGCAGCCGCCGCTCACAGCAGCCCGTTCAAGGCTAGCGCCGCTTTTCGGAAGGCAAAAGCCCAGCCTGCGAGTGGTTTTGTCTGTTGGAAAGGCTGGGAGGTAATGGAAGTGAGGGCTAATGCAGTCTCAGTCTTTGGCCCCGGCAGAGGACAGCAAGGCTCCAGGGTGGGATACTTTGAAGTAAAACACAGCACAAAAGTTCTTCTGACTCCAGCATGGTCGCTGGACTCCGGCTCTAGTTGTGACCAGAGTGAATTGTGTCTATTTTCGCACGAAAGAATTTAACCATCTGTACAAATAGGCACATATACATAAAGTAAAATCAGCCGGTGGCCTTTTTCTTTGTCAGAAAGCACTTGTGCTCACAGCAAAGGTCTTTCAACTTAATATAACAGACGCAGCTGCTTATTGCTACTGTCCGTTTCAACATTCAAAAGCTGGGATTTGGGGTGAAAAATACAGGACCACTCACTAAAGGACTTAAATTTCATATGCTCCAAAAAATGTCTCTCTCCTCCTAACTCTGGATCTGCTTTTGCTGTGTTGGCAAGATGCAGTAGTGTCTGGAGACATCTGTTGCTATGTTTATACGACCAAGTAATTTGGTACAGTAGGAGTGTATCAGTAGATAGAGCATTTGGTGCTGAGTCACATATCCACAATGTGCAGTTTGGGGGATTTACTTTGAACTAAATTAGGTCTGGTTCTCAGGACCGAGCACCCCCATTGCGCACGTGGCTCAAAGCTGTCTGCAGGACTCGTCTGGGGTTCAGCCTCTCGTGACCCATCAGGAATGAGGGCACATTTGGTGCACACCTGAGGCACAGCTTCCAGGTTAGCTTCCTCTGCAAGGAACCCAGTTTGCATGTGTTAAAACAGTCCTGCGAACCAAAACAATGTTCAAGACTGAGAAATTTGCTTAAAAACGCACTGCTGCCCTGAACCAAAAGGCTAGTGTGTAGGCAGGCGTTGGAGATCAGACCTGGTTATGCTACAGTGTGTGCACAGTAGCTGCCCAGCAAGTACACAGCCTGGATAGATGTGATAAAGAGCAGGAGAGATGCGAGAACCCTCCAAGGTGAGTGTCTCGCCTGAGGTCATGCATATTAGCAATGGTTTTATCCGTGTGAGCCACTGTTCCTCTGAGTCAGCCCAGTTAGGACCCTGTTGAACAGCTGGTTACTGGTACTTAGGAAGGAGTGGTGAATGGGCCCTTTTTTGCACTGAGGGTCCCACACATAGCTTATTCTCTTTTAACTGAACAGAAGATAACAATTATTTTCTAGAATTTCTTTTGCTAGTAACAGTCCTCCAAACTTCCAGGTTGTCTTCCATTTTGAAGCAGTGTGATACCTTCAGACTGGTTGACACAAGCCTCATGCTATATCTAACTGAGCCTCTATCAAAAAAAAAAAAAAAAAAGAGACTAGAATCAGCATTGCTCAGCATGAGGCTGACATACAGCAAATGTGACCCTGGGCAAAAATTGACAGCCATATTTCAGCTGTGCCATAGTCTTCATTAAATGTTTGTCTGATCGGTCTCATATCTTTTTTTTCTGTGGACACACGGGTAACTGCAAATGTCACAAAACCTAATTGTTACTATTTTGACGGACAACCCACTCTCCGTTGTCTAATTGCAGGCTCTTTATGCTTATGGATACATTCAAAACCTTTCTTTCACAATATCCTCACTATTTCAAATAAATGGATTGCTTTCCATAGAGCTGCTGCTCTCACTGCAATTCAGGTCTCCCCTGCTAAAGGCTGGCAGACAAGTGACGCTCCTTTTCTGTGAGTGGAGTAAGATAAATAAATGCAAGGCATCCCTGGCTCTGTGGGAAGACCTGGTGGGCAGAGCTGCAGGAAGAAACAGGGAGTTGAGAAACACTGTAAAACTCTGTACCCTCTCTGTTTTTCTTACTTTCTTTTTCTTTTTACCACATCGTGGGTTTGTTTGGACGTTGTGGCCATTACTAATACAGGCAATGTTTGTAAAATAATGAAGTGGCAAGAGTAACACTGCTATGTTGAGCATTCAGTGCTAAACTGTAGTATTTTAGTAAAGAGAAAAAGAAGGAAAAAAAACAGTCTCAGAGTGACATATTTGTCTTCTCCTCCTCCACCTTGCACCTGTTCCCCCCAGCCCTCCTTTGTTGGCTTAACAAAACCTAACGTTTTTCCCATAATGTGTGGGCAACTTCAGTGCATCTGAGTTTCTGAGAGAGAGCGGGGGAAAAAAAGGAGAAAGTGAATGACTAAGAACTGCAGCCACGCTGGGTTTTCAGTGAGGTGCTCACCAGTCATTGTAGTAAGGCTCTGTAGGGAACCTGGGGCTGGCCCCTGGGGCTTTACTTTTGCCTCTTTGCTCACTGACAGTGGCACCACCGCAGCAATGTCCCAGACCTGAAACAGCCTCCTCTGCATGGACTTGCAGGTCCAAAAGCTCACCTCTGTCGAGCCACTCTGTGCCCTGTCTTCCTCTCCTACCCCACCCAGGCCAAGGAAACACCCCATTGCACAGGGATACTCAGCGTGCCGGGGTGGCAGCGGGCTAGCTGGCAGTCCTTGCAGAGAAAGCGGGGACAGATAGGTGAGGAAAACCTGTCTGCAGCCCAAATGTACACAGACATTAAGAGCAATGGCAGTGATGCTCCCTGTGTGGGAGGAAGACAGGCTGGGCTGGCAGGGGCGCCGGTTGGGTTAACATGTGTCTTCAGTGAAAGGTGTATTGGGTTTGCATGGCAAGGTTTTGGTAGTGGGCAAGGGGGCTACTGGGGTGGCTTCTGTGAGAAGCTGCCAGAAGCTTCCCTCATGTCTGATAGAGCCAATGCCAACCTGTTCCAAGACAGACCCAGTGGTTGCCAAGGCTGAACCCATCAGCAACAGTGGTAGCACCTCTGGGATAACATATATAAGAAAAGGGAAAAAAATCCTTGTGCAGCAGCAGCTGGAGAGAGGAGTAAGAATATGGAAGAGAAGCAGACCTGCAGATACCAAGGTTAGTGGAGAAGGAGGGGGAGGAAGTGTTTCAGGCACCCGAGCAGAGGTTCCTCTGCAATCCATGGAGGTTAACGGTGGAGTAAATATTCATCTGCAGCCCATGGAGGACCCCATGCCGGAGCAGGTGGATGCCTGAAGGAGGCTGTGACCCCATGGGAAGCCCATGTTGGAGCAGGCTCCTGGCAGGACCTGTGGACCCATGGAGAGGGGAGCTCACTCTGGAGCAAGTTTGCTGGCAGGACTTGTGGCCCTGTGGGAGACCTATGCTGGACTGCACCTCATGGAAGGGACCCATGCTGGAGCAGTTCCTGAAGAAGTGCAGCCTGTGGGGAAGAACTCACATTGGAGAAGTTCATGGAGAGCTGTCTCTTTTAGGAAGGACCCAATGTTGAAGCAGGAGAAGAGTACAAGGAGTCCTCCCCCTGAGAAGGAAAGAGCAGCAGAAACATGTGGTGAACTGACCACAACCCCATTCCCTGTCCCCCTGAGCCGCTCAGAGGGAGGAGGCAGAGAAAAGGGCAGGAAGTGAAGTTGAGCCCAGGAAGAAGGGAAGGGTGGGGAGGAGGTGTTTTTAAGATTTCATTTTATTTCTCATTATCCTGCTCTGATTTGATTGGTAACAAATTAAATTAATTTCCCCAATTCAAGTCTGGTTTGCCCGTGTTGGTAATTGGCAAGTGATCTCTCCCTGTCCTTATCTTGACCCACAAGCCTTTCATTATGTTTCTTCACTGTCCGGCTGAGAAGGGGAGTGATAGAGCAGCTTTGGAGTGCACCTGGCATCCACCACAGAAGGCATGCTCATTGGCACCCATGGATGCACGGTCTTGGTTTGCAGGGGGATGTGTAAGAGGAGGGTTGTTTTTTTCCATTGATGAGAAGTGCAAACAGGAACAGCTGCTGACTGCTTGAAATAATAACAGAGACACTGGGGTCTTGAGATGTTCAAGTCAACACAAGTTGGCCTTGAAAGTTTTGAGCCCCGGCTTAAAGTGTAAAATTATCCCTCAGCCGCAGGAAGCTGATCACCCGTGCCAGTAAGTGAGGTTCAGTGGAGGTGAGGTGACTCATGCGATTGCTTCAGACTCTGCCTGATTCTTGAAAAGGTGGTTTCTTCTCCTTCCCACCCAGGCTGGCCAGGACAACTGCCTCTTCCTCACAGTTGATGCTCACTGCTGCATGAAGGTGATGCACCAGCCCTGGCCTGAGGGTAAAGAGAAAATCACTCCCCCGTGGAAGAGAAGCACAAAACACACAAACTGCCCTGCTCCCCATGGCAGATTTTGGGACACCAGCTGCCTTTTCTTGCCATCCAGAAGGTTAACAGAGCCCTGCTACAGTCTTCCCTGCTACAATCCTGCACGGCTCCAGTGCCACGACACCAGCACCCTGTGAACACTGGTGGGTGCTGTGCAGATGCTCCCGCAGTGTGGGGACATTTGGGCTCCAGCTGTATTGGGTCGGCTCTGCCGATTGACACTGCCTGGAGACCAGGTGCCAGAAAAGAAAAATCTCTTGTTGTGCCTCCCTCGTTATTTGGGATTTTTGAATTGCTTATTAGTGGTGATTCCCGCTCATTAAAGAAAGGGCATGAGCAATTTTTATACATTGCTGGTTTTGCTAGTAATGACGTAGGTGATTACCGATGAAAGAGATGAAAGGAAAATGTTATGGTCTCTGTAATCACTTTCACTGTTTCCCAGGAACAATTAGTCAGCTTCCTCTAGGCTTTTGTGGGAGCTTTTCATGTGTCAGAAGGAAAAAAAAAAAGATTGAAATAGCTCTAAAAATAAGAAAATATGTTGATAAAATTATAGTCTGGCAAGAAGAGATGAAGATGTCTTTAAAGCCTAATGGAGCACTTAGGTGAAGATGTTAAGAGGTGTCTGAAGTACAAACCGTAACTAAGATGAGCCTTTTTCCCTTTTACTGACATCTGATAGAAGAAAAGACATGTGTGTGGATCTTAGGCAGCCTTCTCTGGTACAAATTGGACTGAGCTGGAGAACACTTTGGATGCCTAGGTCTTTGAAGGGACCCATTTCTGCTATAAGTACCATTTGACTTTGGTGTAGCCTACAAAATCTTCTGTGCTGGCAGTGGGTAAACAGGCATTTGCAGTGTACATGTGTTAAAAACTCACTTGTGCTGTGATGAGGGGAACATCTGAAATGCCCTGGTGCTGGGGCAGGTCAGCCAGAAGTGAGTTGGGAATCTCTGATGTACAAGTGAGTGCCTTTGGACCGAGAGTTTCCCTCCTTATGCTATCATCTTTCTTCTCCAGTGCATGGTAATATGACCTTCTATCTCCACTGACAGCAAGAAGAAGGACCCCAGCAAACCAGGAGGGACCCAAGGATGCCTGCCAGTGCAAAACCTCTCTTCTTGCTTCCAGTGAATGTGCTCCAGCACAGCAGGTTACCTGTCAGGGAACAAATGGGAATATCCTACTGACTGGAAGCTCTTGGACTTTGAGGGATAGACGGTACCTGTTTCTAGAAACATCTTCTTGTGCTACAAATGTGTCAGTTTTGATCAAGTTTTAACTGGGAGGAGACCTGTCAGAGCCAAGGGAAATATTCAGATGCAAGGGTGTTGCACAGGGATGTCTTCCCTGGCAGGAGGTGCACTCGCTCCTTTGGGTTGTGGGAGTTGCAGGGTGATAGCCTCATTCATCCTGTGTCAGACCAGGAGCTAGAGCATAGGCTCTCCATGATCAAGTGGGTATTGTTGGTCCCTGTTGTGGGTTTTTTTAATTATTTTTACTGTTTTTATTTTTTTAATTATTATTTTATTACTTTTACTATTTCTCCCTGCCATCCTCCCACTGCTCTCTCCCTCCTCCCTCCACCCCAAAATACACCCAAAGCACTCAGTCTCTTTCTCATATAGAGGCTGTCTCCTAAAGCCAGGCCAGCAGAAAGAATATTGCGTGATTAGGCAAGGGGAGCTCTGGATTTGGATCCTGTCTCCAGTTTGCAGAAAAGAATCCAGGAAGTTATTCAATAAGCCCGTCCTCCCTTTGTTGGAATAATCCACCTCCTGGATTCAGCTGCCTGGCTTTGGCAATGCTGTCACAGAAGCATCCATGGTGGAGACAAAAAACTTTACTCACTGCTGCCCAAGAAGTAAATAGCCAGTTCCCTCCCTGCAAAGAAGAAACTTGAAAAACAGGACAGTGAGATGTCAGTGGTTATTCTTTTCCAAGGCTCCAGTGTTGTGGAAGGAGGCTCTTCTCTGTTGCAGAGTGATTGCCTGGGTTGGCCTCTCCATTGCATGTCCCTGCCTGAAGCAGAGACCTTTTGAGTCAAAGGAAAGTCTTCCTTTCCCATTCCGTGCCAGAGCATGCAGGCAGCTGACCTTGCTCCCCACAGCTCCCACGTTTATGTTAAACTCTTCCTTGGGATTTTAAGATTATGAAACACACTGTTTCAACAGAGCAAGGATTTTCAACATATCCTGCCCAGAGGACTCAAGTTTACCTGCCCATGGGGACTTTTCTCCTCATACTGGGAGAAGCAGCAATCCATTAGGTTTGAGTTGGGAAGCATCGCTTAGCCATTGTTGTAGCCTCTCAAATATTTAACAATGTGCAGTCACTCCAAAAGACATTCTTGCATTTTTCTTGCTGATGTTCAAAGACTGAACGTCAGTTTGTCCCTTGCCTAATTTGTCTGGTTTCAGCTGTCTTTCTTCTCTTGTTTTCAAGAATTTCAGATCTCTGTTTATATTTGTGGAAAATAGGAAGTTAACATTAAACTAAGAGTGAAAATTAAAACAATGTCTGCTGCAAATATTTTGGTCATATTTAAATTTGTGCAGGGGCTCCCTATACCAACCAGGTTGGTTTCCTATAGACACCAACATTATCACAGTAAAAGCTGTTTTCTTTCTTAAGTATATACAACATTTCATCAATTTATATTAAAAACTACTTTGTTCCTGCTTGACTGCCTTCCATGGAAACTGTGCAAGATTTTCATGAAATGCCTTTAAATCCTGGATTTAACTGAACCTTATGGGTCTTTCCACTCATTTTTCTTTTGTTGTAAATTGTGTAATGTTGAGCTGCTCTGAAGATTTTCCCAGCTTTCTAGACATCGAAATCTTGTTACATCTTCAAACTGGACAGCTTTGCTTGCTTTGTCAAATGTCTGGTTTGTTCAAGACTGCTTTGAACTTGCAAAGCCAACTATTCCAATTGGTTTTACCACTTGAAGGAAAAAGTTATCAATCCTTATGTTAGGCTGTTTATGTGCAGTCCTTGTTTTTTGGAAAATATTTGCTAACTTTTTTCTGACTTCTGGCTTATGTATCAAGAGATGAGAATAATTTTAATAGTAATATACAAAATACTTGTTACAAGCAAATGTAATGATTTGACTTTTTTTTTAGAATGTAGTAGTCATCAAAAAAATGATTTTCTATGTAATGTCATGCAGACATTATTACATCTCTCCTACAAGTTGTATGATGGGAAGAATTACCAACCTATCAGTCTATTAATGATGCTAAATGATCGGTCCCTTTTAAACATGCATTTATCTTCTAATAGTTATATTGATTTAAAAAAGCTAAACCCTTTCCTTTTTCATTTTTCCCTTCCTTCACATTCCCAAATAATGATTAAAACACACTGTGGTTTAACATGCCTATAAATTCTGCTACTACATGCACAGTAACTAACTGATGAGCTTTTCAAACGACTAGATGTTACTGGTCTTACGCTTTCGGAAAGGGCTGGTGCTACACTTGGCTGGACCCCAGATAAGATCTCTTCCTCCGAATGGCTCAGCATGTGCTTCTACCCCAGTGAGACCTGGAAGACCTTGTATCCATGCCAGCCCTAATTTGAAAATACATCTGTACCTTCCTCAACTCTTACATGTCTCCCTGAGGTAGGGTGTAATGCTCTTATCTTTTCTCTCATGCCAAATCTCAAACCACAAAAAGTACTGATTCAAGCTTTAGTGGCTCAGAGAAGGAGGCACAGTGCTGCAGACCAGGGATGAGGCAGTGGCTTGGACCTGCTCTCTAGAGGAAGGGGATGCTGCTCCAGATGATTGAAACTTTCTGCTGTATTAAATGGGATATAACCTGCAGGCAGAAGTGAAACATCTCTATTTTGGCAAAGGTAATGATCTTGGCAGGGGAAAGAAGGTAGACAAAATAAGAACATTCTGTTCCAAAAATCTGCTGTGCTTCTCTTTTTTTTTAAATTAGTTTACGCATATAATTTTGCAACATTTCCTCTATTAATTTTAGAGTGAGGTCGTTCTAAATCTAAATCTAAATCAACACTACGAAGTATACTTGCACTGTTTTTTCCCCTCCTTCAGTCTCCTAGGCAAATTGTGGCTGTAAGCACAGGGATGCGTGTCCCCATGGCTGCCTGAATAAAGTGAGTGTAAGTTGAAAGCGATGGGAGAGCAGGTGGCGTTGTGCCACCAAGGAGAGGATCATTTGTGCTATCCAGATCCCCAGGAGAGGCAGGCTCTGACCGCCAAGACAGAGAGACTGTCTTTCCCATCATCTCAGGGCATGCAACGGCAGCAGAAGCAGTAGCAGCATTCCTGCCATCGGAGTGGGGATCTCAAAACACTGATGCTCTGCTCCACCTGAACCAACCCTTGTCACCCTGCGGCAGGTCAACCCCTCAGCACCTGCACGTGGTCCTCCATGCTGGGAGGTGGCGGAGCCACCAGGACACGATCTCTGCTGCTTCTTCGATTGGGCCTCATGATGCCCCGAGCTGCCGACCGACGACGAGGACAGCTGTCCTGCTCACCACCACACCACCCCCCCCCATCTAATCCCTCACACGAGCCACCGTGCACGGGAGCCACGAGTTAACAGGCAGCAGAGGAGCCGTGGCAGCCCGGGCTTTTTATTCAGGAGGCAAAACAATCCCCACTGGCAGCTGAACTGGCAGCCCCTCGGGGGACCAATTACTCCGACGTGTGCTGTACAAACTGCAGCAGGCGGCCGCCGGCTCCCCGGGGAGATGCTCTGCTGGGCTTCCAGAGCAGGAGCCAGCCCCATCCTCCAGACACAAGTTGTTCCTCATGTCAAAACTGCCGCTAATGACACAATTAACTAACCGGGGGACTACTGAGGAGCTCTTAATTAGGTAAACACTGCTCGGTGAAAAAACGAGTGCACGGTTCTGAGCGTACTGGTTCGTGTCAGTCTGCTGGGAGGTGAAGCCTCCGCCTGCGGATGAGGAATCTGCTTGAAGGTCTAATTTAGGTGGTAAAACTGTAACTCAACTGGGAATTCCCTTTCATGCAGAATTTAAAATAAGTGTTAGAAACAGCTCAACAGCTTGCAGAGACACCTTAGAAGTATTTAAAATATTTCATTGCATATACAGAAAAGATTACTTCCTTAACCAGAGCAGCGGCACAGAAACTGCTGTCTAATTTTAAGTGGACCAACTGGGAAAGTCTTGGAGACAAAACCCAGAGGGAAACTACAAAAGCATTTTGCTTTCTTCATATGATAATGGGCCTGGTGCAGTGCATGGCACTCGGAGAACGAACCGAGAATCCTGCAGCCCAGACAACTGCAAACTTCATGGACTTCTCATCACAGAGCCTGGAAAAATGTAGACCACCATGGCCACATATTTCTTTTACCCCTGCAGTCTGTTATTACTTAGTCCTGCGTGTTGAAAGAAGCCCCACAGTGTTTAGCTGGTATTGGCTGGCTGAAAGTTAGACTGAAATTTTAAAAGGAGTCTCAGGGAGTTGAAGTTCAGGTCAGTGGGATTTGGGCCTCTAGTTCCCGAAGGCTTCTCTTGGATGAAATTTTTAATGCTATCTTTATCTAGGTATTTTCAGGGGCCATTGCTGCAGTTACAGCACATGGGCCACTCACTGAGAGTTCTCCTGCTGGACGCCTGCCTGTTTGGCGCAGGGAGACAGCAGGTAGGGAGCAGGACGATGCAGCACAACCACAAGAATGGTAAAGTAATGCCCGTGGCAGATAGGAGAGCTTACTGATGTACTGCAAGGAGTGCCACTGTGTAGAGCTAATTAAACAAGAATGTCAGGAGAGCTCTTATCACATGTTAGGGGTCACCAAACAGTATGTCTGCAATGGGTAAATGTGGGTATTGAGGAATTCAAATAGCACTTTTTACCAGCAAGCTTTACTGTCTCTTGTCTAGTCAAGTTTTATTTTCATTAAGCACAGAAAGAGATTACTGGAGAATTCAGCTTATCTATCTGTAGTATACAACAGAACAATTAGCACCAGACAGCTCTAAAACCTCATCAGTGACCTCCAGCAGGTACAGAGTTTTTCAGAAGATGCTGTAGATGTGTCTCAGTCAGACCCCAGGATACTTTATTTGTTCTGCATACCCGCACAAAATTCATGCTTGATGGGGAGGCAGAAGCAGCTCTATCACTTAGATACCAATGATCTCGATGCAGATCTCAAGATACTCAAGAGAGTAGGACCACAGGCATCTTACAAAGCTGTATTAGAGCAGCAGTGTTCTTTCGGCACTGTACCTAAAAACACTAAGAAATGTGTAGGGAGTTCACCAAATCCTGTGGTGATTATTTATAACATCTACATATGTGGGAACTTTGGGTTGGAACAAGATGATATTTAATGTCCCTTCCAACCCAAACCATTCTATGATTCTGTGATTCCCTTCCACCCATGCCAATTAATCATCAGTGCACACTCTGATGGATATGAAGTTAATAAAGTTCTCCTTCCAATATACGCATTCTTTTTCAGTTTTATTACCTTTGTATCAGTGTAAGAGCTCAATGTTTTTCAAGATGACATCTGTTAAGTTTCATGGTACCTCATGACCATGGTAACTCCAGTGGTACCTCTGTCTAATGGAGGAACGGAAAAGATTTGTTATATGCTGGGTTTGATTTTCAGTGTTTGCTGATAAGATCTTGGAGATAGATATTGACTTCATAGCAGGAGATAGAGAAGTACCTGACCTACTGTGTCACTCATTCTGAAATATATTTGTTCTCTTGGTCTCACTATTTCCTTTGTGGACAAACTCTGATAGAGCATCATCTTCAGTATCTGCAAAGAGTAGCCCTAGGGCAGATATCTCACCACTGAATTCACTGATAGAGTCAAGAAAATATGGTAGAAAAACCTTCCCCTTTAGTGTCTTCATTAACCTGAGTTGATGCATTGACTTCCCAGGAAACAGTCAGACTCGATGCCTTGTTCTTGGGCTTCAGCTTTTAAACACATGGAAAGACATTTTTATGTTGCATGTATTTTTTAAGGGTTTGTCTTTTTGCTTGCTCTCTTCACTGCCTCATCTTACTCTTCTCATTTCTATCTTTAGACTTTACCTGTGTTTGTTTATGCTGTTTCTTTCAGCTGCACTAGGTTCAGATTTCCATTTTCTGGTGCATACCAGCACGGTTTGAATAACCTCTTGAACTCTGCCATTTAATCCCATGTGTGTTGTTTTATTTTTTGTCTATTGCTTCCTTTCCAATTTAGCCACATACCTTCTGTAGCTCTTCTTATGGGCTGTGTAGGGCATGCACTCAGTCCCCCTGCTGAGTCTAAGGTTTTTAATTTCCCTGTTTTTGACATTAGGGTCTTTCTCAGCTGCTTCCTCCATTTTTAGAAATCCCCCTGTCTGAAGTTCACTGTTACCAGTGTAGTTTTGGGGTATGAATCTTCCCTTGCTGAGATAAAATTGAACTATAATGTGGTTACTGTTGTTTTTTATTTAACTGGAACTGTTTATCAAGTCAAAATGAGCTGTGCCATAAAAACAGCTTTTCTAAGCAGCAGCTCTTTCAGATGCAGAGAATTTCCCCTAATATTAGCCAGCATGAATGTGGACAGCTTAGGTCACCGCATACCATTGTTCTGTTTGACTCAGCTGCCTAGTCTTCCTCAATACTGCAAGTTCCCTTCTCCACATCATTACTGGGGTAAAACAGCACCAATTTTTCAGGGCTGCCCCCTTGATTAATAACACACTTGATAAAAAACGAGCCTTCAAACTTGTTACTACATCTACAGTTGGCCTGGTTGGAAAATTTCCAAAGGGACACTTTGGTGAAAACCAGAAATGCAATGAATGTGGTGACCACATTGAAAAGTTTCAAGGACATTTCAAAATTGAAGACATCCGGTTCAGAGGGAACAATAGGGTTTTTTCTTTCTTGCTGTTTTCTCACACTGTCTTCTCTAGATGCAGAAAAGAGAGTGAAAGTGAGTGTCCTCCTCATTCAGAAACATGGAAGTTCTCCAGTGAAACAGAACAGTTCAACTTAATTTAGAGCTGGTTGTTGCCAACTAGGCCTATCTTCTTCCTCTCCTGCTCCTCTAACAGAGCAAAGCTAAGATGCCTATGCTGTGCATGGAAATTTCCCTGCGACAGGGTAAGCTTCTATCTTGTATTCCAAAGAGTTCATGGTGGCTCTGGGGACTTCAACACCACTATTGGACTCTTTGGTATCCACATCACTTCCTCAACAGAGAACAGTATCAGTTCCCTGTGCAGAAAATAATTCAGTTATAAGGCAATTGTTGACACATGCAGACACGTCAACAAATCAATACATGTAATCAGAAAGGCATAGAAGAAGGTGTAGAAAGTGTCTACAGATGATTATTTCCAGCAGCTCCCATGCTCTGGTGTTGCACGGGAGGAACGTCAGAACCTCATTAGTGATGGGCTGATGAGCGCATGTACACAGAACCAGCGTTCACAAGCCGGTCGCTCAAACCCTGACTGAGCAAATTCCTTCAGAGCATGCTTTGTGGTGGCTCAAATGCAGTGCCCAGCTGAGGAGGGACCAGTAAATGACTTTGATCCTCACAGCCCTTCTGCAGCAATTTTTCTCTGGTCTTCAACTGCAAGCTGTGCCTGTCACCTTGGCCTTCAGTAACTCTCAACAAGTGTTTTAATGGCAACAGGAAGTTTTTCATATTGCAGCTCTTTCTATCTAGGCTGGAATAACTTAAGCCATGACAGTTTGAGGGGGTTTTCTCAATTTTTTGGAAGAAGAGATTTTTTTTTTCTTCTTTACATGCACCAAAGCCAGTGACTGTGCTATGGCTCTGAAACCAAAACCGCAATTACAATGTTTATTTTTAGGACCCTGGCTTGTGTCACCAATTTAGAGAAGATGTGGTTAAACTAACCGTCACTCACTTCTACAGCTTGCAATTTTGTGTTTCATGTTTGTATAAAGCCTATTACCAGAACATCAGAATGCTTCTGTTTCAGGACTGTAGATAATTGATAATTTGAGAGGAAGTCAATGCAACTTCAACATTTCAGTTTGTCGGGTCTTTCTCACTCAATTTATGAACAGAATACAAGTAGACTCTTCCTTAAAAAAATCAAAATAGGTAAAAGGGGCTTTTTAAGGTATCACCACAAGCACTAGCCTCCTCTCTTAGCAGGCACTAAAACCAAAATGGCTGCAGAAAGGGTGGCTGAGGGAAATAAGCAGGATTGTCACTCCTTGGCCTGACAGTTAAGCTTGGCTTAGTTTCTGTGCGTGTTTCCATGGCTTTGAGCATAGGAGATTTTAACTACAAACCAGCAGTAGTACCAGATATTGTGTATATTTTTTAAATATTGCTGCTGCCTTGGAAGTTGGGCTGTGGACTTTTCCTGCTCTCTGTATCTTGGCCATTTTGAAAATTTTGCCTGTGGTGGTTCTGCTCAGTGCTCTGGTATTATTTACTCTTGTGAACAGTGAACACAAAACTGAACCACTCTGATCTGGCAGCAGTCTACGCTCATTTTGCTGAGGAGTGAAAGACTAACATGTAAGACTGAAAAATCCAGCCTGCTGCAAAAGGATGCAGTTAAAAAATCATTACCACTTATAACTCAAAACATTTTGGAGTATGCCCAAATTTTAATGTGGTGCTTCTGCTTCATTGCAAAAGCCTTTATCACAACAATTCTGCCATTATTTGACAAGTAAGTGACAACTGATGTGAGTTACCAGTGACTGTAATTCTTTCAATCTGTCTTACCGCTTCAGACTGCCCATCAGTAAAAAGAGAGGGAAAAAGTGAACCTCCCAAGTCAAAGAGGGAAAGGGGAGAAGAGTCACCAAATATCTCTGGACTTTACTCTAGATTCTGGTGCCTACAGAAAGAGGCTCTCTAGACCCAGCCTTATAGACGCAGGGCAAAGTCCCTGGGAAGCTGAAGATAATAAGCCTGGCCCCTGCAAACAAAAGGTGGGACTAAGAAGGTGTGTGTGGCTCTGCACCATGGGAGGAGCAGACAGGAGGATCTGGGGCTGACACTGACAGACCTACACCTTCCCTTGCACCCCTGGAGCTCAGGGAGCAGTACAGTTAATGGCATTTCTTTTGGGGATACTCCTCGCCTTACCCTGGCCCACACCATGCCTGCAAAGGAGGTGCAGGGTGGTGACACAATCCACCTCCTGATCTTGCTGCCTCTATTCCCCCTCCCCACGTAGTCCTTTCCCCTCTCACCTGCATGGCAACATCAGCAAGCTTGGGCATGGCAAAGGCATGTGCTTGGCTCCATGCTCATCCCTGTGGATGCTGGGAAGTGAGGTATAGCTCACCTGTGAACACCTAAAAGTAGTGCTCTGATCCATCATCCAAGACTTCATGAATGGCAGCAGCCACTGATGGCAGTAAATATGTCCCAAAGGACAGTTGTTTAGACTCTAAGTGAATGGGAAATGGTAAAAGGGTGGCTTTGTGGCATTTGAGAAAGGCGAAAACAAGCTACAAAGTATAGATTGGTGTGCAAGTGCATAGTGACAAGTGGCTGAAATTGTACTGCTTGGTGTCATAGAGAGTTTCTGCGGAGACCTTGAGGACTGAGGATGCAAATGAAGAGGGTTAAGGTGAACCAAATAAGAGTACATAGTACTCAGGACCCAGAAAGTTACTTAAGCAAACAGAAGACAACAATTAACAAGGACTTTGCTGGAAAGGAATAAATCAGGAAGGAAACAGTTCTCATTAGGATTAGATAACAAACAAGAAAAATGTAATAGAAACCAAATGAGGGATAAAAACCTGGAAAAGAATTAAGTTTCTGGGACAGACACTGAAAACAATCCAGAGAAATTCGTCCCCTCTGTTTGGAAAAAAGAGATCAAGGATTAGGTAATCTATAAGGCTGGTGAATCATTTGCAGTGAATAATTTATTTTGTGAATGTGGCTTCATTGTCTGCTCCGAAGAAGTCTGCAAGCAGGTTATGAATTAATTGACATGTATTTGCCAGCTGTTTATGAATAATGCTTGCTGCAGTTTTTTCACATGTATTCTTTGGAAGTAGCAATCCTTATTCTGGTCTGGCTCTCATTAACAAACCTTTCTTTCCTGATGAGCATTATTCTTAATTCTGTGTGAGCACTTGAGTTAATGACCAAGCATGGCCACTAGTATGGTCCTTTTGGGCACTCGGGGTTCTCCATGCTTGAGACATGGCCCAAGCAACCCTTGGGGTTGCTGCTGATAGGTTTGCTCTCCATACAGATGGTAAAACTCATCATCAGAAGGCATTTCAAGGTCTTTCTTCATCAGAGGTTCAGAAGTGCATGCTGGTATTAAATCCATTTCTCAGTGAGATGCCCTGAGATCTGCTGAGGGTTCCCTGTTGGGAGGAGCTGGCTTGTACCAAGGCTGCACCCATGTTCACTTGGCACATCACAGGCTCTGCTGGGACTTTTGGGTGCCAACATGTACAGCCAAAGGGAAAAAATAGCATAGGCATAGATTTCTGATCACACGGCTGTGTTCTTACACAGCCTGAGGAGAAAATGAGTGCGGTCTACTAAATGCTTTGCGATCCAGGTCCTCATGGAGGCTGATTATTTTTTTGGTAGGACTGCTTTACAAGAGGACAGCACTCCCTGAAGAAACACCAGGGTGGAAATTCACAGGTTTATCCTGTTTAGTACCCAGAAAAATGTTTTTTACCTCTTTATGTCATATGGATCTTTTTGGTGTGAATTTGTATCACGGAGGCTCTGCATGAGCTCTGAATGGCCTGTCTGCCAGGGTCCAGCCTTGTGACAAGGCTCCCTTTGGCTCTACCAAGGAAGCAGTAACAATAATTAGGTACAATGCTCGAGCATATTTTGACTGGAAAAAAACCCTTGCTGTTCTCTTTTAGACAGAGCAATCGCAGAGGCTAACTGAAGGAGGTCTAAAGAGCTAAACAGGCTTATTGTTTTTAAGTCAACTGTGCCTCTTTAAGATGTCTCAGAATGCAAAGCTAAAATCTTGCCTTGTATTATTTAATTTTAAATGCATGCCACTATTTCTGCTTCACTGCAGTACCCATCCAATTAAATCTAACTTAAAAAGAAAAAAAGAAAAAAAAATCTCCACATACATTATATTAAATGACTTTCTTGACATATTTGGGAATTAACAAAAAGCAAGAAGCCTATTTAACAACTTGCAACGTATACGATTTTAACAGCCAAACTTACAATAGCTGTTCTTTCATCTATAAATTAAATGTATAACAAAGCCATAATTAAAGACCTTACTAGCAAAACTTTTCAATGGTGTGTTCTTCGCAATGGACTTTGAAGCACCTTCAATTGGAGCAATGGGAATTCTTCTGGACAATACTACAAGCTGCAGATACAGCTCAGTTAATTACAAGCAGAGCTTTCAGTATTTATTCCTCCTGCCAAAATCCTTATGCACTGCAACAGAAAACTCTTTCTCCCTTGTGCTTGCTTACTAATGCTGCTAGAATGTGAATATAAAACAATACCTGTCTGTTTCTCTTGATCCTAGACACGATTATTAGGCTTTCATGCTAATTTATCTGTCTGTTGAGTTAAGACTGGATTAAGGAGGCACAATTTCTATGTGCAGTTAGAGTTCCCTAAATATGTCAAGGTAATGCTCAGTGACTGAAGGTACGAGGTGGCTATTGTTTAAATACCATGGGGTTTTCTGCCTACTCCTCACCTCCTCAGTGTAGTACTGATGACAACAGCGATGGGAATTGCTCTCAGTCTACCTGAGTGCAGAACTGAGCCCAGAAATACTATCATCTATAAAAGACTTGCAATTGTTCCTCATATATCACACACCTGGATCCCTGGCCTAGGGGTCCAAACCAGTGTGAAGTCAATGCAGTGCATCAGTATAGGGGAATCTACCGGATTCCCTCCAGTAATATTCAAAAAATAATAGAATGGTTTGGGTTGGAAGAGGCCTTCCTGCCATGGGCAGGGACACCACCTACAAGACCGGGTTGCTCAAAGCCCCATCCAGCCTGGTCTTGAACACTCCCAGGGAAGGGACATCCATAACTTCCCTGGGCAACCTGTTCCAGTGTCTCACCAGCCTCACAGGAAATAATTTTTTGTAATATCTCATCTACATCTTCCCTCTTTCAATTTAAAACCATTATTCCTTGTCATATTGCTACACTCCCTCATAAAGAGTCCCTCCCCATCTTTCCTGTAGGCCCCTTTCAGGTCCCGAAAGGGGCTATAAGGTCCCCCTGGAGCCTCCTCTTCTCCAGGCTGAACAACCCCAACACTCTCAGCCTGTCTTCATAGGAGAGGTGTTCCAACCCTCTGATCATCTTTGTGGGCCTCTGCTCCAACAGGTCCATGTCCTTCCTGTGCTGACGACTCCAAAGATGGACACAATACTTCAGGTGGGGTCTCAGGAGAGCAGAATAGAGGAGTAGAATCACCTCCCTCAACCTGCTGGCCATGCTTCTTTTGATGCAGCCCAGGATGTGGATGCCATTCTGGGCTACCAGCATGCATTGCCAGCTCATGTTGAGCTTCTTATCCACGAGCACCCCCAAATCCTTCGCTACAGGGCAGCTCTCAATCCATTCCCTGTCCAGTCTGTATTTGTGCTCAGGATTGCCATGACCAATGTGCAGGACCTTGCACTTGGACTTGTTGAACTCCATGAGGTTTACATGGGCCTATCCAGGCCACTCTGGATGGCATCCCTTCCATCCAGCATGTTGACTGCACCACACAGTGTGGTGTCATTGGCAAGCTTTCTGAGGCTGCACTCAATCACTGTCCACACTGCCAACAAAGATATTAAACAGCACCGGTTCCATAATCAACTTTGCCTGGTTGTTTGGAAGCCTGCAATTAAATCTAGAGAGTTGTTCAAAGAATCAGGGGCACTCTGGAAAATACCACTCTGGAGCAGTGTTCTGAAGCAGAGTGTCCCTTTTCCAGTCTCTTCACATAAAATCTTTCAACACTTGATCACCCTTTGTGTGAAGCCTATTCCTCCTGGAAGGCTGCACCACAACCTCAGGCCCTCAAGAGCTGGAAATCTTCTGTGCTTTCCAAGCTAAATCCATATTTTTCCATTTCTCCTTATATTAATATTAGTCTTAGCTAAAATTACTTTCTTTTCTTCCATGGTGTTTACCTCCTCTGATATTCTCAGAGAGAGTCACATCCCTTTTCTGTCATTTTTTTTTTCTCACTTCTGACACTTTTCTTCCCAAGGGATCCCATAGCCATTCTCCTTTCTGTCCTCCCACACACATGAAGATAGATGTGCATTCATGGACACAGTGGAGCCACAGCTTGCAAACTTTACTATTTGGAAGGAACCAAACAAAACCGACTCTGAATAATTACTTTTCAGGGAATGGCTGCGCCGCAGGTCATCATGAGCTCGGGCTTATTTTTTTGTCTGTGCTCAGTCCTGGAGTAGGTACCATACCCCATGTGCTGCTGCTCACCCCTCCACCCAGCCGCTTGCAGTCAGGTTGCAGCATAGCAATAGCACGCAGTGTTCAAGCATGAGTTTTCCTTCGGGAGCATTTCCACAAGTCTTTGCTCCAGTGCCTTTCACCCTACCTCCCTCTCAGCCCTCTTCTCCCCTGAAGCTGGATACGACATGTTGAATGGCTACGCTGAAAAACACAGGATGCAAATAGACTCTTTATCAGCATCAAAACAGTTAGAGATGAATATGTAGAAGTTCGGGTTATTGAATTTCTAGGTGTAGAACCTGCCTGCATTGGTACAGTCTCTCTTGGCCATGTATGATAGTACCAAAACAGTACTTGCTCCAAGCTTCCCCACAAAGGTTTGGTTCCTCTTGCAGAAGGCTGAGCCACATTTTCCCCTCCATAGGTTCAAGAAGTGTGAGATTCCACCAAATTACTCTATTCTCCTGCTTCAGAAATGCTGGGGAGAAGAAGATAGCAGCAGCAGCAACCTCATGTAATTTCTACTTCCAACTGTCCCACAGCATCCAACACTCCTGTCCCCTCCCCATGCAACTCCCTCTCCGTGGAACACCTGAAACTCCCAGACACATGTCCAAAACATACCACCGTTGCATGCCACACCAGTGTCAAGAGATGTGCAAGCAGTGCAGGCAGTGGCACCTCCAGTTAATGTGGATGGCAAAAGGCTGCATGGACTGCCTTGGTCCTCAATAAGATCAGGTCCCACAGATCCCGGAGGAATTCCCTTTAGTATCCCAACTCTAACTCACTATTTCCCAGTCCGTCTACAGTCTGTCCCATTATGTCCAATTCCTGCATGACTTGACAGGTTTTTCACTACTTATTTTATCTGTTTTAACTAAAGTCCCCATAAGACACTGTTGTGTGCCTTCCTGAAGACCAGATACATGAGATCTACTGCATTTCTTCAGTATGGAAGATCAGTCATTGTCAAATGAAAATGATATGAGCCTGAAGTGATATAATTTTGGTAAATTCTTACTGACTTATTCATTTAATTTCCCATTTAATCCTATCCTTAACTCACCAAAAACACATAAAGCTTCGGTTCAGAGGCTGAGGTCAGATTTAGAGAGCTGTGGTTACCTGGAGTGCTTTTTTGCCTTTCTCAAATACAGGAACTACATTTGCTGTTCCCCGATCACATGGTCCAGCCAAGCACAAAAAAGTCATTAGAGGTCTGTGCTGCAGACCTACAATTTAACATGCAAATACTTTCAGAGGTGAAGATGGAGAGTGTCCGGTTTGCCCAGTTTGAAGGCAGTGAGCTCCCTGAGCTCAGCTTCCACCTGAGGTGCCATCATTTCCAATTTACCTTCCTTCCACTCCCATTAGTCATCCTGCTTTTGCCATTACATTTTGCATGCTTGTTAAAATATGAAGGAAAACATTCACTGAGTTTTGAGGCAGACTGCTTATGGTAGTTATGATGTCTAATCTGCCTTCACCAAATAGTGTACCCACTTCTTCTTTCTTTGTTCTCTTTTTATTTATATAACTGAAGAACGTTAACTTACTGTTTTTATTTCCTTTGCAAGATCTAAACCAGCTTGATTTTTGCTACTTTTCATTTTATGTATATATGTCTTGACCTCTAGGATATACCTTTCACTTGCAGATGGGTCCTGTTTTTCATTCTATGTAGGCTCTCTGATTATTCCTAATTTTCTTTATTTGAGCTGTATATTTGCACTAGAAGGAGTATTGGCCTTTACTGCACAGTCCCCTCATCCCTTTTGCTTACATCTATGACTTAAGCAAATTTCAGACTTTGCATGTTGGAGTATGAGCTGCTCAGTCCAGATGGCTTCAAACACTAGCTCCCTAACTTTGTCAAACTATTCCTTTTCTAAATCAAGAATCTAATTAAGAGAATTGAATTAATTCCTAATCATTTGACTGAAAGTAATTTTCTACAATCAGATCTTCCAAAATGTCATCAGTATTGACAAAATCAAGTCAACAATCACTTACAAAGAAATCTGTCGACAATCATACCCAAGAATATATGGATCCTGGTGTGATTAGGAGCTGAACTTTCCCATAAGAACAATTTCTGTCATTACTGGCTTCTAAGAACTCTGCAGAGATCTCAATCCGTATCAAAAAAGGGTTTTACACGCCTCCCTGTTTTTTTTTTTTTCCTAGCTAGTCAATCAGCCCTATAACTCCCTTCCCGCCTAGCCTTCATCTATCTTTTCTGTTTACATTCAAAACTCCCTGTGAGTGACTCTGCTGCCTTGTACAGAGTGCAGTCTTGATTTTGTTTGGTCCCCGGACACCATCATAGTTATTGGTCATGTTTATATAGCGATCCTGTATCATCAGGTTGTTATGACACATTTTATTAATGCGTTGGAATCTCTTTGATGCTCAGAAGGGCTGTGAAGCAGAATTATACATCCCCAGCAATGTTTGCAGCAGTGGGGTAAGGCACGCGGGGCTTGTATCCCAACGCTGTCTATGTTCTTTGTGGAACATGAGACAGTTGTTATTCTAACCATCGCATACCTCATCCTTTTCATTTAAACCAGTATCAGCACAATGGCTACTGCTAGTCCAAAGTGTTAACAGCTGTGTTAAGTGGCAGCCAACCAATTTCCTGTAACTTGTGGTGAGGTAGCCAGATGCAGAGAATATCTATATAAAGGCATCTTTTTTTTTTTCTTTTTTTTTCTTTTTTTGTGTATGGAGAGGAAATAAAAAAAAAGCCCCTTTTACATTTTAGTTCAGTTTCTATATCTAGGCCAAGAATAGTGTGAGGGCTAAGAGCACACACCACCATACGGACATGCCAGAAAGGGGTCAAGAGGCACTACGAGTAGGAAAATGGGATGAGGTTTACCTTAAGTCAGCCTCTGCTGTAATTTTGTGTCCCTCTTAGATGGTCCCAGAAGACCTACTTCAGCTTCTCCTACTGAGCATAGGAAGACTCTACTCTTTACTAACCTACATGTGTGCCTCCTGGCTTAAGCAACATGGGATCTCTCTATATTCTACAGCTGAAACCTTCCTTCCCTCCCTGCAGGAAGCCAGACAAAGGGAGGGGGAGCTGAAGACATCCTTCTGAAAAAGAAGTCGTATCTCTAAGGCAGGGGAAACTTGCACAGTATTACAGGGGAAACAAGCCTCCCTGCTGGGCAGAGGGCAGGCAGTGTGTCCTCTGCCTCAGTATTTACCTGCACAGCAGAGCGGAGCAGACTGGGAGGCCTTTGGTCTGTAGCTGGTGCCACTGAGATCCCACGGGGCTGTAACCTGAAGGTCTTGAGTCCAAGCCTGTGGCTGGCACCTCTTCTGCCTGGACGATGTCATCAAACAGCCTGGGCTGGAGAAGCTGTTTAAGGTCTGGCTAAAGGGGCTGGCTGTGGGAAAGTCCAGCACATAAAGGCCAGGAGTCTCCTCTGCAAGGCAGGAGGCACTTGGTGGTGGCAGGCAGATCCTGGCACATGCTGAGGTGACGGCTGGGTTTGCTCTCTTCTCCTAGTACACTCCAGCCTCCCCTGGAGACACATGGCCAGGGATGGACCTTGGCAACTTTCAGGGTCATTCTGTTGAGTGAAAGTTCAGTGAGACATTTGGTATGGGCTTGGCTGGACCGTCAGGGGACTGGCTGGCACAATGGGGCACAGAAAATTAGGAGGCTCCTGTGCCTGGTGCTATAGAAATATCACCAGGGCTATCTCTAGCCCTGAGACTAGAGGCTCAGACTTAAGGCTGAGACTTCCTGCACTCAGTTTCCCTCCCCAGTCCCCACAAAATTCAAGAAAGGACTTGCTTTATCTCTGTGCATGTTGGGCGTGTATACACACATGCATGCACGAAGGACGATCTAAAATCTGGAATAGGAAGGTAGTAAATGATGAACAACATCCTTAAAAGGCTTTATCCACTACTAACCAGATATGTGCCAAATTGTTTGAGACAGCACACCATTACATCAATGCTAGGGAGCAGAGGACAGAAATATAGGCTGAAGGCAATGGAAAGTTGCTGTGGACTCGTGCTCTTACCTCTGCAAACACCACTATGGGATCTTTAATGACTAGACGTGGTCAGGACCTCTATTTTATGTCTTGTCTAAGCAATTTGCAACAGAGCCCCTATTAAAACCATTCTGGGGGTATTGGTTTTCTCTTGACTCAGAGGGAAGACTGCTGCTTGAATCACTAACAAGAATTCAACAGCACCTGGGTTTTCGTTGGCAATGAACCACCCATGTACTGACCAAGTGGGAGGCTGTTAAAGAACAATTTCCCACCATCTGTGGAAGGAAAAAAAACATTTAATGTGCCACACAACTGTCTGAAATCTGTGACATAGGAGTGATTTCTTAAAGAAATATTTCTCTTCTTTACTGGAGCAGTGGGGAGAGGGAGAGAGGGGAAGTAAGGCCAACTCAGACACCTTTCCCCAAGGGGAAGAGTGACATTTTACTGAATGAGCTGCTTAGGCATTCTTTGTGTATAGGCATATGTATCTAAATTCAGTCTGACAACATCCCTGAAAATTTCCTTTGAGCAGCTGAAAGCATGAGGCAGTCAGCACAGTGCTGCAAACACATCATGCAGACGTCTGAACTTTTCTGTACTTGGGAAACAGCAGCAGATAATAGCTGCATGAACAGCCTTGTACTAAGACACTGCCTTGGGGATCTTGTGGCATCAGGATCCCTTCAAGGGACTCAGAGCCTTGTAATTACATGGCTTTACACACTGCTTGTTGCCTTCGTCTTACGGGCTTGTCGCAGTACCTGTGAAATAGTCTTCTTAGAAGTGGACGGATGGAAGTGCAAAGTCACCCTCCTCAAACCACAGTCAGGGAAATTCCTGATGACTCTGACTGCTCTGTCCTAATTCCCAGTTCATATTTTGTCCCTTTCTGGGCAAGATCCAAAAGTTTGATGTGTCTGTGGTAGACATAGCCAGGTCCTCCCAAAGGTGGATGTGGTTAAGCACAGCCTTATTTATACAGACTTTAGGATGTGTCTATGCATGCATCTTTAATCCTGTCGTGGCACAGTAACAAATACAATGGCAAATTCTCATTCAGCCAGGAAAGAAACACCTAACGATCGGGCTGTGTCTGTTGACACAGAGGCTGAATAACAAAACGACAGCTACAGCGTCAAATGCAGATCTCTTTATCGAAAGGTTTCAGTTCCCACTCATAAGTGATTATGGAAAAAGGACTCACTTGCCCACTTCCAATAAATGAGAAACATGTTTCTTAGAGGCAGTGTGCTTCCTATGCTTGTAGTGCAGTGAAGCTGTTGGCTAGTCTACTATTTTTGACATGCAGCTGTTACACAGAAACATCTGATAGTTTCTTTTCTTCAGGCTCAGTTGCTGCAGTGTCAGGAAACAGCACTTCGTTTCAGTTCTTGTAAGATGTGAACAGGTATGGGAGGCCAGTACAATACCACAGAAACACAAAAAAAGCCCAGCCTGCAGCCTGCAGAATAAACTAGAGGTACAGAGGAGGGTAGGTTGATCAGTTCCAAGTTCCCATTACAAATATTTGCTTTGATAAAAAAAAAAGAATATACTAAATTATTAGTTTAAAAAAAAATCACAAATCAGAGTGATATGTGTGGGGTTTTTTTCTACTGTGAGACCAGGGAATGAGTTCATTGACTTACGAGGCAACATGCCGATGGTTTGCGTAAGAGCAGCTTCTCAACAATAAACGGAAAACTAAAAACTCATCCAATAACTACTATCACAGAAGACTAAATTGCACATTGGCAAAGGAGAAAGCGGTTCCAACTCTGAAATGCAGAAGTGGGAAAATTAAATTAAGGCCTTTAAGTACCTAGAAAGGCTTAAGCCAATGACTAAATCTTGCATATCAATTTAATATAAAGTATAGGAGAGCAAGATACAGTATTTTGCAGGATCTACTGTTACTCTTGCTTGGGAATCCAGAGGAGGAGGTTTAGCTCCGTCTGAGACAAGATCTACCTGGGTAGGTGATGTGCTAAGAAATCCAGGTGCCAGCCATAGACATCATGGAGACAGCAACAGGTCTTAAAGCTTGCTCAATATTTCTTTCTTCTTTCTTCTGGCAATAACTGCAAAAACTGCAGTGGTATAAGCAGTTCCCCCTCCTCCTTACCGTGAGAACAGAACAGTTCAGCCCTTGCTCTGTAGAGTGTGTATGGGGTTTTTTTTAGAGGTTTTGCGTTTTGTGCATTTGTTTTTTTCTAAACCTCAGCTGACAAGAGCTACAGTAATCTGGTTCTGTATCAGGTTTGAAGCCCTTCGCTTCGACAAGCTGTGGCTTACACTGTGGAGAAAGAAAAGGCGAGCATCCTTTCATGTGAAACATTTTTATGCTGAAGCTAAGAAGGCTTTAGAGTGAGAAGGTGGCAAAGCAGCTTGCCTGGCACAGCGAGGAGTGTAAGTCAGTAAACCAATGTTCGTTTGCAGTACCTGGGCTTGGGAGCACCCCAAGTCCTCCTTGGACCGAGACGGTTCAATATAGTCATTACCTATTTCCTATAGCAAGAAGCCATTACAGGTCCTGTGCCTGCTACCATGTTACCATGCCCTTCCTGCATGTGGGGAAGTGGGCTGAGTTTTGGGCAGGATAGCATTTGCAAAACTGGTTTTCACTTTTCAGAGCTGTTTGTCACCTTTGCTCACCACTGCAACTTGTAACGTAGCTCTGGGGCGGCCGGTGGGGCACAGCGTGGAGGGGGGGACGGACTGTGAAACCTGCACAACGATGGCATGGGGATGAGTCAAGCTGACACATCCCCTGGGCATACAGGTGGCATATGTGCTGCAGCTCACCCTCAGCAAGAGCTGGGTTGAGCCTTGTGTACCTGGACGTGCAGGTAAGCTCCAAACAGCTTTAGTAAGAGGTTTTTTCAGCTCCAGCACAGAATCAGCAATAACAAAGCAGGTTTGTGACCATTCCTTCGTCTGATCTTCTCTAACAGCTTTGAGGGACCAGTCACTGAATTTGGGAAGGTGCTTAGAAAGACCCTGAGTTGTGTTTTACCACATTTTCCCAAAGACCATTTTCTGACTGTGCTCCAGGATGAAGAGCTGCCTTTTCATTCACCTGGTGTCATTTTTTCCATGCTCTTTGACAGCAAAAAGTGCCCTCTGCTTCTGGGGAAGCCCATGACACCTTATTTTATTCTCTGACAGTGAGGTTGGCCAGGAAAGGTTCACTGGTGTATCCTCATGTCTGTGGACTCAGAGATTTAAGGGCCTTGTTTCCACTCTTCCCTTTCTCAGGGGGCAGCTGTGTGGGGAGCTTGTCGTGCCCCCCTAGAGCCTCAAACACTCAGCTCTGGCTAATAAGTCACTAAAGCAGAGCTGTAATTTATGGCTGCCCATGATGATGCCAAAGGGTAGCAGCTCTGACCCTGGGCCGAGTAGACTTGTGCATGCCGATCCACTTGTTAAGCTCCTAAAACAACTTTTGTTTTGTCTAGCTCTACATCTCAGCATGTCTTTAAGGAAAGGAAATCCAAACCTGGGATACAAAGCAGAAAATTTGTCTGATTTAAAAATGCTTCTGTAACACACTAACTGAGGTAATGGCTACATCCATTTGAAAGACAGCTGATTTCTTTCTCTTTTTTTTTTTGCTCTTTTTTTTTTTTTCCAGCATGACAAGAAACTGGTGGCTAAAGGAAGAAAAAGGATATAGTTTATTCTATAGTTTATATATTCTATAGTTTATTCTCTTTGGGCTATCCTGCTTCTGACAGAGGCAAACACTCTCTTCCTGCAAACAAAGTTAATCCTCTTTGTCTGGATATTTTATTAGCTGAAGTTGAAATCCTTGAACCCTCACTTTATCATGTGTTTCCCTTTACTGATGATGTCACCTACCCACGTTCATCTAATGAGTCACTTACAGCAGCCAAACACAAGTACCGGTAGGATACAGGGCTCTGCCAAGAACTTCAGCCTCCTAACACTTACCTTATTACTTGATGAAATAGGAATATAACTTATATACTAGATGATATCCCCTGAAACATAAAGGAGGTCGTTGAGAGCCTGTAATTACCTCCTAATTACAGGAACTGAATGCAAGCAGAGTTCTTAGTAAAGGGGGGGTATTGATGCTGATTCTGTGGTGTAAACAACAGCAATATTTGAAAATTATTTTCTTTCTAAACATTTCCATATGTCATTGGGCATAAGAATATCACTGTAAAGCACCAGCCCCCTGATGTCTTCTTTCAAAAGTGAGAATAAATGTACTGGGCATTGTGTAACTGATGATGTCATCATGGAAAGCCAACACTTTTCTGTTTGAGACCCTGAAAAGGAAGGTAGGGAAGGAAATGGAAAAAATGAAGAAGCAAATCAGACAGATGGAGACACCAAAGGAGCTGGGCAAACCTCTGTAGGACAGATGACTAAGCTTTCCGTTCCAAGTCAAACAGCTCCATTTTGGGACAGCAACAGGTTTTCATTTAACCTCCCTAAATTTCATGAACATGCTCTGGGCTCCCTACAAGAATGTGGCTACTGTCTGTGTTTGAGACTAGGCAGGCAGCCTGCTTTTTCCACTTGGCTACCTTTGCACAGTATGTCAAAAACCTTACGTGGCTTTGGTAGGAGAACTTGCTCTCAGTCCCAGCAGATATCTGGAAAAGGCACTTCAATGTGAGGATAAGCATGCGGGGAGGTCTGGACCTGCTAATTAAATTGTTATGTTTGGGACCCGCCCATCAAAACTGGACAAAATATGCTCTTAGATTTGAAGAATGGAATTTTCCAAAGAGTTTCAGCTCTGATCCCAAAGAAACCAGGGAGACCAGAGTTGGGCTGTGCCTCAAAGGCAGTGTGCAAGCTCCAGTGTCCAAAGGGAAGTGTTTCAGAGGAGGATCTTCCATGTAGGATGTTCTTCCTGGGCCTCTTTGGCTGGGCAGGGCCAAAGGGTTTTTCAGTTCCTCATAGCTGTAAATCTTCACTGCACCAGCAGTTGTGGAAAGTGACTATAAAAGAGAGTGAAAGGTGAGGGCAGTGAAATTCTCAGTACAGAAACATTGAAGAAAATATTGAAATTTAAAATGAAAGAGGAAGGAACCTACAATTTAACATACAACCCTTCCCTCCTGAATTGATTTTGGAAACTTGGCCTAATAATAATCACAAAAATGCATTAACAACAACAGTAATAATACTGACCCAGTAGAAACAGGATTTTCTACTTCAGTCATACCAGTTAATCTGTCTAGGAGGCACAATGTGTTTATCGTTCAGGCAGTGATGGCCCTTACAGAAAAAAATATTAGAGAGGCAGAAGAAGAAGAAAGGAAGAATGTGAAGAAGCAAAGCCCATCTTTAGCTGCTGCCTCTCTAAGATGAATAGTGAGCAGGTTTTGCTCAGGTCTTGTAATTCCTGATACCTTTCTGTCCTGTGATGACCTGAGCTGGGTAATGCTGCAGGCAGGCAGCATGTACCAGGAACAGTGGGGTGTGTAGGACCCGAGAGGTGATTGTCCCCCTGTACTCGGCACTGGTGAAGCCTCACCTCGAGTACTGTGTCCAGTTTTGGGCCCCCTACCA
>JAOTQQ010000001.1:111104073-111128296 GCA_026546715.1 Gallinago undulata | reverse complement strand
GAGGTGATTGTCCCCCTGTACTCGGCACTGGTGAAGCCTCACCTCGAGTACTGTGTCCAGTTTTGGGCCCCCTACCACAAAAAAGACATTTTGGTGCTGGAGCGGGTCCAGAAAAGGGCAACAAAGCTGGTGAGGGGTCTGGAGAGAAAGTCCTATGATGAGAGGCTGAGGGAGCTGTGGTTGTTCAGTCTGGGGAAGAGGAGGCTGAGGGGAGACTTTATCATGCTCTGTAACTACCTGAAGCGGGGGTGTAAAGAGGCGGGAGTTGGTCTCATCTCCTAAGTCACAGGAGATAGGACAAGGGAAAATGGCCTCAAGTTGTGCCAGGAGAGGTTTAGATTGGATATTCGGAAACATTTCTTCACCAAAAGGGTTATCAAACATTGGAATAGGCTGCCCAGGGAAGTGGTTGAGACACCATCCCTGGAGGCGTTCAAAAGACGAGTTGACATGGTCCTCAGGAATATGGTTTAGTAATTTTTCTTTCCTAATTCTTATTTATTTTTTTGTCAGAGTTAGGTTGATGGTTGGACTAGATGATCTTTAAGATCCCTTCCAACCTAGACGATTCTATGATTCTAAGGAGAAAATCAGGTGTTCAGGATGCCTGTGATCCTTCCTAAACCCTCTGAACTCCTGTTTCCTTCTTCCCCATAGGTTTTTCCTACACTCTCCTTCCTGCCAGTCATCCCACTCCTGTCCCAGGAGTGACTGAAGTGTGGCCTTATATTTGGTTCCAAATTTGAAAATGAAGGGGCTGGCTGACATGTTCATGATGTCAGTAAGCCAAATATACAAGGGTGACCACACTCAAAAAGCCCGATGAGTTGATAGGGAGGAGTGGGGTGGGGTGAGGGGAAAGACCAATGCAGACCATCAATAGTTCCTTGGAAAGGTCCCACTGGAAGTAGGAGTCGGCCACTGAGTCAAAGGACAGGATTTGCCCAGCTGTTTTGGAATTATTTTCCTTTGCCTTTTCACATTTTTAAAATGTAATGCTGTATTTATTTCATTCATTAATTTATTTTGTTTTTAGTCAGCTGCTGGCTGCTAGAGGATGCTGATTTTGTTGCTGAGAAATAGGAGTGCAGAAGCCAGTTGGAGAGGGACTTGCAGGTGGTGCAAACTCCCAGTGACAGCATCACAGAGCCTTTGTGGTTAGGCATATGGTTGTTGTCGTCGGGTGAGCTGTGCTGTGCTGTAAACCGTATGATCTGAACGAAGTAACCCCAAAGCTGCTTTGTAAATCAGATCCACCGAGTAAGAGCTGGGCAGCGAACTGCGGGAGGGAATGAGGTAGAGGTGCAGCTGCATGGCAGCCCTGAGTAGCTGAAGCGATGCTCTTCTGCTATAATCTTTAGCCACGCTTTCAAGGCAGAGACCAAGGGCAAGGGAAGGAATAAACAAAAAATTACCTTTTCACCTAGCAAGTAAGTAAACTATGAAATTCATTGCCGCAATTGATTCAGAAAGTATTTCAAAGAAATCATAGAAGATGAATCTGATTGGACTCATGGTAGCTAAAACAATGCTAGAATACGGATGGCTAGCAAGGATGGCTCAGAAGTTCCCACACACAGGAACCTGGAAGAGGTATCACACTGACATGTGTCTAAGCAGTTGTTCCCGTTCATGTTGGAGATAGATTACCAGGTTGGTAGTCCTTGGGTCTGATCCAATACAGTTGCTCTTATATTATCAAGTACCCACCATATCAGGAATGGATGAGGTCAATGTATGCAAGGTGATGTCATTAAAGTCAACTTGTTGAAGAGCAGGGAGGAATGAGTTACAGAGGATGAAGCAGGGAAAAACAAGAAAATTGAAGCCATTTCTCAGGAAAAATGGGCTCCTTTGCTCCAAAGGGGCTGATGCATACCAACCCCGACTCAGAGGTCACTGTGATATTCTCCACTATCCCTGAGAGATTTGAAACGAAGCCTGTAGCAGATGGGAGAAAATGACTGCGAGGTAATCTCAGCCGATGAGCAGTGGAAGGCATGGGTGTGCCACGCATCATGAGAATGTCTCGCAGATGTTTCTGCAAGCCCCTCTGCAGTCATTCTTTCCCTCAGTGACTTGACTCCCACACTTCAGTTTCTTGTAGATGTGTTCTCCTTATGACGCTGTTGGCTACACCAGATTTGCCTGTAAACTCTGTGAACCCAGAAACCCTCCTTAACGGCCCCATCTTGCAATCTTCCTGCTTACAGTTGCTGATCTACTTCATGATAACAGAGGACACTCTTATCCTGCAGAGGACATTTTACTCCTTGCCCTAAGGAGCACACAGCAACTTCTGTGCTGGAGAAGAGTGTGAGTCCCTCTACACTGATTAGGGCTGATAGCTGCCCTTGTCCCCATCAACCAGCGGCCAGGGAAGCTGTCAGTGCAGAGGAAAAGCAGTTTCCCACCCAAAGCAAGCACAAGTGAACAATGGGAAAAGAGGGTGCTGCTAACGCCATCATCCTAGACCCCCTGCTGCTGCTCTCCTAGGCCACGGAGCGTGATACTCACATAAAAAGATTTACAACTAAATCTTGCTGAGCAGCAACCGAGCAGCTCAGTTTCACCAAAGGGGATGCAGGAGGAAAACTCCCTTTCTCCTGTTATTTGGGACTGATGAGTGGTGGCCAAAGGGTGCTGCCTCACTGCAGGGGAAGGGGAGAGCAATGGTGGGCTCATGGGGAATGCACAGCCCAAATGACCTCTTCTGGAGCATTCCACCCAACTGCTGCCTCCTACACCCTGTGGCAGCACTGGATTGGGCCACATTGGCTCTCTTTTTCACCACGGCAGAGAAGAGCCTCGTCACCCCACCGCTGCCGAGGCAGCTGTGGTGCACACTGTGGGCAGCAGCATCACCCACTGTTCTCCAGTAGAGCAGCTGGCCTTGAGCAGTGGCACGGCTTTCCTGCCAGGCAGCAAAGCCAGGGAACCAGCAATATGCTGCAATGACATGGACGGCTCACTCTCACCCCATTGAGAAAATGGCAAGCGTGCAAGAGTTGCCTTCGGGTGCCAGGAAAGGGGGAGCTCACGTCAGGCAGCACTAAAAGTGCATTTGCTGGGAAACCCGCTCCCGAGCCTCCTTAAAAAAAATCCACCTCATTTCAAGTGGCAAGAAATGCTCTGAAAAGGTGTTGGGGGGAAATTAGACAATAAGCCCTCAGACTTCTTCTGTTAGGATGATGCCCTAAAAAAAAAAAAAAAAAAAAAGTCATTAAAGATGTGTAGGGCTCCCAAACTAATGTGCATTGATGTTGTCCCAGTGGCTGAAGGTTATCTGCTGCCTGTGCACCCAGCAGCACCCAGCACTGCTGCTGCTGCTGCTACTGCAGCTGCATCCAGGCAGCCCCCAAGTGTCTGGGAACTGCCCGTGTAAAGAGATTATTGTTTATCCTTTGACATACAGAGCCATTACCTACCTAAGCAGCCTTGGCTTCATTCTGGGCATTATGCTTAATCTTATTTTTCTAAAAGAAATAGGATTATTCTCTGAGAGTTCATCATTATTAACTTCATTGAATCAATTGCTGAGACAAAAAATACACAGTGATTTCTGGTCTCTCGGTATTAGATGGAGGCAGCTGACTGGAATTTGCTGATTTCTTCATGAATTCATTTGTTGTCCGTCCTTCTCTCAGGAAGTGAACATGTGTCTCAAGGCAGTAGATCAGGATTATTTTTTTTCTTTTGGGACTATAAATTCCTACTGCTGTGTTTGCAGCTATTTATATTTTGTTCTGGGAACCAACATTACTGATAGAAAATGTCTGATGAAAGCTATGTATAAGGGCAAGGTATGATTTTATGAAAAGCTGTTTACATGTGTATTTCTCCTCACTTGGCCCCAGCCACCCATGCTTGAAGGAACTTTGCTTCAAGCTTTTCCATTTTGAATTTCTTTCTTTTGGGTTCCACTCTTTTTGTTTCATTTCCAGCCAAGTTACATCTCACACAAGTTTAAAAGGCCTTTTTTTCTTTTGTGATTTTGATTACAACAATTTTTATTTTTCCATCATCTCAGCCTAAATTTAGAGATTCTGATGCCAAAGATAATGATGGTGTTCCCTTTGATATTGAATAACCTGGTGCTGCAGCACCAAATAACTGAAAGTTTCTTTACTGCTCCAACTTCTGTGAAGGTACGCTGTTTTCTCTTCTAAACATACTGGTAAACCTAGAATGCTTGCTATGCTTTGTTTTAGCATTATACATTGGGCTTGGCTTGCTTTTCCTAGGGCTATATCATTAAAAGAATTAGATTCACCTTGCAGGAGAACTATTAAAGACTCGGATTTACCGAGGCTCCTAATAACGTGACTGTTAATTCTGTGGAGGGAATAGGAGCCACCGGGAGTTCTCAGAGACTTTCTTCTGAGACACTGAGCGTACCATTCCTGGGCTGCAGGCATCAACTGTCCACACTCAATCCTTTGCATGTGCCCCTGCACGGGTGGTGGCTCCCTAATCCCGACGCAGCATGGGTGGGCTTAGATGTGTGGCCATTTCAAAAAGTCTGTGTCTGGCCCAGAGTGCAGCGGGGCACAGGTACCTGCTCAGCACTGGCAAGGTGAGTGTGCCTTCCCCATGTTGTTCCTCCATAAGCCGTTAAGGTGAGCCATAAACTTTGATTTCAGGATGTCTGGGGCAAGGAACATCTCTTTGATCTGGGCTTGTACAACCCCTTGGAGAGAGGGGATCCTACCCATTAACTGGAACTGCGAGCTGGTACAGTAATACAAATAACACATCATTAATAGTCATAATTATGATAGGCAGGATGATGAGTTTGGATTCCCCAGGTGGATCTTGCATCCCATGGAAATCAGTGGTATGTTTCCCATCAGCTCCAGTGAGGCTGGGATGCAGCCTTTCTTTTCTGGCTGTATGCTGCTTTGCAAATGGAAAAATATTTGAAGTTCTGTTTTGGTGCCTCAGACTCTGCTTCCTTTCTGCTTTAAGAACACTTCTCTCCAGCCAAAAGTTTCTTTTGTCTCATAGCCCCAGGAAAAAAAAAAAAAAGGAAAAAAGAAAAGCTTTCTCCAAATAAGAACATGAGCAACAGAAGTGTCAGGAGAAAGGATACACTTATGATCCAAAAGAAAAAAAACTTTTCCCACTGTCTAGATGTCCCTGTCAAGGCCAAAAGAAAGCCGGCTGCTTTGCCAGCAAAATCCTAAGCAAAAGAAATAAATGACATCCCTCTGGTGCCCCTGGACATATGAAGTATCCGGCTTTGCTGCTGTTCTGCTCCCCTTCTGCTTCCAATGCAACAGCTGCCAAATTTGTCCTGCCTTGTAGGCATAACACATCAAGCTCAGGGAAAAACCAGGTGCCGAGATGAATTCTGGAAGTCCTGCAAAGGGAGGAGAGCAGCGTGAAAGAAAACACAGCTATGTTAAGAAGCTTCCTTCTAGGATAAAAATAGATGGACACACACAGGAACTGAAAATCCTTCACTTCTGTTTGCTTTTTCTGTTTGATTTCTTTTTATTCTCTCTCACCTTGCTGGTCCCCTCTCCTATACTCAATGAATAGTTGTGTTTCCCATCGTAGCTCAGTTCTCTTTCAAGGCAAGATATTTTGGACATAAAAAGAAAAAAATAAATAAATTTAGGAGTTATTTCCCAGTGCGTAAAACAGCAAACTCCCTTAAGGAAAAATTGAATGTTTAATTTTGCAGTGGAAGCCTTGCACAATCAGGTTTTCATTTCCGCTGACTGCTTTGAGTGGAAAACTGCATAAACATGAATACATATGGTGCCTGGGCACACACACACATATATACATACTGGTTTCTCAGCTGCTGAATACTTGCAGCTTAAGAAGTGAAGTTTCACCGGGGTGGATTTTAAATTACGCGATAACACAGAAAGATAACTTCTCCCTTGGTGTTGTTCCTTCCATTTCAACCAGTTACATGCTCTTTGCTTTTTAGCTTACAGCCCTAAATACTATTTCATTTATAGAAGTACACCTCTGCACATCAGGAGGATGAACCACCGACTCCCATCTTGATGAACAGAGATAGTAAAGAGAAGAAAGTGCCACTTTTTGCTCTAGAGGAACAGGAGAAGACGGTGGATAGGCTAGGCTGCCCTCCTGGATGCACAGCAGACATTTGCGCCTATGTTTCCTGGAAGTCAAACAGCACCTAGTGTCTTAAAAATTAAAAAAAAAAAAAAAAAAAAAAAGAAAAAAAAGCTCATATTTCAAGGAATCAGGAAGCTGTTTTTACCAGGAATCGGAGGCTGGGGAGCTGGCTGGGTGCAGCCTGCCTGTAACACCCGCCCAGCTGCAGCCTATCTAACACAAACATCGCAGCAGTGGCCGTTTGCCCAGAAACAGCATCGGCTGCCGGAGCCCCCCAACGGAAGGAAGCCAGAGCAAGCCCCGGCCTCCCGCCACAGCCCCCCAGAAATCAGCTCAGGAGGCGGGAGGGGTGATTGGCAGCTCCCAACGGGGAAAAGAGCAGCGCCCATAAACATCACTGTTATTTTCTTAGGTGAAGAGGCTTTCTTCTGCTTCCTGCGATCAAAAAGGGTTGTTAACAGTTCCTGTTAAAAGCCAGCACTCGCAGCCTGTAACTTTACACATGGGCTGCATTAGAAACAGGAAAGATGATTTTTTCCTCAGCTTTAAGATAATGCCAAAAGCCTTACGTTAACCTTCTGTGTTTGAATTTCAAGTTTTCCTCAGTAGGTTTCATGGAGCAGTCAGGTTTTTTATGGAATTGAAAGGACAAGTGGATCTTAAAGAGATTAAAACTTACAGCTCTCACCCCTGTACTGGAGAAGGAAGCTTAGTGGAGCTGTGACCGTCTCTATAGATTTAATTTCTTATTTGAATTTTTTGCCACCCAATATATTCATCATAACCTACTTGTAAAAAGTTCTATATGAAGTCTCCCAGATATGGAAATATCTGCAAGAAGTCATGTCATCTGTTAAAACACAGTCATAAGGTGTTTATTGAGTCTTCAAAAAGCTGAAAAAAATCAAATCTCAGGGATGGATTCATGAAACTTCAAACAAGAATTGAGCAACGTATTTAAGAAACACTACAGGTGTTCTCAAATTCACAGAGTCAAGCCTGGTACTTCTCTTTGACTGAGGTCTGCACTAGATCCATCTTTTTACCTGGGCTTTGTCAACACTGGCTGCATCCCAAGCCATGTGTTCGTGTGACAAGATCACACACAGTGAGGAAGAAATTATTTTTTCATGCACAGGGGACCCAAATCCTGCCAGATTTAAGGTGGCTCTGGACAGGATGTTCAAATGTAAGCTGGGACTCTTTCAGCTCAGGAGTCTTTGAGGAGCCATTGTGCCTCAGTGAAATCATGACGTCTTCCTTTCAGTTCCACAGCAGATGTTCTTGGTGTCTCAACAAAGGGCATCTCAGCAGCAGACACCAAGAAAGGTAACAGCCTCTGGAAAGATAGTCAGCCCTGGCTGATGTCAAACTTGTGACAGGTTTCACCAGAAATCCTTTCTGTCTCACTGATAATTTGAGTTGAGTGATATTCGTTCACCCCCCAAGCCTCCACACCAGCTGACATGGCCATTTGTAGAGGACCTTTGCAGTTTTCTTGGTCAGGCTTGTGTGCTGCAAACAGCCACAGAAAACTTCAATTCGCTATTTGTAAACAGGGATAGAGGGATTTTAAAGAAGCCTTTGTTCCTCTGCAAACATTTGTCAACATGGAAGTACTTTTTTTTTTCTTCCCAAGGCTTATTTGGAGATGCATTCCCAGGGGATGCATCTGTCCCCTCAGAGATGTGGCCTGCTGCCAGGGGCATGCACTTGGCTTCTGCCATTTGGGCAGCAGCAGCCACTCTGCGCCTGGTTGGCAACAGCTCTCTGGTGGAGACAGCAAGTCTGGGAGCATTTTTCTTTAGAATGGCATAGTTTGGCCATGATTCCTCATATAGACACAGCTCCTCACTGAGGCCCCATTCTAGCAAATATTTATGCCCATGAGGAATTTCAAGAGCATTAGTAATGAGTTGAGTGGGATGACTCCTGGGTTCACAGCAGACACTGAGGAAAGCAATCCTTTTGTAAGAAGGGTTTACATACATGCTCAAATGTCTTTTGCAGTAAGGATGGACTTAAGTATGTGCTTAAGTACTTTTTGGAAGGGAAGGATGAGAATTTCCCTACTGTCTGAGTTCCATTTTATTTGCTGTCTATTGACAGATATTTTGTGAGGGCTGCCCGGATATTTTGTGTAAAATTAATGGTTAAATGATTTGATTTCTGATTATATTTGCAGTTCATCCTACCTCTAAATATAATAAAAGACGTTGCAGCCATTTATTCCCTTTTACATTTGTTGCATATAAAAATACATTCCAGCACTGAGACCTGAAAGATCAGCTTTTTCCTAAAGCACATTTTGTCTGACTTATAAAAGTTTTACGAGTTATAAAACCCCTGAAACAATAAGTTTCGGATGGAAACGATGACTAGAGAAAAACTAACAGGTGTTGTCATAATACTCCTAAAAGCAGGGGACATGGAAATCTAGCTCAGCTAAAAATATGCACATTTTTATTTCTTCATATTACATGTTTAATACCTTAGCTCTTCAGGCTGAAGAGCAGCAGGAGATCATAGGAATCCTGGGTGAGTGTTTGCCTCGGCTTGTGAACTCTTAGCGGGCAATGTGTTTGCACTTAGGAATGAGCAGCTTCCTAGAGACCCAGCACCACATCCTCAGCTGGTGTAAACTGGCATAGCCCTAAAGGAGTCAAGAGAGCTGATTTAATAATAGTTAAACACAGTAAGACACATCTCTGTTTTGAATTGCGTAATTCAGTGCAGCCTAATGTGAGGTTATTGATGTGGCGGTCTTTACAAGTATTGTCAGGCTATAGGAAAAAAGAAAGAGGGCAAATCCCTTTAGTTAACCTGTTTGGGCTGGGTTTGCCCATTCTGTCTTTGATCCTGGGGATCCATATGTTGGTGTATCTACCATGTAGACACACGGTCAACTAATGTTGCTAGCCCCAGGCCTCAGCAACACCTCTGCATGCTGATAGCTGCCTCTTCACTAAACCCGTTCCCAGCAAGCCCCGCACATGCAATGGATTTGAAACCCATCCTGAGTGATTCGTACAAAATGGAGGCATGTAAGTGAAGCGCCAGAGGTTGGCTGACGTGAGTGCCCCCGCTGTGCTCCTCACCTCAGCTGCGCCTTCCCTGGCGAGGGTCACCATATGTTATTATCTCTTCTTTCACGTGTTTTCTCTCCACATCTTCACTCTCCTTGCTCAGAAACTGCTGGAAACTGCCCCAGCTGAGTTATTTTTTAAGATGTGCATTGGTGATATAAATGTATGTATATGTGTATAACAACATCCTTTGCTTGGCCTGAGCAGAAACAGAAGTTAAGATTCTGCTGCCACCACAGTGCAACTGCCCGGGGAACCAATGCTGTGCCGGCCATGCAGCCTGTCTTCCATCAGGGCTTCTCACCAGACCTCATTTCCTTACCCACCATGGAGGACACTATACATTTGCGTTCCATTAGAGACGCCGATAAGTGCTTCTCCAAAAGACCAGACTTGTTGATTGTTGTAAACCCTTCTCAGGGAAGATTATAAATACAATAATAAACTACAAATAAATTTCATGGGTTGGGAACTGATCATGTCTTTGACATCTTTCCTGGTTGAACATATCTAGCTGTGATGTCCACTTTTTCCCTCCAAGTCCAGAGTGTGAATCAGCAGTGCCCCAAGAAATTACTGAATCCAAATCCTCCCTCTGCTGCTTTAACATTTTGTTCCCAAATGTTTGTCATGGAAATTATTTTACAGAATTGGTGATTGATGATTCAGTGCTATGTAGGGAATCCCCTTGAACCCCCCATGGGTTGACTCATCTCACTGCTCATCAAGTCCACCTGCTCAGGGCATAACTGTGGTGTAAGTCCACACTCCCTTAGATGGCTGAGGATCCCAGCTGGGGTGGCACATGCTGTCTGCTGGCAGTATGGAAGTGGGTTGTTTGTTGACCTTGGGATTGTGTCTCATGACATTGCCTGGTTCTGAGCAGTCCTAACTCAGTGGTAATCTAGGAAGGACCTGGACTGCTTCAGGTCTCGGTGAGGTGGCACAGACAGATGATGATGCTTATCAGTGAGTTTTACACATGTGTAGGTAACAGGTATCTTCACCAATGAAACCAAACAGAACAGCTCTCTTCGGATTGAGGTCTTGTTTTCCCCCTGAGAAAGAAAAGGAGAATCAATTGGTCAAGCCAAAGTCAAACTAGAAGGGATATGGTAAATGGCTGAGAAACTAGAATGTCAGATAAGGCTACTGCCAGCAGGCACACATACAGAGTCCAGTCGTCTCAAAGGCTGTGCTGTGAGAAACATTTTTTTCCCCCTTTATCCCTTTCAATGACACTGATTTATTTGTATCCACGTGGCTCTGTAGTAATAGGCCTCAGAGTTCCTGGACCAGTCAAGGATGATCACAATGTGCTTAGAGGATAACTGTGGTTGGGACTTGTAACGAACACAGTCAAGAAAATGAAGTGATTCAAAGCACAAGTCTAGACTCTATACAGCAAAAGTTCCTGTTTCTCCTCTGAGAGCCCCAGGAAAGGGCCATAAGAGTATAGTTCGAGAGTCAGAGTGTAATGCATCTAAACTGTGTAGTGACACAGCAAGCAAAGACCCAAAATAAACGAGCAGTGGAGTGGAAAGACAGTTATTGAGGTGGGGCAATGAGAAAACTTTCTACAGAACTGTCTCATTAATGTGTTTATGGAGTTTGCCTTAAATTTTAAGCAGAGATCACCCCTCAGTCACAGTGCTGGTAGGTGGTATTTGGTATATCAATCAAGATGAAGGTGCTGATCGCAGAATATCAAGGTTAAGAGAGCTGGAAGAATGAGGAAAAAAAGAAAGAAATAAATCCAAATCTCTTGGGCGAAAGACAGTTTACAGATGAATCAGTATGACTCTGGCAGGCATAATACAGGAATACATGGTGGCACCAAGATCCATCCAGCTTTGAAAACATCCCAATCCTAGTGTAGCATGTAAGTAATCACTATTGCAGCAACTGTGGAGCCTGCCAGATGTTTCATCTCTAGTTTTCCCCAGAAGTATCCTTCAGATACCTGGGAACACGCGGCTGAGTCTGCTGTGTGGAAATGAGCATGTCTTCCCAGAGACCTACCCAGGGTCAGACATACCCTGGTGCCTAACTGCCAGAGAAGACCAGAAGCTTGTAAGTATACATGGAAGCTTTCTCTCTTCCTGCTCGTAG
This sequence comes from Gallinago undulata, assembly GCA_026546715.1. Lineage (NCBI taxonomy): Eukaryota > Metazoa > Chordata > Aves > Charadriiformes > Scolopacidae > Gallinago > Gallinago undulata. The sequence goes on along the minus strand of JAOTQQ010000001.1, from coordinate 111,116,999 downwards.
GGATGTCACACCCCTGGCAGAAGTGAAGGTGAAGGTATTTACCTAGGGGTCATGAGGAGGAGGCTGTGTTCCTTGTGTGGAACAGCGATGGATGGCACACCCGCATCCCAAAACATGGATTTAACACCTCCCAACAGCTTGAGAAATGCTGACTGCTGGTCCCCAGCAGTACCTGGTGTAGCCCTTGATTTTGTGTCTTTTTGGAATGTTTCTTCTGTCAGTCTGTCCCTCTCAAGCCTGTGGCTTCTCAGAAAAGTCATCTTCCCTGGAGCTTTTAGAGTCTCTGAGAAAAATGAGAGGAAAATAGAAGATCCTTTGAAATTGGCAAACTTTTACTTTTAATGCTAAGGCAAGATACCAGCAGCCAAAATCAAATTTGTCTTCCAAGATCTCAAGTTGTTTGAATAATTGAAAAAGTTAATAGTTCAGAGTGCGAGTGAAATTTCTGGACATTTTGGCCTTGGTCTAATATTGTAAGTAAATTAGGGAAAAACTCAAATTTACTTTGGTTAGGCCAATGCTGGGCAGTTTTGAAAATCTCACATGAAGGTCTTTGGGGCAGGGACTTTGCTATGCTGTGACTCAGTGCCTTCCCAGCATCGCCGTGACATTGCTTGAATGCATCAGTGTTGTGCAATGAGTCTTTGCATATCTTTGGCAGTCTCTCTTTTCAGAAAGCCTGGTTGTTGAAGGGTAGAGGAGAAAGGCACTCAGACGTTCAAAGCAGGGACTATATCTCCTTTTATCCTGATCTCCAACCTCAGTTGAGAGTGGTGCCATAACCTAGCTAATGAAATCTAGGAATTTAGTTTAAATTAACAACTAAACCACACCCAGTAACCCAGAGCAATCTCCACATAAGATAGGAGATGTGGAGGAGTAGTAGTAACTGCTTCAGCATCGGCAGGACTTAGACATCCCCTCCAGCCCAGCTCTAGGGAGCTCTGGGTTAATCATGAGGGCTGTGTAAGTTTTACAGATGACTGCAGGACTTAAGTAAAGATTTCCCACTCCTACTAAACGGCAGAAGCTAAATATATCCTTCCTGTTTACTCTCTGTGTGATTTTAGACTAAGCTCCAGTCTATAAAACAAAATGCATCTCTGGCGTCTCCGCTCAACAAGGAGCAGCACAGCCCTGGTGAGTAACGCAGCATCGTCTGACCGGCTGCCTCTGCCAAAGCTGGCAACACCACTCACTTCAGGCAAGTTCAGGGGACAGCTGGCGATATCTGGATCAAATCAGTTCTGTGGTTTAGTTCAAACTTGAGGGCTAAGGCATATGCTAATGTTCCTTCTCTTTCCTTTTTAGGTAAGCATTTCCATTTGTAATGAGCCATCAGTTATGGAGGCTGCAGGAGGGATTCAGTGAGAGAACCTATGGAGTGTCTAGGGCACGTTTGGCTTTGACAAAGACTGACTTCCCAGCTTCTCTAGTCTTCATAGACTGATAGGTGGTTTCAAGTATCTCATATTTAACTTGTCTAGTTTTCTTAATTTATGATTGTTTTTCCTGAATCTTTCTGCTCATAGCAAAAACCTGTCATAGTCCAGTGAGACCCCCTGTGCCCCACTCACAATACAGAATTACTTTCAGCAATCATGGATGCTCTGGTTTATTCTCTACCCAAAACAGGCATCTTCTGGGAGGAAAGGGTCACTAGATGATGATTTCTTTTTGTAAGCAGATGTGAGGAACATGAAAAAACCCCTCTTAATAGCCAGTCCAAAAATCACCAGAGGCAATATTTTGCAATACAGGGTGCACAACCTAGTAAACCCAAACCTCTCTAATGTAACATAGCTATTCCTTCCCTACCTCTCTTTTTTTCTCAAAGAAAAAGGTCAATTTTGTATTTAAAAAACACTATCAAAGATTTAATGATTGTACCATTGGCTGTAGTTCAAACAATACAGGCAGGAAAGAATGTACAGCTGTCAAGTGTAAACAGAAATGGGTACAGCTCAGAAGTGCTTCAGACAAATCATTGTATGTCATCGGCTGGTTTTAATTAAGAACAGACCAAATATTCTTTCCCTCCCCCCTCCCTCTTTCTTCTCCCCCCTTTTCTTCCCCCTCTTCAGTAACTTAAAACAAAATGATTTGTAGTGCATTGTCTTATTGGTGTCTGTCCTTGTGGAAGTAAGCAAATGAATATGGAAATAGCTTGACTCCAAGTTCAAAGCATGTTATGACATCCCAAGGAGACCATAAGATTGTAATCTTAAAACTGCAACACCAATAGATTAGACTTGCACCTTCCCACTTTCTGCATGGCAAGTCTTGCTTCAGGAGCAGAACCCCATCACATTCTTTCATGTTCTTATTTAAATCACTGTCTTAGAAGCAGATTTTAGGTTGATTACCTCACTCAAGTTTTCTTTGTTATGTGTCTTGTGTTAACACCAGGTCTGGCAGGAGGGAAGCTTATTTGCGATATATCCTGTTTTCAGAAATAAGACATTAACCAATACTTAGGCTCTTCTGGATGGGCCTGAGCCAGAGGCAATGCAATGGAATTGAGGAAAGGAGACGGGATGCACATGTTATTTGTTTTTATTTCTTTATTTTACATCAGCATCTCTGGGTTGCCCCACCTCTGTGTTTTGCTGTTGCTACTGGTATGGACTTCTTCTGACTCTGAGACTTCCGAAAGTAATATTCACCAGTAAATACACCGAAGAGATACCCTTAGCATTACCCCCCTCCTAGGGCTGTGGCACAGAACTGCTGCTCTGTAAGTAACAGAAAGCAGTTTATAACGTTGTGTTTCAGGCAAGCTTCATCCACTTTGTCTTCAGACAGAGAGGTGGTTGTATTTCTAAATCAGCAATGGTGTGGACTGCAGACATGTGGCAATCATTTTGAAGGGTAACCAGGAGAGAAAAACACACTGTCACAGTCTACACTGGATCAGACCTGATCAGCAATGTGCCCTTCCACTCAAGGGTGGAAAAACGAAGTCTCCACAAGGAAAGACACTATCATAGATGTTTGAGTTTCCTTGCTGGCTCATCCGATTTCTCTTTCCTGTGAAGAATAGCAATAATGGCAATAGTAATAATGTTATTGGTGGTACATCCTGAAAGGGTGGTGAAAAAAGACATTGCATGAATCTCTACTGCAATGAAAACATTGTGGGCATCCTGTAAGAGGGCACTGGTGCAGTTGCAAGACAAACAGATGCCGAGTGCTTCTTTAGCCTGCTCACTATTGCTGTCATTGAAAGTCTGCTTCTTTTGGGCACCAAATATTTTCTTTGCTGCTACCCTCAACCAAGACAGAAAGGGTGCTTTTCCCTTGGAGAGCAGTTTATAGCTTCCCACATAAAAAGAATTCTTGGTAGACAACATCCCCTGTGCTAATGACCACAGAAAAGAGTAGACGTCATTAGCAAATGCAGTATCTGTTATTTCCATATTTGCTCATAAAGAAGAGGCAAAAGCAATGAGAAAAACTCAGTTAAATTGTTACCACCGATAGCTCCATACCAATGCTGATGCATGAAAACTGCAGACGGGCTTACCCTGCCTGAGACTTCTGAAATATCTTTTGATTTGCTAGTTAGTGAAAGCTTTTTCATCTAAAATAATAAGGAAATATCCTTAGACCCTAAATCACCTGGAAGGCAAAATGTCTCCCACAGGATAGTTGATATCATTTAGGTTTGTTTGTTTGTTTTTTTTAAGGCTGAATTTTAACTAAAAACCTGGGACCTAAAGCATAGAGAATTGCTCTTGAGTCCTTAGGGCACTGGGATACAAACTTGCCTTGTGACCAAAGGTAACATTTTCTAGGTTTTACATGAAAGCCAACTTATAGATACTTTTATTATACAGGACATGGGCTCCAGCTGTGTATTCACTAAAAGGCTATATGCCTCCTGATCTAGGCACCAGTTAGGCTACAGGGCAGTTTGTCTGGTTTTTTTGTTCTTTTTTTCACTGGTCTTTTACTTCAGTACTGTCAATTAATGCTAAATACAGTGCATGAATCTCTGTACAAGGGCTAAACCACTTTGATATTTAATTTTCCTTTTTGTTATGTCTTCCTCTCCTAAAAAGGATAATAATCACAAAACAGTGATAATAATCACAGTTGGGAAGCAAAAAAAAACATGAAAATCTTACTAAGGGTATGTAGAGAGACAGCAGGTAGGTCTTGACTCTGGTTCTACAAATAGCCTAACTTGTAGAAGTTCTGAAACAAAAAAAAAGAAGAGAGAAGAAATGCAAACGATCAGAGAAACATGAGATGAATTAAGAAGACATATGGAGATCTTCATGAAATATGGCCTCTAAATTTACTGGGAAACATGTTTCCTATTTGCTTCACACATTCAAATGTCTGGTTTGTATGCAGCAGAAACAGATTTTCTTGATATTCTGCGTGGGGTTAGTGTAATATGTATATTAATTTCTGAAACAACTCCACAGTGCGTATTTTGTACATTAATTATTATAGTTATATATAAAATGCATGTATTATATTGTGTTTATTGCATAACGCTTGTGTCAGTTTTGGTAAGCAAGCCAATATTTCTACCAAGTAACATAGACAGAGGCCCCCCAGATGGATCAGAAGGATTGTCTGAAAAAAAAGCCATACTTTTTTACAAGGCTCAGAAGCCCAGTAAAACTTCTCTACATCCTCATGCAGCCTCCCAACAGAAAATAAAAATCCTTTATTAAATAATGTGGCTCTTTAGGGAGACATATGTGACATCATCTGAACAAATGTATTTGATGAATAACGCATCATGATGGACCACTCTGCAAGTGTGATTAGGGAGCTTGGTGTGTGGGAGGCCTCCAAAATGGACAAGTTTTATACCTTAATTTTACTCTTGAAGTTAAAGAGGATCTCAGTCTTTCTGAGAAACAAGGAGGGATGTTTCCCTCTGAAATCCACAAGACCTTCTATGCAAGAAGATTTACTCATAAACTTGAAGAGGTGTTATTCTACTTTTAAAGCTCCTTTTCACTTATTTTTCTAAAGAATCTATTCCAACTCAAACCGACTGAGACAAAACAATGCCTGTATCAGGGGAAAATCAAGTAAAAGAATGAGTTAGTTTCATGATTCACCAAATTCCTTAATTATTTCCTTTATCTCTGCTGTATATTCTGTTAAAGTAGAATGCAGCAGTTATCATGTTCTGTAACTATACAATTTCAGCACAGATTAAGCAAAAATACACCTTGTATTACTCCACATGAACAAGCAACAGGCAAAAGCCTGTATCTACATAATGTCCCTCATGGGTATGCAGGGAGCACAAGTGGGATGATCCTAGCACAAAGTAGACAATTTTTGAGACGTGGCTCCCAATAACATTAGTTTATCAATTTTTCTCATCCTGTTGTTCCTAGATCATCTTTGTGAAAATCATGGGATGACGAGTTGCAAAGAATAAGATCAGATTTTAACACAGGCTTAAAAAAAGAGAAGTCCAACAAACTCAAAACCCCAGAAAATCTCTTCCTTTTTGTTTGTCTAAAGAAATGAAAGATCAGGGAAATTCCCGAAGGCAATCAACATTTCATGTTTTGTTTGCGTTGGCTCAGGTTCATACTTGAAGCTCTATATTTAACAAGCCATCCTGAGAAGGCAAGATAGCCATGGCTAATGGCAATGGAAACAATTTCCCTTTGTGGTGCCTGTGCTGGGACTGCTGTCGTGGTAAGCCCAGAGTTTTGATGTCTGCCTGACACTGTTACAAAGCATTACATTAATTAAGAATACAAAACTGAGAAGTATTGCCATCTTAATGGAAAGCTCCTACTGATGCCTGGTGGAGGCTCCCCCCCCCCCGGCTTTGTCAGGCAACACGGCCTGTTTCGGCAAGATGAGCTGCAATATTTGCAGGAGCTTCAGTTTGCATGGCCACGGGATTGCTGCATGGAAACAGATGTGAGCTGGACACTCTTTCCTCTGAGGTGTCCCGAAATCTGTGGCGTGCAGCTCTTGGGTGCTGAGGGCAGCCCTGTGGGCCTATTATTTAGTGTTCTGATTAGGTTAGCTCCCTTGTTTGTCGTTGCTCCCTGTGCCCCCAGTCCACACTGACCCAAGGTCTTGTCCCAAGGGTGCTCCTGCACCAGCACCTGCTCAGGGTTGGGCACCTCCACTCATGTTTGCTTTGCCTTGCTTGGCCACCCTAGGGCTTCAAGAGCTAACCCCTGTCTGTGACACAGGGGTTCCCCAGAAGCGTACAGAAGTGAGTGCTGTCCATCCCCTGGGCCTCTCTAAGATTAGAGTTTTACAAGACTTTTGGACTCCTCCTCAGCCTCGCTACAACTGATAAAGGAAGAACTTCTCCAGCTGGTTTTGCTCTCGGCAAGTTCCCAGACCAGCTAAAACTACAAGCAACAGAGAAAGACTGAATTCTTTCTGGGGTTTAATTACAATACACTGGGCTACTGCATCATACAGTAGAATACTGCTTGAAACCCAACTACGATTGGCAGCAATCAGCTGACAGCGTTTTTGCAGCCTGCGTGCAAAGAGCTGTAATCACCAATCTGATTTTAATAGACAAACTATCAGTGTTGAAAGGAAATAAAAAATAAAAAAGACAAACACTGTTTCTTTGAGAAAGACGTCAACGAATAAAACATGCCAGAACATTTTGCACTGTTTTTTTTTTTTTTAAATATCTTGTAGGCTCTACAAGTATAATTTAGAAAATAATTTCACTTTTTCACTTTAGAAAAAGTACATCATAAGCTGATTAAGGACTTCTAGAAATAGAGAAAGTGAGGTGAACATGTGGAAACTTGTATTGCCACTCCTGTGGCTACTCCAGGTAAGACTTGGAATACTTTCCAAATTCTTAGTTTTGGTGGCACACTTTTGTTTTCAAGGATGGGGGAAGTGTATGAAGTTAAAACTAAAGAAATAGATAACACTTAAAAAAAAAAAATAAATCAATGAAAATCACAGCACTTTCCAGCCAGAAAAATATGTTTCAAGGTCATTCTAGTTTTACTTCTTAGTGTGTATGAGAATTTCTTGAGTAGGCTCTGTGAACCATGACACGTTACGGGGAAATTCCCACAGTACACCTGCCCCCTCACATTAACAGTGTGAGCAGGGAGATGCGGTCTGGCAAAGGTGTCTAGAAATTTAGGTACCTGTACTACAGCTCCCTGTGAAAAATTGCACCAGCATATCCCGCCTAACATATTTTGGGGTTTTTGCCAAAACAAAATTTATATTTGAACTGTCACTAAACTGTCACACTAAAAAATTTCATCTTTGCTCTCTCTAGTTTGAAGGATGTGGCTACTGTGAAAGCCTGCTAGGTTTCTCTGAGATTTGAATGTCATTATTACAGATATGCTGAAAAATTCATAAGCACTGAAAATTAACAAACCTATCTCAGTAGCCATGAGTAAACAGCAGTCATTTGTGTTCTCTAAATGATATAAGCTAATGAAAAAAGGCCAGAATTCATTACGTAGTTATACTTTCAAAGGCCTGGGTTTATTGGAAAGAATTTGGTTAGAAGCTACAGAGTCCTATTCATAAAGAGCTTTGTCCTGTTTCCAGTGGAATTTCTGCCCAATTTACTATTTCCATGCAATTTGTCCAGTATGTTCCCTCCTCTTGTAAGCAGTTATTTTTACTTGATGCATTTTTCCTGTTCTTGGTTTCCGTGACTTCAGTTACATTTCTAAATACAGTTAACATCATTGGCCTTCTTACTCAGAAGACGACCAAAATCCATGAAAACAGTTGTTTCTACTTGCAGTAAACAGAACAAGTCAGAGGTGATTCCTACTGCAATGCCAGTGAAAGCAAAACAGATACACATGGGATGAGCCTAGCTCTCAGAAACACCATGGTGCTGTAGGGCTTGTGGCATTATTATAATACCAAATTATTTTCTTAGTTATTTGAAATTTGTCATTTCAGTAGGAAAGAAGAGACTCAGAAAATTGAAAAGTGCACAAAATTTTGAATGATGGAGGATATATACCAGAATTCATGGTGTGCTGCTGTTAGCAACAATGGAAAGATTTCAAGATGGAGTTTGAAAGTCATGTCAAATGCCAGCTCCACCAAAAGTCAGTCTCTGCTAAGGGTAGGTACTATGTGACCAGACTGAGAATGTAAGACTAAATCTAGGGGAGAGTTGTGGCACTGCAATGGGCTTCCTGGTGCATGCCAAGAGCTATGTCCCTTAGACAGGTTCCTCAGAGACCAGACCTGGTGAGCATGGCCCACCTAATATGGCCTGCAGGAAATGCTGTGGTGCCGGCCACAGCTATGGACATGATTCCTTCCCTTCAGGACCTGAGGTTAGGCTGAAGATCCAGCTTACAGCTGGATCAGTCCTTTCTCAGAAAGATAAACAAGGAGAAAATGGCAAGGTTGCTCTTCCCTACAAGTATCCATCAGAGATGAGTAAATCCAGGTTCAAATCCCACCTCTTTATGATCTGGAATAAGAACATGCATGTAACTGTCTGGTTTTCTGTGGAAGTGTCCTAAGCATTTGAGTAAATAGCAGAGCATTTGGGGCTGGGACAGTCACTCCTTCACTCCAGTGGGGGGTGTTGAGCTCTAGGTACCCCCTGCCCTCACCAAGATGAAATGCTCTCCCTCCAATCTGGTATATCCAGTCTAGCCTTAAAATTTGGGTCTTATATCTCGCTTCTCAACATCCTGACATATAAACCCTGAACTGGGACTGGGAATTTATCCTGTCTAGATTTCAGCCCGATGATTTAGCTGTCACGTTAACATTATTAAATAGTTCTTCTAGTCTACCAGGAAGTATTGGAGGGTTGTAGGTTAAGGAGTTTTTACAGTTATCTAGTATTTAATTGAACAAGCTACAACATGTATCACTGAGGCAGTTGTTGTCAGAGAAGGCATTAGCATATGTTTTTACATTGAGGGTATGCAGAGTGCCATGTGCATGTCATATTTAATGTGGTAATAAATGTGCAACAGTACATTGAATTCTCATATTCATAAAGGCGGTTAGATGGAGGGTGTGTACTTTATTTAATATCCTTTCCCAGGTGCTTCTTAAATAATCAATATTTAATATATCATAATTGTATAGTATATTTAAATTGAATGGTTCTTTGGAGCAAATTGGAGTGGCAGTGAAATTCTAGCTCTGGGCTGAAGGGGTGCATTAGTCATGGTAACGTTGGGGGAGACTGCAGGTGAGAAAGGCTGTGGGACTCACAGAGCAGCCATGCGATGCTCCGGGCTCTCACCTGTGGGCTCTCCCGAAGCAGCAGACAGTCACCTTCCAGAGGTGATGGGTTAAATCCAACCCTGCTGAAGCCAGTGGGTGTTACTTCACTTAATTTCCCTGCCTTTGGGTGGGTCTGAACACTGGGGTCAGCTCTGGGTAAAGGTGAGCGAGTGACTTTGACTCTGTTATTTCTTCTTGCAATTTCACGCCACCGCTTTGCTCTCTGACAGCTTAGTTCAGTCCCAGAAGAAATCCAGGGGACCCTTCTCCCTGGTTTGCATTGCTTTAGGGTGAGACCAGATTATCTGCGACGAAGCACCTATTCACTTTTCAAAAACATACCCAGATTTCTCAACAACCGACACTGATGGTCATTCAAAATAGGGAATCGTAGAGGACCATACAAGCCACAAGCACAACATCCTGTGTGGGATATTACTTACTTAAACTACTCACGTGACCACAGGAATAGCTTGAATCTCTCTGACTGCGACAATTGCTGCTCTGATTTGCTAGGGAGTTAATCCGTGCAGGATACAGAAACAATGCCACCTGAAGTGTGTCACTGATTGACCAATGCACAGCTGAAAAGATCAGTTCTGCAGCTGAATACATTAACTGAAGTTTAAAATGTTACCAAAAAAAAAAAAAAAAGAGGGGAAAAAAAAAGCCAGAAACTCAGTCAGACTGAAATTAGCTGTTGAATTTAGAAGAAAATTTGTGAATTTTTTTTCAGTTATTCATTCATGACTAGTCACAAGTTTTGTCACAACTCCAGTGATAAAACTGGCACCTTAATCATGATATATAAACCAGTCACAGGACAGAGATGACTCAGCTGCAGTTCAAAGAGTCTCTCATTTCTGTCAGACGGAGGCCAATAGCATTCACCCAGTTTTTCTCATGTGAGAAATGTTAAGATACAGCAAATTGAGTCATTGTGGGCAGTTCTCTGAATGTCAACTCAGTGCTCAGCAGCAATCAAACAAAAAATACTGCTGTTAGGACAGTAGTCGGGAATAAAATAGAAAACATTATTAGGACACATTTTTACTTGAACGCTCCTCATGGCCCTGTCTCAGAGGTAAATCAAACGATGAAAGAAGGATGCTTGGAGCACACTATGGAAGAAAATCTATAGAGAGGCTAAATAAACTATAATTTGTGGAGGTGGCAGTAGGAAAGGTACAACCAAGAGGGGGTGTGCACAGTCACAGTTACAGCAGGAAGAAGTGTCTGGAAGAGGGCTGGAGGACAGTCAGGTGCAGGTATGGGATATGCCAGAAGAAGGACTTTTTCTGAATGGCAGTTTTTTCACGTATTTTTTTAGGCTGTGGAAGTATCTGCCATCTGATATTGCCGAAGCCAAAGACTAAATGGAAAAAAAAAAGGCCATTAAGGCCTATGAAATAAAGCAGGACAAATACAATCTCCAGCTCAGGACCTGCCTAAAGCACTGAGGGACAGACCTGGCCAGGAGGAATGAGGTACAAGAAGACATATCCTTACATGCTCGCTGTGGTTTGTGTTCATTTTCCCTAGGTGTGCACTGCTTACCATTGCTAAAAGCAAGACAGTGAGATAAAAGGACCTCTGGTCTAACCCACAGAGGGGGCGGACCTCTGTCCTTCAGTTCTTAAGTAAGGCTTAAGGAGAACAAGCTTTTTCTTGGAGATGTCCTACTACACCTCAAGACAGAGCAGGCTAATGTTAGGCCCTGGTCATGCAGATGCGTGCACGCCAGTGACTTCACATTTATAAGCAGGCCCATTAAATTCCCTGAGACTACTCAAGTGCATAAAATTAGGCATGTGCAAAAACGTTTCCAGGTGCAGAGACTTAAAACACACTTAGAGCTGCCCCAGCTCAGCAAAGCACTTAAGTATGTGCTTAAGCCCCTGAACTTCAGTGTGTTTGGCTGAGCAGGCATGGACTTGTGGCAGAGCTAAACCAGTGATTTACAAACACGTAAAATCACAGCATACCTGTTTAAATTCTGATTAAATAAATCGGCAGCCGAGGTTAAGGTGCATGACTTGCTCACTGCAGTTACAGGTTTATGAACTCCACAGACATGATGAGAGAAGAATCAAAATTCTTCTAATACAGACACTTACTTCTGATCTTTCCTTTTACCAGGCTCTCTAATTGGGCAGAAATTACCTTATTTGTGGGCATCAGTTTATCATAGTCATAATTGTATGCAGCTATGTTTTTACTTCTTAAAATCTCTTCCAGAGCAATAGAATTAGGTGAGACCATCATTAGAGTGTTCTGATAAATAACTAGAAAAACCTTAAAAACTCGCTGACTGCAGAACGGAGACACTTAAAACAGAATGTAGTTTTTAGCCTCAGGCCTTGGCAACAATTGAAACAAAATGTTTTGAAACAAAGCAAATTGGCATTTTGCTGACTTTTAATGTACTGTCTTTCCAAGCAAGACACCTGGTTCAACTACACAAAACATCTATTCAGAATTATAGTCTGAGCTTTTGTTATGCAAAAGGTAAATGAGGGCAACATGAACTCTGTGAGAGAGTCAGGTTTGGGTTTTTTTTTTCTTTTCCCTAGGGTAATCTGTCAAGAAGATACTGGTTACTGACAGGAAACCAGGAGTCTTTTGAGGATGTGTTGCTTTCTTTTTTGGGGGGTGGGAGGAGGCAGTCCAGTGAAAAAAAGATATCAAGTGCAGTAAAATACACTACCTGCATTAACCAAAAGAAATGTTCCTGTATTTGAATATCAGATTTTATAAAAATGGCTCGTGTGTGTGTGCATGCAGGGGCACACCAGTATATAAAAAGGGGAAATTCACATATGTAAGAGGCTGGAAAAGTACATGCACAGCATTGTTTAGGTGTTACCTTAAATCTGATGCTCTCAAATGCATTTTATAAGATCCCTCCTGGATGGTGAGTCACTTGTGTGCTTCCTTGCATGTCTGCTGGCTTGGGATTTTAATTAATTCAAAGCATTTGAATCTGATGGATTATGAAGTTCATTAACCATAAAGATGGACCTAACTCTGGAGTAACTGAGACTGCAACCCCAAACTTGGGATGATATGGTGTCAATAAAAACCTTGCCTGCTCATTCAGAACACCTCTTCCATTCTTGAATTTCATTTGAAGGGCAAAATATGTCCTATTTCACCATTAAATCTCACTCACGCTGATCAGAAACCTCAAGAGTTTGACCAGTTTGACGACTGACTCCGCAAGCTCCTCAGGCTTTCAGGCAATAGCAACATAGCTTAAAGCCTTCTGTCAACTAAGGCAGGGTGATCTGTCAAAGTACCAATATTACAACAACAACAAAAAAAACAACTGTATTTGCACATCAAACCTCACATCTCTGAACAAAGTGCACAAACGGGCTCCATAGCTTTTTGAAGGTAACAGAAGAGGCAACAGTTGGCTACATACGCCGTGTTTAATTGCGGTGGGTTGATCACTGCCATATGTGGAGTTCCCTTCGCTGCACGCGGGCAGAGCATCTCATTGACCCACAGCTAGAAAAGAGTTCCTTCGTTGCTTGGCATTGTTTCAACAAAAAAGTATTTTTTCAAAGCTGCTGAATAAAAATTTCTCAAGAAAGACTTGCCTTTGACTAATTTCTGTCCTTGAAAATGCTATTGAAAAAATCAGGAGTTGTCTAAATTTCTCCCTTTGTACTTTCAAAGGATTTTTTTTGGGGGGGGGGGTATGG
>JAOTQQ010000001.1:111072329-111103973 GCA_026546715.1 Gallinago undulata | reverse complement strand
ATTCTCTTTAAAAGCAGTTTTCATTTTGTAATATAAATAAACAATGTTTTAAAAAACTGAAATAAAAGGAAAAAAAATTCAAAGTTATTAAATGAAACCTGTTTTGGTTTGTTTTCCTTGTTTTTTTTTTTAATTTCAAAAAGATACTTGATAATTTAACTATTTTTCCTGAGATCAAGAGGTTTTTAGATATTTTTTTTTCTGATTCAAAATAGTAAAAATATTCAGGATCTTGAAAATTTCCCATGGAACAGAAAAAAACATATCCTACCCAGCTCTACTAGAAATAGCAGCATTAAAAGACTATCCTGACTTTATGCCTGAACATGTTTTTTTGGAATGGTGAGCACGAAGGAGGTAAACACTAGTGTCAGTGGATGCTTCAGGAAAATCAGATCTGTGCTGGACCATATGGATGACAGATACACCAGGCTGCAAGATGATGGGTCATGCAGGTTCTGTGAGTTGATTCCCTGGGATAAAAAGGTAAAACGTTCTTACTGTAACAGTGTACAATGGACAGATTGCTACACCCTTTAAATACCTTTAAATACTGGCAGAAAGGCCAGTTCCCATTGCTGGTGGCTGCCCCTAATATTATTACTTAATTACGATGTGCAAAGTGTTCCCACGGCAAAGTAGGACTGCTGCATTTCCAACCAGGTGGGACATAAAGGAATGGGAGTAGGATGGTTAGCTCAGGCATCAAAACAGGGACTCCAGCCCCAACCCAGCTGCCCTAAAGACTGGCAGCCCTTCTCTTCCACAAGCTACTCCAGCACCAGGCCTGCCTGAGGCTTTCCAAGCATCCTTTCACATCCGTCTCCAACCTCCAATCTCACTTGTGAGACACCCCTGCTCTATCCTGGCAGAGTCTCCAGCCCTTTGCAGCTTTCCTGCTTCAGAGATGCCCAAGCCTCCCTTCCCACCAGCACCTCCACCCCACCCCAAAATCCTGCCCCATGACCCTAGCACCTTTCCCTGCCTCCCTGTTCCCAAACCCCATTGCCCCAGCGCCCCATGCCCACTTTCTGTGCAGGAACCCACCTCCCCAGCTCCAAGGTCTTCCCATCCCTGAAGTCTCTCCTGTCTCCCATCTGGTCTCAAACACAGCAGATGATTAAAATTACTGTAATTAATCCCATTCTCTCTGTGCTTACAGAGACAAGTGCAAGCACAAATTCATGCTCCTGCCCCTTGATGTACTGCTCGCTTTTGGCCCCCAGCCCCTTCCACTGCAGGGCTTTTTTCCTTTTGATCCCTTTTCTCCTTTTGACCCCTTCCCCCATCAGGGGGTCCCACCAGTGCCCCCTGGGACCCCCTGATGTGCCCAAAGTTCAGCCCCATCCTGCAGGCCGCGGGCTGCTGGCTGCCCCAGGGCTGCCTCAGCTGGCCAAACCTGTCTCCTCGCTTCCTGGCGGAGCCACCTGGGCTCCTGGCAGCAGTTTCCAAAATCCAGACAGGAGCTGCAGCTCAAACTCAACCTGGATCGAGCCTGGAGGGAAGAAAAAGCGGACATGTCTGGGAAAAAGCAGCTTCATGTTAATTCTGCAGCAGGCAGCCAGACTTTTAGGATGGGAGCCGATTTTCTAGTGGCTTGAAAAGGGACGGGGAGCCCAATATCCATGGGCAACAGCAAGTGTGAACACAGCAACAGGAGGGTAAGACTAGCCCTAATCTGCATGGTCAGATCCACATCTCACACCAGATGGATGCTGTCCAAGACAACAAATTACAACATATTCTTCACTCTGACTCACGGTCTGGGGCTGGCAGTGGCCATAACTGCAGGGGAGAGGGTCTCCTTGGGGCATATGAGGAAAGGCAACGCTTCTCCCAAGGACCCTGGTGAGAAGCAGGGGTGGCTGGCTGGGGTAGGCAGCCTGAGGGACCAAGGGTGGCGTCCTCAGCCCTCCTATCAGAAAGCTTCCCTCTCAGTTTTGGTAATGTAACGCTGCCTGGCCATCAGCTCCACAAGCTCCAACTTGGACATGTTAGAGACCTGCCAAGAACACCACGAAGGCATGCATACGAGACAGGAGAAAATTAAACAACAAAAAAAAAACCAGGGGAGACTTGAATGCTCCAAATGCTAACAAACAGAAGTGAGAAACGCTGCTGCCCTGGCCCAAAGCAGAGCAAATGGGCGCAGAGCAGTGAAATTAGGCTGCTGTTGAGCAAGCAAGGTTGAGGCTGCCAGGCACAATGGTCAAACAGGGGAAGACCAGAAAGCCAGGACCACAGTGCCCCCTTCTTGGAGGCCATGTCCCCATCGAGAGAGATGAGGATGGGCTGCCTGTACGCCTTGGGCAAACCATCTCAGACCTTTTGGGCTCAGTTTATTGTTTGGTAAAATGAAGGCGATAATATCTGCCTCACAGGGGAGTTGTGAGGCTTATTAGCGTTTTGTCTACTGCTTTGAGATCCATTGAGTGAAAGTCCTTTATGACTATTTTATTGTTATTGTACGGAGATCAAAGTAAGAGCTCTAATCTAATGCCATCCCTTTTATGTTTATACCACCCACTTGTATCCAGAAGTCAGCCCGACTGCAGAGCCTCTCTTCAGCCTCTTCGTCTTTCAAGGCAGAGAGTGTTTGTTTGTCGGTGAGGTTTTCCAGGGTAACTGGCTGCTACTCATAGTCTGAACCTTGTAAAAGAATGAGGGCAGACACAAAATTGCATCATTATTTAGCAGGGCTGGAAGTAAACCATTGAGCTCAGTATTTTCTCTAGTAATGCGCTATATTAAACAGATAGGTGTGGCAGGCCAAAAATGAACAGTACCAAGGCAGTGCTCTATTTGAAATAATTTTTAATTTATTGGTGTTCAATATTTGCATTGGGGGTGTTCTTGTAAATACAGATATATATATATACAGCTGTACATGTGTGGTTTTAAGCCACAAAAGTCTGTAAGTCACAAAACAGAAGACAGCAAATGGGTAATTCATGGGTTTTCCTTACTCTGTTTGAAGGAGTTAGTGTCAGAGTGTGATCTAATCCTACAGAGATAATTTTTTTTTTTTTTCCTGTAAGGCAAAGCTACTGCTGGGAATCTCAATTTATTAAGTGTATGTACTTGTTTCTTTTTGAACATCAATTTTACAAAGTGCCTTAATGTGTGAACTGTACACAATAGGTCCAAGATGTTGAAGGGTGACAGTAAGTGCTCTGTTGACAGAAGACTGTGTGGTCCAATTATTACTAGGGAAAACAAAAAAAAAAAGAGGCAAAAGAAAAAGCAAAAATAATAAAAAAAAATAGTATGCAACTTCATGTCCAAACCTGAATGAAAAGGAAGAAAAACATGAGCTCTATAGAACAAGTCATACTCCTGTTCTTGGAAAAAGACCAAACCCCATGGCAGATATGTTTATTTTAATACTTTTATTGTGTTATATATTACTCTAAAACCTGTTCATTTGAAGTTCACTACCAGAGGGTACGGCTCCCGTGAACAACTTAATTCACCACTTGTGCTGCAATTCACACCTGCCTGGGTATGAAATGGAGTGCTGTCCAAGTAATGGACTTTTCTGTTTAGTGACTGAACTGAAAAGGGAGAACAACAAGGATTTAAGAAAATACAGTGTCCCACAGTGGAAATGTCTTGATACTTGGCAAATCAAAGAGCAGCATCTTTTATTTTGGATCACTCTCAAAAGACTCTCTGGAGCCAAAACTAAATGTTTGGGGTGGAGGGGATGTTTTGTTTCAGGTTACTTGCACTTTGTAGTAAGAAACAAAGGAAAACCAAACTGTTACAACAACAAAAAGATCATTTTAAATGAACAAGTAATCGAGATGAAAACTTAGGCGTTTCACTTCAGAAGTGCTTAAACAATGCATTTTGATGCTCTGGAAATGTCTCTCTTGCATTTTTTACCTCACCTAAATCTGATCACTGAATTCAGCGCAATTTGCAAAGACTGAGACTGCCCAAGCCTCTATTTTTGACTTATTTTTATTTTGCAGAACAAGTAAGGGTCTGTATTTAAGCACTTTTTTTAAAGAGGGAACTCAAATAATTCACAACTCTGGGATTTATCACAGAGCAATTCTGCAGCCTCATCTATCAGCATACCAAGGCCCCACTTCAAGAAAAAGTGAAAACATGCATATATCCTGGTGAAAATAAATGAAAGTCTGAGAAACACATGCATGTCCTGTGAAAATATGCAGGCAATCAAAACCCGCATTTTCCATTAGCAGATTAAGGGGTGGGATTTTTTCAAAACTATTTGTGCAGTTCAAATAAAAAAGAGTGCAGTAGAAGAAGTGAGACCACAGGGGCACTTCAAAGAAACACCAACGCTAAGGCAGGTGTGAAATGGGATGTAATTGCAGAGAGAGATTTTGCGATATGGGTTATTTCCAAATGATCACCTATCTCCTTTCAGTGCCCCTGTCAGCTGCTGTGTGTCTATAATATTTATCTATTCATATAGGTAAGTATATAGGTAAGTACCTTTACATATATAACCTATTCAACAGTGCCATTACCCGCTTTTAACCATTCAAAATATCCTTCAACTACAAGAAAGCCCAAACCTACGTGGCTGTCAGCTCTAAGCCCTTGACCCTGAAGGATTCATTTTTGAACTAGCATTCAACATCACCCTTAGTGACTCGTAGCTTTTCTCTGTCTTTTTAGGGTCAGACTTTCCAAAGTCCTGAATGTTTGCCTACCTCTTCCCTCCCAACAAGGCTTCCCCCTGACTTCAAAGGCACAAGAGACAGGCCAACACAAATTGCTCTCAAAAATCCCACCCTCATCTATTTGGCTGCTCTCCCTGCACCACCTGAGCATCTCCTGTTACCCTGGGCACACACCAGCTGCAGGTAGCACAGTCCTGACTTGTACAATAAATGAGGAAAACTATACACTGCTGCCCTGATGCATGTACAGCATTTCAGCAAGTCATTGGTTAGGATGACAGCTACATTTTAAAGATGATTGTGGGATTACATCACAGAAACTACTCCCCTCTGGGGCGGGTGGCATTGCTGCATTATAGGTGAGAAATTATCTTTTTTTGGTTCCTCCTGAAGTAAGGAGTCAAATAAGTTTGCCAGCAGGCAGTGTCCTGGGATCACATCATCCCTAACAGGAATGCAAGATCACTTTTGCTGCGGTTCAGCAACTGGGTTTGATTCTCTTTTTTCCCAGGGTGGCTTTTTTCTGTGCTAAAAATGCCTCATCATGGTAAAACACAAAACAGGACCATCCTTAAAATCCCACCCCCTCTCCTGGGGTGTTTGCCTCATCCAGTTCCTTGGAGATCAGTGTGACTCATTTAGACTATATCAATATACTTAATCTTTGCCCCCACACCTCCCCTTCATTTTCAGTGATTGAAGGGAGAGGAAAATGTTAGTGAAATAGTGTGGGGTGACAGAAGGGTGAAAGAGAGCTTGGGGAAAGCTGACACAGCCCTGGCATTTCCCATCCCAATGGCAGGGATCCATGCCTAGGGTTAATGTACCTTCCAACCCAGCATCAAAACATTGTCCAAGCCCACAGCCAGTACCCACCAAAACCTCCCTGCCTGAGGGGCAGGTGCCAGCCTGGGAATATGTTTAGCCTGAATTTTGCCAATGACCCTGCTGTCTGAAGCCCCTGCTGTGGTGTGCTCGCGCAGTTCATGCTCCCATGTTGGCAGTCAGCCCTGCTACGGCAGACATGAGTAGCCAGCAGAATCTTCCTTGTTAAGACGTTTTAGCCAGTATCTTCTTACTGCTATGTGCCCAGGCTTGCTTTTGCGAGAATAGATTTACCCCCAGCCCTCTGGAAAGCAGGACACTTCCAGCATGGAGAAGGAGACACTTCGTGGCTTCATGGGTGCCCTTTGATGGCTAGCAGTCCCCTCACTGCAGCACAGGTGGCAGCTGATTTGCAGATCCTTGGCTCCAAAGGCGCAGTGAGCCACCAACAAGGATGCGAAAGAAACCCTGTCCTGTCCAAACAAGTGTCCTAACCACCGGGACAGGGCTACAGGGACGTTTTCTCCCTCACCTTCTTTGCAGACTTTCTCTACTTTTGGTAAGAAGATTTAACCCCTATGCAAGAGCTTTCAGGTGAATCAGCACTGCCTGGCAAAGACAATCCCATCTGCGCTCCTCCTCAGCAGCAACCCATCCTTGCCCACACTCAGTCCTGCAGGCACAGAGCTGGACCTACCAGCTGCACCCTACTCCTCTCCTTCCAAACAGTCTTGTGTATACGTGAGCAGGATGACAGAGGGCTTTGACACAGTTTTCAAACTTACAGAATTTTTGTAGCTCTTGAATGAAATTTTACAGAAAAACTTAATCTAGGTCCAATATAATTGTCTCTTGGTGGTATTAATTTGCTATACCTCGTGACCTTGAGAAAGGCTTGTCTTTATGTTTGGTAGCAACCTGTCACATCATTAGTGACTACATTGCAGGGAGGGTGTCTGGGGTCCCTTCCATTCACTTGCCAGTTACTGATAGAAGTCCCCTGTGTGTCTGAGGTTGTTTTGCTGCTCCCCCACTCCAAGCTGACACATTCTGTTCACTTGGAGATCAGGCCATGCAAGGGAAGCTCAGTGTGTTTGTACACATCTGTGTGTCTTTTTACCTCAGAAAAGCTCTTCTGCTACTACAGCAATGATTTTCTTCATGATGTACAAGTTTCTTTGCCAAAAAAACACACACACACACCCCAAAAACAAACAAACAAACCCCAAACCAAAATAAAAAAACCCCAAACCCCCAAACCTCAAACATCCAAAAGCTGGTTTGAATTCCCTAAGTCCTCGAGGGCTTACCTCCCCTTGCCAGGGGACAGAAAACCAACATACCAGTGGGCTGGTATCTGGCTCTCCAGGTTGCACACTGTCCCACTGGTGGGACTCAGTGTTATCAGTGGAGTTACACTGCCCCTACAACCAGCCTGATGTGATGATCTTCCAAGGCCCAGTATACAGGAGTTAATTCTGAAAGCCCAGGTCCTCAACAGAGGGAAAATAAAGTAAATCTGCAGCTTCTAATTACAGCTAAATTAGTGTTATGAATCCAATGAATTTCACACCATGTATTTCTTGGAATCATCAACTGCTTACATTGAGAGGTAATGAAGACTCCTGCCCAGCACCTTCTGCAGAGATGTTCTGGATTTGGGTTACTGGTGGCTTGCAAGACCTCAAATCTGTCCTGAATGAACCAAAATGAGTATTCACAAAGTATACCTAGGAAAAATCCTGTGGCTTTTTTGCTTTGTACAGTTAGA
The DNA here is from genome assembly GCA_026546715.1 of Gallinago undulata. NCBI lineage: Eukaryota > Metazoa > Chordata > Aves > Charadriiformes > Scolopacidae > Gallinago > Gallinago undulata. Next base: position 111,096,716 of record JAOTQQ010000001.1, on the reverse strand, counting down.
GACATTATCACTATATTTTCCATTTTACTCTAAAAATAGAATCAAAAGCCAAATTTTTCTGTCCTTTATTAACTTCATTAGTATAAGTTGTACATTAGTTGAAATACATGTGAGAACAATGTGGAATCATAATTCTACACCAAATTAAGCAAAGACACTAACGGGCAGATTGTAATAATAAATATATAACAATAATAGAGAAGGAAATAGGATACTTGAGCTTTAGTCGCAGGCCCACACCCCCATAACTTTCCTCACTCTGGTTTTATTCCACTCATCTTTACGATAGTGGAGAAGCTGAAATGCAAAGATCAGAGTTAAATCCTGACTTTGCAATAACTCACAGCATCTGGTCCATGCGTTCCTTCCTGGATTGCTCTCTTCGTCATTCTCCAAGCATCGTGCTGACAATTTGCAGTGCCACTGCTATTTGACTATGTGACCCATTTATCATCTCCACACTTCAGTATGCTCATTTTTCTTAATTTAACCAATGAATGAAGTAGCCCTAAATCACAAAATGGAAACAAGGGAAAGTGCTTAACTGGATCTAAGAAAAATGCTGGCTAGAGTCCTCCCTGGGAAAAGAAAATAAAAGTCTACATTTTCAGTCTCAAGTTTATCACATGCTTTCTCAAACTGAGAAACTCTCCCTTAATAGATTTACAGTTTCCACGTTGTGCAACAGAGTTTGCTCCGACTCATGTGTACAAATCAGTCATTTTTGGATTGGGGTCCCATTTTTTGCAGATTAAGTTGCAGGGAAGAAACTTCTATGTGCTCGTCATCCCAGACTTCTTTTAGTCAGTTAGTCCCCACAGACAGTCAGCTAGAGTCAATGCTCCTGCTTGCAGTAGACTTCTTAGGCACATTCACCTTTCCATGAGTTTCTCCAAGTAAACTTTTCTCTCCTTTCCCACCAAGCTCTGCAATGGTGCATTCCCCAGCGTTGTGTAAAGACCCACAGCCTTCTGCCTTGCACCCACCTCCTGGCAAAACCGCCTGGTGGCTTCTAGCTCCTGTATTGGAAACAAATCCCCATCTATCTCCTCTGCCATGCTCAGCATCATTGGTTTCTATTACATTAAAGGGTCCTAAACTAATCATTCATTCCTGGCACAGAATCTGTTTGCACATGCTTGATGTTCGGTGCTACCCTCCTGTGTGTCCTTCCTGGCCCTGGTATGGCCTTTTCTGAGAGGGGTAGCTGGACTGCACACAATATTCAAGACATGGACACACCAGGGTTTCATACTGGGTAGTAGTGACAGTGGTTTGGTTTTCTTCCTTTCCCTGGGGACAGGACAGATATTTCCACAGCAGTCTTGCCCTGGGACTCCTTTCCTGGATGTTCACAGGTGACTCAGAGCTCAGAGTTGCATATTTAAAGTTAAGATTTTTTTTTTCCCATGGTGACATCACTTTACAGTGTTGAAATTTATATGCCATTCTTATCTTCAGTTTAATTTCCTTCTGCAGAGTATGAATGAGTTCCTATGTCTTAGGATTCAACAGTGTTCCCCATCACGATACTCATACACGTCTTAAAAAATGGACTGGTAGTTATGTGTTCATAGAATTCTAATTAATCCCTTCTACTGCCTGACATCAAATGTAAAGAAGTATAATATGTTCAAAGCCAGAATTTAAATGAAACCTCACCCATGACCATTTGAGAACTGTGGAAGAAAAGCAAATAATTAAAAGCAATTGATGCCATCCCAGCCCTTTGCCTGTGAGCAAAGCAAATTATCTGCAGCACACCATTTTATTCTGCTTTGAAAAAGTGTGCACAGGGAAAAAAAAATCACTCCAGAATTCTCAGGCTCTTAGATTGTTTTGGAAAGAAAGTATAATTGTGTTAATATTTTTGAAATATTTTTCACATCTTTATCTTTCATATGAAATTTAAAAATTGTGTTTTAAATGTCACTTTATTTCAGATTTTGGAATCTTTTTTTACCTCTGTATCTAGCAAGGGGAGGAAATAACAATACATTTTAAATTGCAAGTGACAGTTTTTTTCCTTTCTAGAAAATTGCTAATAGTTACGTCAAACCTACACATTCAAAAAATTCTCAGCCTACTCAAAAGAGTCATCATGGAATGAAGGTGTAGAATTGAAAGCAATTTATGACACTCATGAGCAAAAATAGGCCAAGTCATTGCTCACAAAGTGTGTGCCTGGTGATGGATGGAGTAAAGATCAAGGCTAGGAGTTTTTCAAAGCAAAATATCAGAGATTCCTCAGCAGAAGGACAAAGTTCAGTGTGAGAGGAAATTGGAGCTCTCTTTTGCTGAGGGAAATGGAGAAGACGCATCAAAATAATCAACTGCAAAAGTATTTCATAGTCTATCCTTGACTTTGCAGATAAATTCGGAATATTATCTTTTTCTCCCAAAGATATATGCATGACTGAGAAACTGGTTCCAGTGCTATTAATTATAATCAAATGAAAGACAAATAGCAATTAACAGAGATGATCGTCACTTTTGTATTGGGCCTTTCAAAGCTAGCACAAGTATTTTCCTTGAAAAAAGAGAACAACTGAACAGAGAATTCCACTTCAAACCAAGCACATCAATCTGCTTTTGAAACCCTACTTTGCTGGGCTCAGTCCATCTCATAAAGCACAGTGAGCAGACAGGAACCCATGCCAGGCACACACCGGGCTCAGGTTTTTGCCCAGCTTGTCCCCCACAAGTCTGGACAGACAGCCTGCAGCTGCTGGCAAAAAGAGGGGTCACACTGTGTCCTGGGATGGGAAGGAGTTTGGAAGAAGCAGGAGCCAAAACTGTTCAAAACAGGGTTTGCAGCAGAAAATGTCCCAGAGGGAAGAGCAGAGCGGCATGGGAAGATGCGGCATGGGAGCTGGAGCAGGGGGCAAAGCCGAGCTGCAAGAAGGATGCTGGCTGGTGGGAAAACCTGTCGTAATGAGGGAGGCACATCAAGAAACCCCAAAGCACAAGTGTGCCATGAGTCAGGATGGGGGTGAAAGGCTTGAATGGAAGGAGAAGAGATGTGCTTACAAATGCTCTTGCCTGAATCCACATGCACAGTGCATATTTACTAAAGCCTGGGCAGCATTTCTGTCTGAAGATACCATGCTTGCCCCTCTTCCCTTGTCTCCAAGTCAGTTTTCTTCATTTGGTTGGCTGTTTTAATCCCCAACTTTTTTTTAATTTTTTTTTTGTGACTGGAGCAGTGAAGCTTCAAGGAGTATTAACTTACAGTCACTGTGGAAAATCTTGAAGGGAGAACAAAAGCAACCCAACTTTTCCCAGGGCAGACAGGCAACAGCCAGAGAAGCATCACTTTGGTCACAAGGGGGGAGGGAAAGCCGATGGGCCGGCTGTGGGCAACCACAGGAGGATGGGAGCAGTGGTTTGAGAGAGCAAGTAATGGCATGTGCAGCAAACGATGATGAAACGTGGCTGAACTAAATAGTTAAGGCCAGATCCTTGCCCTTCTTTCCTAAAGTCAGCAAAGTTTAGCTGGCTTTACAGCAAAGCCAAGTGGGGCTGAGAAATCAAGTTCAGTGTCATCCAGCTTTAACCACCCCGAGCGCCTGCAGAGTGTACACAAGGTTAAACAAAATTTACCGTAACTCCTATTTTAAATAACTCTGAAGTTGGCCGCCCACACAGGAAACAGCTTGGAGCAGGTGGTCAGCGAAGCCTGCAGATCAGGGCTGGCTCCACTCGTGGTGCTTGTGGGTTACTGACTCACTGCCGAATTATGAGCCCAGACAAAAGGTTTTAAGATAAACTCGAAGTCCAGAAATTGAAGAAGACGAGGTGAAGGAAATGATGATCCCAGCCTGTGCCCTAAATTCATGTGGTGGATGAGGGGTTGGGAAAAGGCAAAATAACCGAGGGGCTGTTGTGTTGGGGTTTGCCCCTCCTACTTCCAAAAGCACCTGAAGGGGAACGCGGGGGAGTATGACAAGAAATGGCAGGTGAGGGAAAAGCTGCACTCGATGTGTCATGCTGCTTCTAGCCTGCTAGTAAAAAAACCTACCCTGTATTTTAGAGGATACTCCAACAGTTTCATTGGGCTGGAAGTGTTTGCTTGAACATATTAAAAATGTTTAAATTCTTACCAAATAATCACTCCTACATTTAAGTCCTGTGAACACTCCCAGAAATTATTCCTGATGCCAATTATTTTTTTTTTTCTCTGTCACTTTTCAGAACTAGAAATCTCTCAACTGCAGTAGGAAATCCTACCAAACTGGAAGAAGTTTGCTGCTTGTTTATCACACACCAAAGTTCTATGTGACTATTGCTTTCAAGGTGCTCAATATTATTAAAATAGATGTTTTTATTTCAGATACTATTAAAAATTACAAACATGAGGGCATATGAGAAGTTTTAGGGGAGAACATGTCTTTTACCAGCACCCTGCCATGGCCTGGTTTTGATGTGAATGCTGTCCAGAGGGTGATTTTAGGCAGTTGTCACTGTGCAGTGACAAGAATGGTTTTGCCCGCTGACTCCTGGCCCTGAACTTTTCACGCTTCCCTTCACATCTGTAACACGCACCTGGCGACTGCAGAATTTGGTGGCTTCTCCAGCAGTTGAAGGGACCCCACTCAGGCGTGTCCTCTTAAGCTGGTTCATAATCCTCTCTGGAAGGGAGAAAGGGCAAGCTGGGGAGCTTGGGGGGAGCAGACGCAGATGGGGAGGTGGACAGCAACGCAATGAGCTTCTTTACTTTGTTATTTCTCCCTGTGTGGTGAGGGTGGTTGTTTCATTCATGGCCCTTCCATTCTTTCACCTGACTGCACGGTCTGCCAGCACCCCAGAAGTCCCCCACTGAAGGGGCCAAGGGGACACAGTCAGCTCCTGTCTCTGACCAGCAGTGACACTAACCGAGTTTCTGTTTGCCCTCTTGGCAGGTCTCCTTCCTCTCACCGTCCCTCCTGCTGCCTTCCCAACAGCATTCATTTCCATAACTCCCATTGATTTGGGGCGTAAACCCCTGCACCAACAGTGCTCTTAATTTCTGTTGAAAAAGACAAAACAGTCCCATTTCCTAAAAGGGGAGGTTTCATTCAGAGAATGCAGATCACATCGTGAGTTTGCACGCTGTAAACTAGGTCTGTCTAGATGACTCACGGCGGTTGCCAGCAGACATACCTGTACAAACACAAACCCTGAAGTATTATAAATTAGTCTAGTTGTCTAATGCACTCACCGAGTGCCTAATACCGCTGGTAAAATATGTGCTGGTTTTGCTAGCATGGGAGGGTGCTGGAAGGTCTGATCTGAAGCCAGTTTAACTCCATGAGCTTTAGATCTGGGTTTAGATGGTGAGAAATGCTCCCAAATAGCTCTCCAAAATAGCAGAGGATATCAAACTGCCTGGGCAGCTCTTTTTACGCTTCAAAGTGGGGGTTTAAATACCCATCATTATCAGGATCTATCTGGTTAGCTGAGGATGCTTAGAGCCAGCACCCTCCTTCCCAGACTCCCTGACTTCGTGTTATAATCTTGGGCCAGGGTGTGCACAGTGAATGGCTGCCAGCGTAGCAACACAGTTTAGAGGTGTGATCTCCCATGCACTTTTTTTATACCAGGATGCTGTGTGAGCTGAGCTATACCATAAAAACTATCGCACCTGTAGTAGGAGCTTTTGCCGCTATTGAAGTATTATGAAGAACTTTTCCCCTCCACTGTGAAGTTTCTGTGGCAGATCAGGACTGCAGGATCATTTGTTAAAACTGAGAACGCAGGAAGCTTAGTGATGATCTATGCTTGGGAGGCCTTTCTTATCTTATGTGGGTGAAAAAAATAGATGTCTTTCCTTTTGGAAAGAGTGGTATATTTCCAAGTGTTCATACTCTGTGGTTCACCTTCCTTCAGCCGGCAATGTTTTTAAATCACAAAGATAGAGTAATGCAGTTCTGCAGAAATCTCTTTTCTGATTTATTTGTGCATGCTACAATGCAACACGACACTTTCAAAGGCTCTTTCTAAACTTCCCAATCACAAATTGTAAAACATCCATCCATGCAACGCTTTCCAATAATATTTCATGTGATATGTTTTCAGCAAAAAGACGACCATTTGGAAGCCCATGTGCACCAGGGGTTCAGTGGTCTTTTACATCTTATTGAAAATTAACTAGTTGGGGGGTTATTTTATTTACCTTAAAAGCCATTGTTGTGGCTCTGCTCTTTGCTGCAAGTTAGCTGGCAGGGCTAGGAAACAGGGAACTGAAAGATTTTGGGAATACAGACTTCCACCTCCGGTCATGCCATTTTTCAAGGCATCCATTTGAATCTGTTTACCTGCCCGTGTTCCTTTCAGTCAGTGGGAAACAGCTCTGTCTCTCGGCGGGGCAGGCTGGGTTGTGGTTACTCGCTGGTCGCAGGCAGCCAGAGCAGCCTACAGAGGTTCCAATCAGCTTTCGAGCAGTGAGCTCACACGGTGGAGCGATTTTGCCACCACAGCGTGAGGCTCGAGCTCGAGGATGAGCTACTTGCCCCTTCTGAAGTGCATTTGGGAGTCCCAGGGAGCTGTGCGTTGCCTGCTAGAGCCAGCCCAATGCTGGTGCCCAGCTGAATGCTTTAATTGCGCGGGAGCTTCTCTCCATCCCACCATAGCAGCTGTGATAAGGCTCCTCTTGCCTAATTTGGCCCTCGAACAGGGAGGCTTGCAGTTATCTCTCCCGGCTTTGGCAGCTCATCCGCAGCCTCCTTCCAGAGGCATGCGCTTCCCTCCCTTCACCGCCCAGGGAGCTGAGGTAATTAGCTGGAACTACAGGTCTTGCTTTATACGGCTGAAGTTGGGTGAAATGAAACCTTCCCTTCGGGAATTCTGAGACTGAGGCGTCCTAAGTGGTTCCAGTATTGGGACCCTTCAGCTTTTACTATATCTTTATTTCACTGCAATATCCAGATTGAAAACACATTGCAGGGACTGTTTGGGGGCATATGTTAGTGTCAGATCTGTTCTGTGAGTTTCTGAAATTTGGTATTCCCATGTTTGTAAGACAAGACAGCAGTTTCTGCATTAAGTTTTGGCTTTGATAGTTTGATGCTGTCTCTGAAGCAGATGGGTATTCAGTTCCATATGTCATCCAGAGCTTTGTTTTGAAAACACTGAAAAAGATAAAAAAAAAAAAAGAAGAAGCAGCAACTTTAGTCAGATTTTAGCCTGGTTCATTGACCATCACTAAAAGGATGAGAGATATTTAACACTTTTGTGGGTGGGTTTGAACACAGAACCTAGAACAATGTAGTTCCCACATATATCTGCAGCATAAATGAGTGTAGAAATTAATCTGAAAGTTTTATTGAAAAAAAATAATATTTTGCAATAGCAAAATCTTCTGGAGTATTTATGTCAGTTTTGCAACATTGCTTATATCAAATAGGTATTTAAAAGTTATATGACTGATTGGATGATTGGATCCAATCTATTGGAGATGACCTCATTATCACTTCCTTCCATGATAGCTTTTAAAAAAAAAACATAAAAATAATTTTTTTAAGTGCTTTAAATACAAAAGTTTTCTGTTTCTTGGTCGTATGAGAGAGTTCATTATCCAAAATACAGTTCTACTCGCTCACACCAAAATCTTTGCAGCAAATTTTCTTGGCATAATATTGAGTTTCCCCACATATATTGGGGAAATTACTTGTTCCGTCTTTACCCCCAAAAGACATCTATGGACTCTTGATCCCCACAGCTCCCGCCTTATGTTTTTGCCATCATTTTTTCCCCAGCACACGGCTCCACACAGAGCTGTACCTCCTGCCTCACCATGGGGATGGCTGTGCTCCCGGTCAATCAGTGCCAGAATCGCCGCAATTCATGGTGAGATGGGTTCGGATGAATGTTCCCCAAATTTGCCTTTCCTGATGGCAGGAGCCATCTCCTGAGCCTTCCCAGCAACCGTACAGTTGGAGGGAGGGAGAGCTGGGGGCGGCAGCTCCAGCAGACTCTGGCTCAGCCCTCCCACGTGCCCGTGAGCCGTCGACACCAGCTAACGGAGCTGAAATGGTCTCATTGCAGGGTTGTAGGAGGCCAAGCAACAGCCTTCAGACCTTGAGGCGAGCCCACCGACCGCTCTTGTAAAGCAGTTGGATATTAAAGGCAGGAAAGCGACTGGAGAACCCCATCAGATAAACACCCCTTCCTTCCCTGTGGAGATCGTCGCAGGGGAGAACTAGCAGCCTTTAAAAGTTAGCTTTTGACCCCACAGCTGGAAAAATGCACGCGTACCTACTTTAAACCAATGCCTTGGGTGAGAGCATTGGGTGGTTCTGTTGCCTTTGGTTTTTTAAAGACTAGCGAAGGGCTTTGTGCACCCCTGCAGACGCGCGCGTGCGCACACAGGCACACACACGCTTGCTTTAATCGTTAATCCAGACAAACTGAAGATTATGTTGTCGCGTTAAAGGCTAATGTGATGAAAAGATCAAGGCATTTAATGAAGTGCAAAATTCATCCTACTTATGAAAAGAAATGTTGCTCTCTCCAGGGAAAACTCCATACAGAAAATGTGGCTTTTTAATGAAAGTTATTTGTGTCTGTTTAATATTCTGGACCATGAGAAAAGATTTTTGTTGTTGTTGTTTTGGCACGTTAATAGCACAGAGTGCCGCGCCACTTCATTTTTTCTAACAACTTGAACTCTTTGGCAGACAGCCCCATGTGAGAGTGGATTACCTCTCTGCTTTAATGGGATAGTTCATTAGCAGATTCGGTCATGTAATTGGGGAGGATAGTAGAAAAATTTTAAGAAATTCCTAGCTGTTCTACACTCACTTCACCTCCTGTTGAGCACCAGGAACCCAGACCCACCGCAGCCTCCGAGACACTCAGTTAATTACTCTCTGTTTCGGAGTGATTATTCCTGCCCCAGCTTCCTTCTCACGGAGGTTAAGAACTGTCTAATGAACGTGGAGGGAGAATTAAAAAATCACAACCTTGAGTGTGCGAAGATTAACTGTGTGAGGCTTTTCAAGCTGCGTTGTAAAGGCAGGCTTAGCAAAGTGCACATAAAAGAGAAATTCCTCCAACACGGGCGGCTGCCCGTGGCCATCACTGTACAAGTAACACCATAAAAACCTCTGAGGGAGCTCTTGGAGCAGGGGTTGCTCTGCCTTACATTTGTACGCATCTTGTAATACTTAGATGCAGCGACTGAGTAAGCAGCTTCACACCACACGGTATTTTACTTGCAGTCAAGTGCACCTCTATTTCTACACTCCAATAAACTGCAGAGAGCTAAATTTGGAATTCCACCACAGATGAATGTTTTCAATAGTTTCCACAGATTCAGTCTAAATCTAAAAATCACCTGTTCTCTTTTCCTAAGGAGGTTTTCCCTTACAGCTGAGATTTGCAACTGATGATATCTTTATAGTGAGTGATATTATGAAACTATTTATTTCCAGCAGTAAGGAAACTATGTATTATATTGCTCAGAAGAGGCATGGTGTATTCTGTTCTTGGAAACCCATATTCATCTGTAAGTTTTACAGGAACAAAGCTGTCAGAAGCACTGATCACTCCTGGCCCACTCGTGAAGTCAGTGCAAACTGAGGATTTACTTGTAGTTATCAAAGTGTGATGACAGCTTGTTCTCAGGAAAAACCTGAATTACAGGAGCCATGCAGCAGATGTGAAAAGCTTGGACGACCTCATCGCAATTGTCTGTAGAGGAAGGAATGTCGCAGTAGGCTAATGATTATTTTTAAGTTCTAAAACATTCCTAAACCTGGGATTTGTGGGGACAAAGGAGGAATCTTTACCAGGCTGTTCTCACACTGTCATGCCTCAGAATAACTGGAGTTTCAGAAAACTGGTCTATATAATTGCAGTGTCACTTTTGCAAGCACTGGCTCAGGATAGACACCTCTTGTCTGGGAATTCTTTGGCTCAGAAGTACTTTTACCAGGAGATATGGTGGATGCTCGAGGAAAGTTGGAGACCCCTCTAAAAGTTTCCATGTACGTAGCTATAGTCGAACATGGACCAGCATTGGTGAAGAGGGCTCTGGCAGCACTGAGGATCAGACCAAGTACCTAGGGGTGAGTGAAGCCACCCAGTGCTGTGAGTCCTGCTGACCTTCTTTTCCATACCTTTTGGTACTGTCTTGCTTCCCCCAGCACCAGGAAAGATAATCAGGGCAATTCTGTTCATTTAGATCCACTAAAAACCGTCACACAAATCCTGCAAAGCTTTAGTGGGCAGCAAGGAGTCAAAACCAACTTACTAAGAAGTCTGAGGTGGCCACAGTGGTTCTGAGAGTACCCCTTGCTGAGAAATTGTGAGAAACTCATGGCTTTCAGCAACTATTGCCGATTTCCTAACTAGGAGCAGTGAAAGTCCACTGCTTTATTCCAGATTAGAGGCTGCAGTTATGACAGCGCTTGCTATGTACTTTCAAAAAGCCACAGTCTGTGTGAGAGGCACACAACATATAAGGGGTAATATGTGTCCAGAGTCCAAGAGAAAGAGAACACCAATAGGATGTTTATATACACCCCAACTTTGATTCATTACAGCTGAAATGGCAGAATAGGTCTTCTTTAATATTTATGTGGTTAGAGATGGTGTAAACTCACTGTTTAGGGCTAGCCTGCATGTGAAATTTTGCCCCAGGAGCTGTGCCAGGGTAGCTTCCTTTGTAGACTCTATTCTTGAATAAAAAATCAGTTTACTCAATAACACTGTACCCACAATATGGAAAAACTGTTCTGGAGTAAGGGGGTGCTTATTCTGGAGTACCACCCATATGGGTAACAGAATACCGGTTCCGTCCAGGGTTTTTTTTGAAGGAGAGAGCCTTGTGACAAATGCATAAGGGTTGAGCCTGCTGGACGCAGAAGGCATGTCTAGGGTAGGAACAGAATAGCTCAGAAAGAGCCATTTTTTTTAAATTTTGGAAAAATGTCTTCTTTAAAAAGTTGACATTTTAGAATACCATGAAAGTTCCAGTGTTCAAAACAAACACAAGACCTTTAAAATGAGTGGAAAACACAAACAGTCTCCAAAGAAAAGCTGCCTATTTAGACAGTTTCTACTACCACTGGTACATTGACTACTCGTGTTGACTGCTGGAGTAGACACTGAGTTTACTCTCTGTGTACAAAATGGATATAAGAGATTGCTATATTTCTGGTGTTTTATCAGAGGATAGATTACAACTCCATAGCTGAACTGAGAAGATCCAAGTCACAAACTTTAGCCCAACAAGACACTGGGGTTTTGGAGAATGTCTGCTGAAGGAGGGCAGCAACTCGTGGATGTCCTTGGAAAAATAAATCTTCAATCAGAATCAAGCTTACAGTTTGATGAAGAACCCAGATATTAGGCTTACCTATAAAAGACAAATGCACAGATCCAGCAGTTGAAAAGGTTAAGACGGAGGCTCCTCTTTACAGCTGTGCTTTCTGTTTAAATGCATTCTGTACAAAACCTTTTCATATGTCTGAAAAAGAAAATGCCTACTTTAAATGATTAGGGTGCTGTCCTCAGGGGAAGTTAAAGACGTCCATGGTAACAAAATAAATAATGGAGTAAAAAATGGGTCACGCTTTATTACAGCATTTCACGATAACACAGATCTTTTTTTGAAGTGTTAAACTGTGTCTTTTATTTTGTAAAGCATACCAGCCAACACTGGCATCCAGCAATCTGCAATTTATTAGCCATGATCCTTTTTCATCAGAAGTCATTCTAAATAAAATTGCGGCTGCTTTTTATTTACCGTAACTCATTGCATTCACTAAGAATGATGATCTGGCAGGTGAAAGTGAACAGCAGAGAAAATTGTGGAGATTTTTCAGGCGGGACAGTTGCACTGGTGGGAATGTCATGGGGCAATGGCCAACACGCGGAAGGGCAGCAAGGACCCCACAAGTAGTCCTGATGTGGGCAGCAGTGATGGAGACCTCTTTCCAGCAATGCTCTCCTGCAGAGCTTCCTCAAGGACCTGGGGAACCTGCCAGAGGACAACAGTGAGCCTTACAGTGAGTTTCATAAGGGCAGACCTTGAGGCAGGCACAAAAGGAGGTTCAGGGTTAAGGTAAAAATTATGCCTTCAGGATTTTGCTGAAGAGCTGAAGTTATCCTCTGGAGATATAAAAGCTGCTGCTGGGAGCGGGGTAGAGGCTTATCCTTCCTGAATCTATATTTAATTAGCACCTTATTTTCTGGGAAATGGACTCTCTGGGATATACCTTATGTAAGGGCAGAGCACCCACTGCAACATGCCTTAACAACCACTTGAGGGAATGACCTCAGTTTGAAAATCTTTCTTTTATTTCTCCAACTGGCAGGTTACCAGTTTTTCTGAGGCACATGGAAGGAGAAAATCATCACCAGCTTTGAGCTGATTGCTCCCAAGAATGATCCCAGCATGCGAGGGAGCCTCCTGACACTCAGCAGAGTCTGTTACTCCTTATTTTGAATTTTTAAATTCCCTGCTGAAAAGTTGAGCTTGACAAAGATACAGATACATCCTGCCTCCTGTATCTTTTCATCTGTGCTATCCTTGGAAGATCTGGCATCCAACATTCTCAATTTTCAAAAATCTACATAGTCAGGCAGCTTCCTCCATCCTCTATGCTTTATGATGAGAATAAGCGATATTATATTTTTTCTTCAGGTCTAAGAAAGGGAAGGTGAGCAACACATAAGAGGTACATTAAGGTCCCAGTCTATCTGCCATGTGAGTGGGGCAGCTGTAGAGACATGGAGACACCATATATCTCTTCTATCAGGAAGGGTATGAGTTCCTTGTCCTAACCCTCTCTGGGTGAATGTCACATCTAAACACCAACACAACATATCATCACTCTGCCAGTCTCCAGCCTCCAGTTATTCTTGTTTGTTACATGGAGAAACATGCATTCACCATCACCTAGATGAAGGAGATGTAGCCCCTACTCCAGCAAGCTCTCCATCTACATGATGCCTCAGTAGTATAATCTGAACATCCAGAAAAGGAGTAAGATGTACAATGAAGACGAATGGATTCTTTGATACAGTCATGGCAGGACTTTTAATGTATTTATCCTCTCTTCTTGGGTTATGTCTTTTGCAGACAATTTGGTTTGCCTGTGCTCTGAGCTATGTATGCACAAGCCAGCTGTGCACCAGAAACCACATGGCCATGATTAGTGTAATGCTGTGCCCAAGCTAATAAACTGGGCTCTGAGGCAGGATATATTACATTGAGCTCACTTGCCACCCTAATATGTCTACCTGGCATTCATCTGATACAATATGCAGGCAAGGCACAGCTTCCTTTTCCTTCAAGAGACCATGTAGCTGCACCCTCAATCATCTCCCCAGCCCTTGGGAGTTTGCTCTGGAGGAAGGAGTATGTTGGAGGAAGGAAATGAAATGGAGATGTCCCCCACCTGACAGGCAAGGGTGAGGAGGAAACTGTATGGATTGTGGTCAACTTGAAAGAAATTAGGGGGAGTTAGAAAGAAGATACAGTAGGAGCGCCCAAGACATGCAAAGGCGAATGAAGAAATAAAGACTTAATTCATCCAGCTGTGGTAGATTTTACAGTGGTAAAGTCCCAAAGTCCTCCTGGTGACTGAACTTCAGACCACAAGAATTCATCGCGCACTGCTTCAGCCAGGTGTGTCCTGAGTAGAGGATACCTCTCACATTGCCATCCACATCACTTATCCAAACACCAAAAATTATTCACGGTATCTTTTTAATCCTCTTCCTTCCTGGGTCCCACCCAGAGTGGCACCCCTCAGTCCCATGCCAGACCTCTCTGTGCTGGTTCCTGGTTCCTGTGGCCAGAGATGTTCCTTAAATCTTAGCACCAGCACCAGCTAAGTCCAGCTGAAGAAGAGAATGGGAGCCAGTATGGAGAATTCCCCCATCAATTTCCTCCAGTCATGGAGGTTTGTAAGATTTGGTGTGAGAAAATTGCCAAATGAAAAGTCAGACCTGTTGTGTTGTATAACTCCAGAGGGTGTAGGAAAAGAAAATTTGCCTAGACCACAAATCCTATGGAAGCGGAAGCCACAAAGATTTTGGTCTTCCCTTTCATTCCTTCTCTCATCCTCACAGTTTCAGTCCATCTTATACAGCTGCTTCCCATTTCTTTCCCTCCTGTTTCTCTTGAGAACTTGCCTCATGACTGCGGTGTGTTTGATGGAGAAGGTCTGGCTACTTTCCAGGCTGAGTCACCTCAAAAGGAAACTGCTGAAGCACCTCCATTCTCAGGTGCAGAGCATCCAGTCTATAAGTCTCTGGAGAGCTGAGGAATAAGGCACGGTACTGCAGAGCTTGAATGTATTCCCCACAGGTTTCAGTAAACAACTATTTTATTTTGCTGCTACCATTAGACCACCCTAAAGCCTCCTAACCTTCTTTAAGGCAATAAGTCTTCATTGTAGAAATGAATCCAGGAAATCATATTAAGCTGGGAGTTGGGGGAAGGTTGAGTTTTAACCTATTGTAGACAGAGAGCTCACCCAAAAGTTTTGAGCTGGAACTGGATGCTGTCACGAGATGGGAGGGGGGAGCTGGAGGAGGAGGCAGAGGTCCTCGCAGGCCCTCCTCTGGGGAGCTGTAATAGATTCCCGCACATTCAATTAGTGGGATGGAGAGCAGATTAAAAACAGATTATTGTCACTGTAGCTCATGCTGAGCAGAATCATCGCTCCACTCAAGATGTTGCTCAGATGTGAGCCAGGGTGGCCCTTTACCTTCCCAGAAGGGAAACATTACTTCTCCCGTCAGAATGGGTGAATGGGTTTGGCCTGCAAATGTTCACAGCATTTTTGCAAAGGTGGCTCCCTGCGTACACATGAGACTGTAATTAGTTAAAAGGAATTGTATTTATCCACTATTCTTCCTTTTTTTTTTTCTCCCTGACTACTGTGTTGCTTTTAATCCATACTAGAAATTTGTAATTTCCTTAAGCAAAATGCTCAAGGTCATTTGCATCATGACCATGCAAATATGCACGTAAACATCCGGCTTTCTAACAATACTTTCTTCTTTGCTGGAGTTTGGTTGTGAAATTCTGACCTTTATTATATTTGTGTTTGCATCTTAACTCATCCAGCAGGGACAGAGAAAGGAACAGGCTGCACAAACCCTATTCATACGCAAAGCATACCAGCAGCGGCAGCAATAACAACAAAAGGCAGCTAAGACAAGAAGAACACATCTGATGAGAAGCTTTTCAGTCTAAATGTGGGGGATGGATGGATGGATGGATGGATGGATGGATGGATGGATGGATGGATGGAGTCAAGGCATGGCATGGTAGCCCTGGGAGTCTGTCAAAGCTTTAGGTAGCAACAGGAAGCCAAGCAAGATGGGCAGCAGTCTGCTTCACTGCTAGCTTGCAAAAAGTCCTGTCAGGCTGCTTCCCATTTGCCTCTGGAAAACTCATTTCCTCTCTTTTTGCCTCCATTCTCTCCGTAAAATGGGGGTGAGTGCTTCCTTCTTTCTAACCCTTTCATTTGTCTGAAGCAGCAACAGCACAGGTTCACTTTGTTGCTCTTCCTGTAGACACTGGGCCTCAGGCTGCTCCTGAGGATGCTGGCTCCAACTCTTGCACAAGCAAACGAGATGACAGAAGACAAGGTGGAGGCAAAGAAGTAGGATGTTCATCCTGAAAAATGAACCTGTAAGCAGAGAGGACAGATATTAGTTGGTGCTATAACTTGCCCCAGTTCTTTTGACTGATTTCACATTGAATATGCTCCCCTCAGACTAAAGACAGAGAAAGGAGTGATGCCAACAATAAAGACAGAATTTGAAGAAATGGGACCCTGTGAAGTACAGCTTATCATAAGTAGGATACTATCAATGCAAAATGAAGGATATGATCCAGGTAATAGCCAGAAAGATTTGCCAGACAGAGGAAACAGACTTTCAGGAATTCAGAGGGCATGGAGTGATGAAGAGTACGGACTGGAAAATGTAGATATTTGACGGGAGAGAAGAACATCAGACCACAAGATCTGAAGAAGAACATCAGACCACAAAGCTGGTGCGGAGAACCAACAGGTGACTCAGAGGACAGAGAACACTGCTCCATATGAAAGATCTAATCTTAGAGATTTGTATCAATTAATGTGGATTGACTGGCATAAGATGGAAATGTCTTCGCTTTCTCATGCACTCTTAGTCATTTTTGGAGGAGGTGGGCAGGCAGCAGGAGAGGATATACATATATGAATATATATTTATACATACACATATATATTCACGGCAGGACCTTTATGTTGCACAGAGCAGACTGCTTCTGGGCACTTCTCCATATTTAAAAATACGTTCTGGCAATTCAAGTGAATAACACCCAGCCACTTCCACTTTGGCCCGACAACTGCCTTTCTTTTCTTGATTTTGTATGTCTCCTTGTAACAATGTGCTAAGCAGAGCCCAGGGGCTTGCCAAAGCAAGCCTCCTCACCAGGGTGCCCTCCAGACCCCCGAAGGCTAGCTCTGGTGAACTCTTGGAGGAAGCAAATTCCAGAAGCAAGAGTTCACCTCTGGAGCAGGCACGCGGGAGGGAATACTCCTCTGCTGCAGAGATTTCAGATACGTGGTTTTTGGCCCCTGTCTACAGCACACACAGTGTGTGTTGGAAGATAAGTGATGTAGTTGCGCTTTGTATAAGATAACCTTCCTTTTTCTTTATGTAAATAGCTTTCTGGTTGCAGAACAGATCTTTCAAAGGCAAAATACAGTATAACGAGGTTGTCTGGAGTTCGTGGATAATTTGAACGAAAGTCTCAGGAAAGCAAAAAGTTGCCCATCTCTCTGCAGTGCTCCCTCAAATGGATATATTTGAGGAGGCCACATCGGGAAAGGAATCTAAAAGACAGAGAACAGGTTGAAAGAAGAAATACAGCCAAGGCCAAAAAAAGCAAAGAGATAAAGATTATTTTACCAGTCGATGATATTGAATGCAAAAATAAATAAATAAATAAATAAATAAATAAATAAATAAATAAACAGTAGTGATGGTAACTAAATGCTAGTATTTTTGACTTGTACAGACAAAAAGAATCTCCCAGGCCCCAAGAAGGGCACAATGAACTGCAGTCCTGGAAAATGGCTAACGGGTGTCTTGCTCTGTTCCTGTCACCTGGGACAGAGGGCACATTTGGCCTCAGGGCTATCACTGATACTGCAGGACCCATGGGGTTTCTCTGGAGAAGTGGCTAGAAACCAGGCTGGTGTGTTAGAGCACCACAAATGACAAAGTATGCCCATGTTTAAGTGAAGGAATTTCACTCCTCTTGACTGGGCCATTTTTTGCTGCAAAGCAGAAAAACATGGTTTTCTTCTTCGTCCAAGAGTGTTGTGTGTTTTCATCCTTGCTTATCAATACTACAGTGAAAAACAAAATAAACAGGCAACCAAGATGAACACTCTGCATTTCTAGGGGGCTTTTCAAGGAAACAATACCTCTCTAGCCACATGACCTCTTGTTATTCACCTGTCATAACTTTTGGAGAAGTAGCCACTTTCTAGGTTACAGAAGTATAAGGAGAGAACCTTTGCAGTTTATAATCGCAGGGAAACAGGAGTGGTTTACAGCAGTAGTACTTCCTGCCTGCAGTTTAAACATCATGTGAGAACTGCCTTAGAATAAAAACAAAACAAGAGCTGTTCAAAATAATTGTCTTTAGCACCATTGCAGGAATGACTACTCCACACTGGTGACAGCCTTTGCAAAGTTTCACTATGAGAGAAGTGCATGGTTTCCCAGGAGCTCCAGGCATCAAAAAGAAAATTTTGACACTGAGGAGGCTGCCCAAATTCCAGTAATTGCTTAAAGAGTTCAAACACAACCCTCCCTCTGGCCTTTAGCTAATCGCTTCTTTTTCTCCAGCTGAGATAATTTTTACATATCTCACAAAGATGTGGAGAGGCTTACTTACTTAATCATTTTGTAAGACAAGTCATGTGCAGCCATTAGGTGTTAGGATTGTTGTGTGGTCTCTGTGGCCAGCTTTGGATTGCCACACTTTCTGTGCTGCACTGAGGGAGATGCTCACTCTGTAACACTCTCTCCCTAAAAGCCACCATAAGAATGAAGTTTAGTCACAGCATTCATGTCCAAATAACCTTGAGTAGCTGACTAGGTCCACGAGAAAGACAATTTAAAAGTTCAGACTCAGATTTCATCCTTATCCCACTCCTCAAGTGTCCTGAAAGTTAAGGTGACCTTATTTGCATTCCCTCAGACATATGTAGGTTGGGAGCCATTTGTCTTCTGATACATACAGAATTACCTGTAAATGTTAAAATGTTCCAGGTCTTCCAACAGTAGATGTCCTTGGGTCTCTGACAGATATCTGTGTACACCCGCATGAGAGGTCGGGAAGGAAAAGACAGGTTGCTTTTGGAGAAGTAACTCACGTCCATAATACTGACAATACATCAAAGGTACAGTTTTAATTAGATGCTTATAAATGCAGGCTTTAATTAAATACTTATACTATCAAGGATAATCTGTGTGCTTTTAACCTGACTTTACAGATCTCTAATGCGCCACAGACGAAGTATACCCATGCAGCTCCATAGCTGAAATAATTTGTTATATTGCCAATAGAGCTGTGATAACTCTTTGCAGTTGACTCTGCCCCCATGGTATTTTCCTCTGCTGTAAATATTCCGTATATAACATTTAAAAGTAATTACTTGATAGGTAATACTTGACATCTGTAGCACTTTCCAGGTGAATATGAACATTTCTCCTGTACAAGACAGGAGTCCTTATCTAAGTTTGGAGGAGCCAAGGCAGAACAGTTAATAGACTCACAAGTCAGCAGGGCAAGGGCTGTTTTCTGTCCGTCTGGTAAAAATTGCAGATGAGACACAAACCCTCAAATTTTAACCAGTCTTGTGCACAGGCATCCTTTTGGGTCTACCCCAAAGTTTGGTGAGGGCTCCAGGCAGTGGCAGCTGGTGGAGAGCTGGCCTGTTCACAAGCCATGTAAGGAAAGGCAGAGCAGATCAAAAAGCAGGAACAGAGAGTGCAAGTTTTTAGTGATGCTCAAAACAGGTCGCACACAGCGTTTGCCTGCAGTCGAGTCCTTGGGTCTTTCTGAACTCTGCGGTAAAGTCACGTAGGCTTTTTTTCAGTTTCCTCTTCCCTGGGCACCTAGGGATAAATGGCACTTGCCTCTGTAGGTCTCAAACTGCCAGCAGATGAGCAAGCCTGCACCATTTTCAGAGGATCAGAGATGGCAGGTGCTGGGAGAGCTGGGCTCTGCCCTTAGCCATGTGGGGGACTTCTCCCAAGCAATAGCTCCAGCTCCAACATGGGGAGAATGAAACAGATGTTTCTGTGCTTTACCATGTACTGGTGAAGGCTGAAGTCTTGCTGTTTTGAATACCAGGCTCCAGAGGAGTCCACTTTCCTGTGTCTTCATTTTTACTATTGTGGTGTCTATTTAGTCGGAGAAGGGATTCAGAGGAATGTAAATAAGTCAAATGTATGTCTGTAAACATAAGAACGAACTTGGCAGTTCACCACTGTCAAGTGGTCTATTAAATGTGTTGATGTGATCATACTGTATTTTGACAGATTTAGAAGCCTGACTGGTTTCCCACTCTTACTTTCTCTGAGTCTCTTGTACACACAAATACTCATTCACATTTTAAAACCAATCTAACCAGGCAGGCACTATATTTGGCTATACAATAGACAACCCCAAACTTTCTTTAGATCTTGGGCACCTTAAGTTGACCAGTTACTGTTACACAGATAGACAGATGGATAGACAGATAATTTACTTGTAGATTACCAGATGGGTAACATTCCTTTTCTTTTGGCATCTGCAAATAGCTCAGCCTTGCAGGCTGTCAAGGCAGTTACAAGTGGAGTTAATAAGGATACTGCTTGTGTGTCCTACAGCTTTGTCACCCTGAATAGCTTTTGAAAGCTGTGAGGACAGCAATTGAAGTCCCCAGAAGCCAGTGCTCCTGCCTGTCTGCCAAGAGGCAGTCTATCAAAAGAAAAAACATCCTGGGCTGGAGCCTCTGGAGTACATATGCTGTCTAATATATCCTTGAAGAGGAAGTATAGTCAATTCTCTGCAAATGGTCATCTGTCCTACTAGCCAATAATATCAGGTGCTGAAAAAGTCCCTCCATATAAATTATCCTATGTTATCTGGCGATCTCTTAGACTCATGACTAAAACAGCAGGATGTTTGCCAGCTGTTTTAACAAGTTTCCCTGAGCAGCAGCAGCATCCACATGACCAGCCATTAATGAGTGCAGTGGCCATAGCGAGATGACATGACTCGTTCTGGGGAAGCAGGTTTTACCCAGAAATTAAGATTGTTTATGGAATTCTCCTGAGATGAGATATAACTGGTCTCAAAAACCATTTCCCCCCTCTCGTTGCCCTCTACCCCTTTTCAAAATATGATTTTTCTGGAGCGTTTGGTGAGCAGGCATGCTCACCTACAGCAGACTCTACAGCCTGTCGGCTGCAGCCCTGCACAGCCACCCTGGGGGGACCCCAGCCCCAGACCAGTTTGCTGAGCCACCCACCTGCAGCAGGTCCACCTTAACACCCTGGGGATGCTCTAGGAGACCTATGCTGCAAAAGCAGCCGGTATCATCTGGGGAATGACCCCAGAGAAGATGGTCTGTCCAGAAGGATACTTCCATTGTGCTGGGAGTGATGGCTGCAAACATCAACATCTTGCTGCTTTTCAGGAATGTGGTTTTGTTCCATTCATAAAAAAATGTGGAAATGGTCAACAATGTCTACTAATGTGGAGTGAGGTGTGAGCACAGTAGGCAAGGGCCAGTTTAGTGGGGTCGGGTACTTGATTATATATATCTCTAAGAAAATGTAATTTTATATGTGTATATATATAATTTTAATGAGGAGAGGAATGTTTTGAAGGGGGGGAAGTTAGAGTTGTTTTCATACTGCTCCACAGGGCCTAGTAAAAAAAAGCTGAGTGGAAGCAATAGAATAGGTATTTTCCTCAAACCTTTTTGATCTCAGTGGTTGGATTGCTGGTTTTCTTTTCTCTTTTCTTTTCTTTTCTTTTCTTTTCTTTTCTTTTCTTTTCTTTTCTTTTCTTTTCTTTTCTTTTCTTTTCTTTTCTCTTCTCTTCTCTTCTCTTCTCTTCTCTTCTCTTCTCTTCTCTTTTTTCATGTAGGAGAACCATGAATTTCCAGCTCTTCTGTGCTGATCCCCCATAGTTCAAGTAATCATGATGTTGCCTGTGAAGCCACTGCTTAGCTTTCGGTTTTGACAGCTGAAGACCAGGCACGGTTCCGAGGTGACAAACTGCTCAGTCCCTGATGGGAGAAAAGGCGAGCAGTACCTGCAGCTCCCTTGAGCCACCCATCTCAGGCCAACCAGCCACCGTGCCCTGCTGCTTGCTCTACACAGCATCACGCACATCCTGGACACCAGCTGAAGCAGATGGAGCCTCTTCGGTGTTAAATCAAGCCTGTGGTTTGCAGGCACGTTATTTGCAAACGCGGCCACTGACCAGCTTGTGCATAATGTCAGAGGTGGAGTGCTCGGATGGCAGGTTTTTCTGGAGGAAGCAGGGAATGTCCCTGGAAGCTCCTGTGGAAGGAGCAGCACGGGCCACCTCTGCAGCCATCTGCAGCCACACAGCAGGCTCTGGTGCTTGCTGACTGGAAAACGCAGGGAAGGAGGAGGGGGAAAAACAAACAAAAGCATTATCACTGAAATCTTTACCATCTGGTTTTAAGAAGATGAACATACAATGTTGTTGGTCTTTTAACTGACAAACTTGGGTTTGGGTTTTTTTTTTTGCTTCTGAGGGTTTTTTTTTCTATTTATATTGGTGTCTTTAACACAGTCTCCTAAACTCCCTTGTCCTGCCTCATCCCCCTTGCTTGCCTATGCAGAGCCATTACAGGCTTACAATGGAAATATTTTCATATCTATGTAGTGGAAAACACCCGTTTAAACCGGATGTTTGAGATCAGAAGGACTGACCCAGAATCTGCACTGGGGCAGACATGAAAGCATGAAAATTTCATTCACAAAGGTTTTCTGGGACCAGTTCTCTTCTGCCTAAGCGGAGTCACGCACATGCTGGCTCAGACGCTCCCACAGCGTTTCCAGAGCAGAGTCAATTGCTTTTAAAGTTATGCAGGGCTACATCCTTAATGGACAGAGGCCACGAGCACGACTGGGAACAATTACCAGCTGAATAAGATGTTCATCTGCACGGGGTGCGCTTTTGCCAGCTACTACCCTTGGACGGCACAGGGAGCGAGAGGCACAGGCAGTCCCACGCCTACTTGTTTTCCTTCCCTTCATCGCCACAGTTTCAACTGATTTTGATTACTCTGGCGCCAAATAAATGAAAACATTTCAGAGACGTATAATCACCCGTCACTGCGAAGAAAGGAAAAATGCTTGTGTACTGTAGGTTTATAAATACGCTTAATGAAAAAAGGGACAGCTCTGCCCTTCCCAGCCTCGCATAGCCAGCGTAGCTGCATGTCGTGTCGGAAAAGCCGGTTGCTGCTGACATCCCAGCACGATCTCTGGCATGGAGGGATGCGTAGCCCTGCCCTTTCCCTCCCACCAGGTTCTGAAGGTTAGTGCCCGGGGAGAGGTAAGTGGCGGGAGGTGGCAGGAGGCAGGAGTGCAGCCCGTGCCCATGGACCGCAGCCCAAATACAGCACCTGGGAGGGAGCAAAGGGAAGTGGGGGAAGGTGGGGAGGTGGGAAGGAGAAAAATGACTTGCAGGTTGAGTTTGCTGCAACTTGCTCCGGCCATAGAAAGAGCCCAACTCGGCTCTTACCAGGTCAAGGGATTTCAGCGGCGCCAGGTGTAAAGGGAAGAGCAGTCATTGCTTGGACAGCCTGCGTGCTGCTCTCCTCTCACGGGAGCATCCAGTTGATCACACAAACTTTTGTGTGCAGACACTCATCAGGAAGTTTTTCTGACTATTTGGCAATGGACTTTCCGTACATAAGAATTCATTTTTATGACCAAACACACAGAGTGTTTGGTTTGCCTCTGTTTTGAGGAGTGCGCTGCTTGTCATGTCAGGCTAAATACAACTCCGTACAAGAATGCCGTGCCCTAAATGCAACCTTTAAAAAGGCCAGATCCTCTTCTGTAAAAAGAAAATAAACGTGCAAAAATGTCATGAAAAATTGCCTCTAGGATCTATCCATTAAGCTCTTTTGACCCTTATTCTTCACATGTCAGATCTGCTGACAGGTTACTGTTTGCATCTGGCTTGGGCCCATAAACATAGGCATACCACTGGCCTTTTCCAAACTATTACCTGAGCTGTAGTTTGTAGAAATCATTCGCATCAAGCTTTTTTCACTTTGA
Organism: Gallinago undulata; assembly: GCA_026546715.1. NCBI lineage: Eukaryota > Metazoa > Chordata > Aves > Charadriiformes > Scolopacidae > Gallinago > Gallinago undulata. The sequence continues at coordinate 111,073,388 of JAOTQQ010000001.1, read as the reverse complement.
ATGTCTCTTGAGCATTGAGTGGAGATGAATAAAAACAAAGCGGACAAATTAAATGCATAAAATATTGTGGCAAGATGTCATACCAGATGCTTGCAGAGGTGGATGCTGCTGCAGGAGCAATTAAACTGCACCACACAGTGTGCACTTGCAAGACTGTGGTGGGCAGAGAAGGAGAGAGATTAGATTGTCAAAGGCTCCTTCTAAACTGCTCCACCTTGGCAGGAATATCCTGCAATAGCTGAGAGATGCAAGCACAATCACTACTCTGAACATAGTGAGTTGCTCTTTCTAAGGTACAGGCAGCTTCTAATTCACATTTTTAGTTCTTCTTCTTTTTTTTTTTTTCAATGCTATATAACTAACACAGCATTTCAGGTTTCATGACGCTGTCATAGAAGTAACAGTGTTTCATATTCCACTGGAAGCACCATATTATGAATAAGTGAAGACTTTTTTTCAAAGAATGAGCAATGATTTATTTTACTTGCATCATGATGGAGGATGGCTTTGAAAGATTCTTCTCTCCAGGCATGCTTTAAAGCCTCTCCTGTGGCCTTTGGCAGCTGTATTGTGATAGCTGAAGATTTCAGATGTGGTACCAACACCACAGCAAGAACTGCAGTCTGACATCGACTGTAGAGCAACATGCTGCCTTCCAAAGTGGAGAATGACCTTTTTTTTCTTGAAGGCAGGATACCCAGTCATAGTAACTGTCCCCTGGGTGTAGGGTGGCCAACAACACAGGCTGTCAATGTGGAGGAAAGGGCTGGCTAGCTTGCGTTTCCTGATAGAAACATAGAGCCAGCATGTTGGAAGAGACCTAGGAGGTGATCACTTCCACCCCTAAAATCTTTCCATAAAGACTTACATGAAAGATGCAGTACAGCCTTGTGGTTTCCTTGGGATCTGTTTTCAGGTTTCTCTCCCCAGTGAAGAGCTGACTGGCTCCTTCCTTGGAGGGTGAGCATTAGATTACTGCTCATGGGCTGCATCAAAAGAAGTGTTGCCAGCAGGTCCAGAGAAGTGATTCTCCCGCTTTACTCTGCTCTAGTGAGACCT
>JAOTQQ010000001.1:111033604-111071176 GCA_026546715.1 Gallinago undulata | reverse complement strand
GGGTCGGACTAGATGGCCTTTGGAGGTCCCTTCCGGCCCAGATGATTCTATGATTCTATTCTATGATTCTATGATTCGACACACACCATGCATGTGCGTACAATTTCCACGCAACGGTGAAAATGCTGCTGGCGTACCGCTCCTCTGAAACACCCATGGCAGCCAGGCACCTGGCTGTGATTAAGGTACAGTTTAACCCTATGAAAAATCCCTTCTTCCCTCTTTCCATCAGTAAATACAGGGAGTCTGAATGTATCCTAAAGAGTCAGCATTTGCACTTGTTGCTTAAAGGGTTCAGAATGGACAAAAATATCTTTCCTGGACTGACATAGAAGTGTGCTAAAACCACACCACTGTTCTCAGAAAAGTCAATCTCATCTGGTGACTAATGCTGAACAGTGCCGAAGTAGGTAGGCTGAGCAGGTAACTTAAAGCAGACCATAACTGAATAAAAATATATAAATGAATATTGACTTCTATTCAGGATACCGACCAAAGTGGGCTTTCTCACATATTTCTCAACTTACACAATTTCAGGGCTGCTGTCCAGGCTCTAATATCAAGACATAACTGGCTAACTGCTACCCTCTGGAAATGCTATTTGAGGTTTTTCTTACGATATTATGTCATTGTCCATGGCAAAATATTTCAATACCACATAAAGTACATGCATTATGCATTATTACCAAATGATAAAGAAATGCATGAAGTTTTTAAGTAATACAGAAGGAAATCTATTGTTGATCACTTCTACTCAACATTCATGCAGATTGCTTTAATATTTTATTTAGTTAGTATTTACTGTGCCTCCCATACAACAGCTGTCTTTCTACTGAATGCCACAGAAATGTCGAACAAAAGAAAAATGAAGCTAAAGTAATGGAATATCTTCTATTTTGCCTGTGCATATAAGATATAGTTGTGTTTTGTTAGGTACAAGGGCTTTTTTCAAAGGCTCACACATTAAACCTCACAGCAAATTTATTCTCTGGCTTGAAAGGGAGCGAAAGGGAATAAAGAAACAATCTACTTTGTACAAGCAAACAAAAGTAAATTAATAGGTACAATACCAGTCTTTTAAAGTAATTGCCTCCTACTTTGTAGCGCCACAGATCAATTTGCATTTGGGGAACTTCTGTTTGTATTTGTTCTTCGCTCTGTTGGCTTCCCTGAAACTGAGGCAGGATTTTCATTGTCCTTCATGTCTGGTATTCAAGGATGTGCATCAGCTCATCTTGTACAGTCTTTTGGAAGAAGACAGAATTGAAGTGCTCTTTAGCTTAAAATCGTAAAAGTCTCAAACGGTCTAAATAGAAAACAAACTCAGTTATTTATTAAGAGCAGGCAGAAAAAGCAAGTTTAAAGGAAAAGAGCTGGCATATATTTAGCCCATTCAGCCATAAAGAGTCAAGCTTTAGAAAGCTGGTTTACTCTCAGAGCAGCTGGAGTAGAGTTTAGTTGCTTTGATGTTGAGTTCTCTGCCCTCTTGCAGACTTCCTCAGCAAATTACTGACACTTTCTTTATCAAAGTCCAAGCCTGAAGGAACAATCAGTAACGTCTTATATACTGTTTATACTGTGAACTCTTGCTGAGCAGTTGTAGAGTGCAAAACCCCCAGAGGCTGGCAGTGCAGTTTCAAGGAGCAAACAGTTACAGAAATGCATCACTGGCACTTCACTGATGTGCCCTCTTTTTAACTCCCTTACCTAGTGTGGCTTTGAGGTGCGTTCCTTGATCTGCTGTTCCCCTCCTGTAACCTCTTGCAGGTGCATGAGTATGTATTTCTACATGTCTTGATGCTTTTTTCTGCGCTCTATCCCATGCAGATCAGGAGGCAATACTAACCATTCTGTCACACTCTCCTCCTGAAAGCAACATAGCTTTTGGGCTGAATAGATGTAGTCTCCATCTCATAATGTCATATCTTCATACACAACTGGAGCTCCTAAACTGTTTCAGGAGCTCAGAAGTCATTCAGAAAATAAGAGTTCCCCCCCTGGGAGCAGATACTGCCTCCAGAGCAGCTTCTGTTGTCAGACTCCTGAACAGTGATGGGTTTCCACAGCAAGCTTTTTACTTGCTGGACAAGAATATATATAAGACTTATATAACTTTGCAACTTTAGAACTATGTAACTTTGGTGGAGTGTATCAGATATTAAAGGCCAACCTCTACACCATGGCAAAGCCAGGCAGGATGGACATTGTAAGCAAAGCTCTGTGATGGGTGCGGGGAAGAGCTTTCAGAGCTTAGAAGGGAACCTGAGCTACAATACTATCAAGTCTGCCACATCCAGAGAATGCCCTCTCCTTGGCCTGCCTGGGTGAATGGAAGACTTCTAGTACCCACAGTGAGGGAGAGGTTATTCAGATGTAACTTTTCAGTGGTTTTTCATTAACTATCCTAAAGGGACACAAGAGGAAATAATACGTCAGAGATGATGTGGTCTTGATTAGATGACGCATTACCCCGTCTCAGACTCCACAGAGGAAAAAAATGAAATCAAACCAAGTGAGAGCCACTCTTCACATTTTAAAGGAATTGAAATAAGCTGCAACCACTCTCAGAGGAAGCTCTAGGATTCACTGTAAAGCAGAAAAGTCTCCCTTCCCTTACATGTGCACCATAATGCATCTTTCCTTCTTAGGAGTGTTCACAGTCATAAGACCCTAAAGTCAGATTAATGTACAGATAAAGAGATAGTTCTGCATTTTAAAGAGACAGAGCAAAATAAAGGACGTGTAACACACTCTCCTAGCAGGACAGCTCTGTGAGGGGATTAAGTTGCAGCCCCAGCATGCCTGAAGCTGCGTACAATCTCACCAATTCTACATAGCTAGCTTTAAGCAAATAAGCCATTTCCAGCTCTCAAAGACAAAATAAATAAACCTAAACAAAATGTGCTTATTTTAAGACTACGGTTCAAAATCCAGGGTGTCCCTTCCAATGGCATTTTTTCCATTGACTTCAGTAGGCATAGGAGCAAGCCCTCAGATGTTTGAAACAGTGATTTCTGTCGATATCACAGTAAGCAGTCTTCTTTCATGGGTTTCCTTCTGCTGGCATTTTATCCATCTGTGTGGTCTGTTCTGAAGCTTGATGTGTTGGGCTGTTGCAATCAGAGGAGATCCAAGGATTCCCCAAATGCTTTCCCTCGAGGGCACTTGGCATGAGACTTTACCAGGAAAAAAAGCACCTTTGAACACTGTTTCATTGTATTCATATTTTCAGAGATGAACAGCCAGCAAGTAGCATTCAGAGCTGCTGTCTGGGAAAGACATCCCAGCACAATTCACTGCAGTTTCTCAAACACACACCCCAAAACCTCCAGCTAAGGGCTGTGCAGTTACACTGCAGGATCATTTTTTCCCAAAAGAAGTCCTATGGCAAGAAACTCATATGATATGAACTGACAGGTAGATATATTTTATCATTGATCCACTGGCAAATTGACCCAAAATGGTGACAATGCCAGGAGCAAGGGGTTTGCTCCTAGAAAAAGCAAGAACAACCTCTAAAACTATTGGTGGTGGTGAGTGGAATTGTAGAATCCTAGAATATTTTGTGTTGGAAGGGACCTTTAGAGGTCATCTAGTCCACCCCCACTGCAATGAGTAGGGACACCTTCCATTAGACCAGGTTGTTCAAAGCCCCATCCAGCCAAGTCTTGAACAATTCCAGGAATGAGGCATTTACAGCCTCTCTGGGCAGCCTGTTCCTGTGTCTCACCACTCGCATTGTAAAATAATTTTTCTTTATATCTAGTCTAAATCTACCCCCTTTTAGTTTAAAATCATTACCCCTTGTCCTTTCACAACAGGTCCTGCTAAAAAACTTGTCGCCATCTTTCTTATAAGCCCCCTTTAGGTATTGAAAGGCCACAGTAAGGTCTCTCTGGAGCCTTCTCTTCTCCAGGATGAATAAAGCCAACTCTCTCAGCCCATCCTCATGGGAGAGGTATTCCATCCCTGTGACCATTTTTGTGTCCCTCCTCTTGGCCCACTCCAACAGGCCCACATCCTTTTTATGTTGTGGACCCCAGAGCTGGACGCCATACTCCAGGTGGAGTCTTAGCGGAGTAGAGTAGAGGGGCAGAATCACCTCCCTCAACCTGCTGGCCATAGTCCTTTGATGCAGCCCAGGATACCGATAGCAAACATGGATCAAAGAAAACCAGAGCTCCAGGGTATCTGAAAGTTTCCACTGGTCAAGCTACTGATTGCAGTAGGAATTGGAAAGATTTCTTCCTCAGCGATCCCATCTTTCATTCCAGGTCTTTGTTCCACATCACCTTTTTCAGTTAGGTCCTGGCAGGCTGGGAGACACCATAATCCCTCCAGCAAAATGGAAACCTGCACCTAATTGCATTGAATGTTCACGCTGAATCTCAACCAGTAGGAGCTACCTATGCAGTAGAAATATCTGGAGTAGTCATTGGGAAAGCATACGCTATTGCCATGATTTATATTTTTAGGCTACTGGGCATTGAAACACTGGGAACAGGGACTTCAAAAAAATTTTATAGGTGTGTATACATTATGACCAAGAGTTTCAGAAGCAGCTAGTGGTTCAGAGTGCCTCTGTTTTCTGATAGCTTCTATGAACCAAATTAAGGGGACTTAATTTTCAGAAAGGACTTCCTATTGCAAATTTTTTCCATAAGCATAGAGTGAAAGTATGGAAAATCATTAGCTGCCACCAGCAGTTCTCACCATCCAGCCTACAGAAGACTTTCTAACCAAAGGATTATTTCAATAAGATCACTTTCCCTCCCAAACTGAAGGGAGTTGCTTGTTTTTCCTACAGGTGTACTAAGTTCACAGCACTAAGCCTTTGTCAACACAAAAAGTAGTTTTGCATATTATTGCTTTTTATGTTGTGGTATGATCTTTCTATGCATATGCTTGCAGCCTGGGGAAAGAGGTTCAGGTATGGTATTTCAGGGAAGGTTTTCCTTTCTAAGACTACTGCATAAAAGTTTGGAGATATAAAGGTGAAGTTTTGTTCTCGGTAACTCTAAGCTTGTAATACTGTAATTCCAGAGAAACTGTGGCATTTCTCTGTATTTAGACACTGAACAAAGAGTATTATTTAACAGAGAGGGTTGAACATGATTCAGTGCTTGTAAAAACAGAATGAAGGCTTTTTGTTTGCAAGTTTCCCTCCCACCCTGGTATCTGCCTTTTTCTTGCTATGCACTACCTTGAGGCTACAGGGAATCTCGTACAGCTGTCATTGCAACTTTGTAGGTCAGCCAACGCATGACAAGCTTATTCAGTGATGTGAAGAGCACTCTACTGCTGATGACTGGACCTCTCATCAAATCGCACTCCCATTCTAGGATTCACCAGCACTTCTTTTCTTTAGGAGCAAATCTTAAATGAAAGTCACATTACAGTTAACTTTCATTAACTTTCTATAGGGTACCTCATCCCACTGACAAACATGCATACACTTCACAATTTTTTAAAGACTAAGAGAAATAGTATGTTAATTATGGCACCACCAGCATATCTGCATTATCAGATATACTAATATCGGATGAAATAGTGGCCCAATATAGTGTGATCTACACAAAAAGCAAGACCAAAGCTCTTCTTCAGGGAGCAACTTGACTGCACCCCATCTTGCTTTCAGCCCTTTTATCTGTTGTATGAGTAAAGGTGTGGATGCTTTGTGGGTGGGAAGACTGTAGTCTCTGGGAAAACAAATGCATTCTTTGCCTGCTGAAGAGATTGTTCTCATCACAAAATGTGCCCAAAGCAGCAGCCACTGGCTGTTTAGGAAAGCCTTCAGTCACTTTCAGTGGGGGCTGGATCAAGCCCAGTTGTGCCAGTCGCTGAATGGCCACACATGTTAGGGGCCAGGCTGTTTGCCAGCCTGTAGGTGAAGGTCAGAAGATACAGATACCCTCAGAGCCATAATAAATTTTACTGTAATCAAAAGAGGGTATAGGTTTGGGACATTTTTCCCCCAGCCATTGCCTTGACAGTGCCCAGCAGGACATTTGTAGCAGATGTAATGCTGGAGATGTACTGTGGCTGACAGCAAGAGAAACTCAAATGTTGTTTTGCAGGATGTGCCCAACTTGCAGCTGCCCTCCACTTCAATTTAGAACATCTCCAAGCCAACAATTAAGACACCCAAGCATTTCATGTTGAGAAAAGGGGGAAAAACCCACACAGCGCCATGAGGAGCATATATGGAAGAAAAGGCAAGTAAATCCAGCACAGAAAAAAGAGGTAAAATACCCATTTGATCACTCTTTTTTTCTTAAATTTTGTTAAGTTGTTTTTCAGGAAGCAGTCATAGCATTAAGTTTTTCCTTCAAAAAGTTTTTGACAGTAGCTTATTTGCTCTGTTTCAGGGCAAATTGTCACTTCCACTCACTTTCATTTAAGGCTGGATGAACAAAACATCACTCCTCTGCTTCATTTAGCAGTAAAAGCTCATTTATATGATGCTACATCCTTTTTCATGAGTGCCTGGCTCTGTTTTCTCTAACAACCTGCCTTTATTGCAATTCCTGCAAGACTTGTCCATTGCCCTGATCAGATTCTTCCCTCTTTGAATTTACTTCTGACTTTCCATATTCTATGTGTCAAGTGCAATGTTTGTGTCCTCAGCTCCAAGTCACTTCTAGCTTCTCCCTCTCTCTCTCTTCCTTTCTCTTGACTTTTCTCATGTAGTGAAACTGCTACTGCCAATGAATGCTCCTCAATCTCTTGTTCACTTTTACACCACAGTCATCTTTCTTCTGTGCTATCTCTTACACCCCAAAAGGTCCTTCCAGATCCTGCTTGTTATACATTTTCCCTGCTCCTAGTCACAACTGCAGAAAATTAGTCAACTAATCAGAATGGGGTGAGGGCAACATCTAAAGCTTACTAGGAATAACTTTTATTCAAGGCATATAAAGACACTTGGTAGGCATTTTTCAGCCATGTTCCTTTAGCAGCTAGGCACCTGAATCTTTTGTACAGCTTTTGGAAAATCCTCCCCAGGAATCTGTTTGCTGTTTATGGGGGCTACACTGGGCAGGCATTCATCCATCTTTTACACTAGATCTCACTGGAGCTTGGTGCAGAGGCAGTCGCAGGCTATTTTGGCAGAGGGCAGTAACCAGATGCAAGTCCCAGGCCACAGGCTAGTTCACCCAGAGCCAACTCATGTCATGGCACCATACCAGAAAGAGGGCCACAAAAACAGCAACTGTCCCTGAGAACCTGTCACCAGCTTTAGATTGAATGTATCCATCATTGACAATGTGCTGATATCCCTACAGTGAGAGAGCCCTGTCATAAATGTTAAAGACTTTTCTGAGCAATTAGACAGAATAAGGCATCCCCTGTGAAACAGATCCAAGCACTATTCTCTGAACCTGGGGGGAAGCAGCAGGTAAGTAATTTGAAGTTTTATCACAAAATCCCCTGAATAATTTCTGTTTCTAAGGTAGCTACTTCTTATTAAGTAGATATTTAATTTCTCATTTTCCACCTTTACTGGAAAACAATGAGTTGCTTTGAAAAAACATCACCAAGTATATCCTAACAAGTAAACAGTGGAAAAACAGCTCATTACAATATCTAGACAATCTTACCAGTGTGCCTAAAAACATGAAACAAAAGAGACGGCAAACCCTGAAAAATTTTCCCCCACCCATGAGTACCCCCATTTTAACATTGATTCTAGTAAAACAGCTCACATGAAATAATGTAAGCATTCTATGTATTCATATTCACTGTTTCACTATTTGCTTCGTGACTTTACTAAGAAAAGTTCAAATTCAATCTTTACATATTTAATCTAAATTCAAATCTTGCCACTGGTTAGTGTCAGGATATTATTGGCTGCCTCAAGCTGTTTTTCTCTATTTTATTTTCATCCAAATGGGGTTTTTGCTGGTGCAGATATTGAGGCAGTGTAAAGTGGTGGCAGTTATCAACGGATGTGTGGGCTGGGACTCCAGCTGAAATTTACCCCAGCAGGTAAGAGAAAAAGAAAAAAAAGTCAATAGGATGGGGAATTGCTTGTTTTTGTCAGCGCGCATCACCTCAAATTAGACAGAGCTATGTCTGTCCCCAGGGATTAGCACACTGCTGATATTCACAGACGTGTTAAGGGACACACAGGACAGATCTGAATTGGGGCTGGCCTGCAACCTTTGCAAAATTTGCCGGAAAATTCAAAACTCTCAGAAGTTTAATGTGACCTACTATGTGCAAACATGTTTAGGTTCTTATCTGGGTTTTTGAGAACTTTCCTTTTCCTCTCCTTCTCTGCAAGTTTCCTATTATTCCTTTATTTCCCACTTTTCTGCCTTTTCCCTCGCTGGCTACAAGCATTTGACTCATTTCAATCCACCAGCAAAGGGCTGATGAAAAACCCTCCAAACTCTATTACTGAAATTTACTGGATGTAAATAAAGCAGCTCTGGAATCCAGGGAGGAAAAGGACCAAATGTGGTGGAGTGACACTGGTCAGGATTCTGTACCAGAGCGCTCTGCAGCAGCTCTGATGTAGCATTTTTGGTCTGGCTGCAAAACAGGAAGACCAGAAGGAAACTGTTCATTTAAGTCAGTCCTTTTTTTAGCTTAGTTATTTAATCTGGGTCAATTTTGAAGCGAAAACCTAAAGCATTTTATTTTCAAACTGCCAGAGTGAAACCTTCGGGTGTTGTTTCAAACTGTTTCCGTGCTCTCCTCTGCTGTGGTGACCCACAGCCACAATTCGCAGGCAGACCCACTCCATCACTGGTGGATTTTCTCCTCCGCATTTGCTTTAATTATTATTTTCATAACTCTTACACCTCATTCACAAGGTTATGAGAGGCCACCATAAGGCAGATCTCCCTGCTGATGGCAAATGAGTGCCAGCAGCTCCAGCTTATTACAGTACGAGTTTGCTGTTCTGTAAGTCATGCTCTGCTATTCCACGGTGACTTTGCAGGACTTCCTGGCCCATGACATTCCCAGTGTCTCAGCACTAATTCAATAAGCGATTCAGACTCAAGATTTCTAATGCTGCCATTCAATAGCTGTCACCTTTGACACACGGCAAGGGTTTAGCCTCGCAACCAGCCGGCTTTTTTTCTTTTAGAAAGGCTGAAAACTTGAAGGATACAGGGAGACTCATGCAGCTCTTGGAAGCCTGAAGCCTTCACTTTGGCTTCCAGGTAAGTGGGAAGCAAGGGAGAGTGTTGAGGGAAAATACAAATTACATATTGAGCAAAATACACCGGTGGCTTCTAACCTCCTCTCAGTTTTTTCTCTGCAAGACGTGTGCCAAAAGCCTTAGCATGCAAAGCTGTGACAGGGAGAACTTGGGTCATGTTTCTTTAGGGTGCACTGGGGGTTGGTGAGAGGGTGCTGTGAAGGGCAGTGTGGTATGCCTTGACTGACTAGAGCATTTACCCAAGCTGGAGTTTGACAGATTTGGAGTTTGCCCTTGCCCATTAGCCTCAAGGAGATTTTTCGTCCTCTCACTGAGAGCATTTTCTTTGCTTTTATCTTGCTCTGCCCCATGGATGGGACAAGTGGATGTAAAGGAATGGCATTCTCCTGTTATTCTCCTGCACTGACTCGTCTCGGTCCATTTAGCACTTGTCCATCCCTGCTCGTGTTTGAACGCAACCAGCTTTGTCTGAGGCTGGCCAGGCACACCACGCATTTCACACCACTAAGTCCAGGCTTTGCTTGCAATGGAGCAGAGCAGCGGAGTGCATCCAACACCCAGATTATGCCCCAGGGTCGAGCACATCCTGCCGCATTGAGACGTACGGTGTCTGTCTGGAAGATCTCAAGGGATTAAAGCCAGTCTGAATTGAAAGGAGGGTGAAAACGGAGAGGCTGATATCAGCAGAGGGAAGGAAGCCTTTGTTTATGTACAGCCGGTCACTTGTAGGGCAGATGGAGAGACTGCACGCCTCCCCACATTGTTGTGTCAAACCTCTTACTGTAAACCTGACCTCCCAACACCTCCTGAGAGTGACCAAAATAATCCCTAAATCATTCTGGTTTGGGCCTCTCAGTAGCTTGCAGGACTTTGCAGCCTGAAAGGCAGCTGGCCTCTGGGGCATACCGTGGTGGGGCTGGGTGATTATTGTGCTCTGCGAGGGGAAAAAGACAGTTTAGATGTATAGACTGATAAATCTAGGTGCTCAGAGCTTTCTCTGTGTTAATTTATCATTCCTACCAGTGAGACCTTAAGTATATGCTCTTAAAAAAATGGACTTCTGTTGAGGGCTTGGAGGAGGTGGTGGTAGTGTCTTTTTCCAAATTTTGGCAACCTTAAGACATTCCAAATGGGATCTGTTGGCCAAGACTTCAGCGTACATACATGCCTGGTGTCAGGGCATGTTTACTTGATGTCATGTTCCAGCCAACAACCCCAGTCAAGGGGAGCATGCTCTGCAGCACTAATGCAGGAAACCAATTCCTCAGTACCCCTAAATCTTTGAGTCCTACCCCATACACCAAATTAAAAAAAAATGACTACTGACATAATAATTTGATCTTTCCATTGTCATGTGGCCACTTGTTAATTTGTTTCATGATGTATCAGCTTCTAGATCTAAGACTGATATTACTTCCTGAAGGTTAACGATTATCTTACATCTTATTCATTAGAAAGCAAAGGATGTCTAAGGACTAGTCACATGAGTTTTCTAAGGGCCTCTGTTTACAGTAACTACAGGACAGCTTTAACAAAAAAAAAGAAAAAAAATAGGAAAAAGAGGCATTAATGATGGCACAGCTCACGTAGCAACATTTGGATGCCCTCCTTGGGGCATGGATTGTGAAATGATCTGGTTTATTCTTTTCCTCCGCGCAATGCCAGCTACGCTAACAGTACATTTTGACACAGATTTATTGTAGGACTGTAGGAACAGCTGATGTGCACCCAGCATAAAACGGTACCGTGATGCATTCAGCCTTGCCAGTAACCCTTGCCCACTTTTTTAGCATTCACAGCTTCTCTGGTGGGTATAGCAGTGGCCTTGGAGAATAGTTGTCCATCCTCCTGCTGGAGTGTGGCACAGACTCACATAGTACAGTGCTTTCCTTGAAAATTCAAGGTGGTTTGACCTTAATATAACATATTCCTGTGTACTATTTGCAGCTGACTGTTGGCAGAGCCGAGGCCGGAGTGGCAGCCTACATGTCGAAACACTCAGGCTTTTCCCTTGCATCATCTGCCCTAGCTATGAGATGACAAAACCAGGCCAACTGTTGCTTGTTGCATAGCATAGCTATGCCACGGCCTTCATGGCAGATGACTGAGGTGAAGGTATTAACATAGCTGACATTCGCTGTGCACTGGCACGCTGTGCTGCTGGGTGCTGCCCAGAGCTCTGATTGCTCTGTGGATGCTCACAGCACATGCTCTGCCCGGCTGGGTGTCCATCCCAGCCCTGGCAGCTCTCCTGCCCCAGCCCATTGAGTACTAGAAAAAGAAGAGAAATAAAATGCAGCACAAATAGTGATTTAAGGCTGCCTTCTGAAGCAGCCGGGGACTAGAGCTCCTGTAGGAAAGGTCTCTTTCCTGGATGCCAAGACAAAGGGTCAGAAATAAGGGATCTGATTTTCCCTGCCATAGCAGTGAGTTTACCCAAACACATCCCTGCAGCAGCCTGGTTCCTCACCCTCGCTGGAATATGTTAGCTCATCTCAAACCTCTGATGCCATTTAAAATCTCCACAGTACAGCTTGCCTTTGGGGCAGAGCAGATAGAGATAGTCACAGGTAACTCAGCACGTCATATGTCCCTTTTGTGTCTCTGCTTTAAAAATCTCTTTGTTATATGGTGACAGATTTCTCTGAAATTTGGGTGCTTGGCTTAGACTCAGGTGAATGTGCCATAAGGTCCTGGTTCTGTTCTCTGACTGGCTGAGTTAAACTTGTGTAATTAGGTTTCTGGGGCAGCTACCCTTGAGAAAGCGACGCCGAAATTTGCTGATGCGCTGGCCAAATGTACAGCCGGTTGCTTAACTTCCAGCCGCTTCGCACCGTACGACACAGCCCGACCGCACAGGCGGTCGAGGGAAAATTGGAGCCAACATCCACTCCCGGCTCAGCCACGTTGCTGGATCCCAGGAGACTCCAGCCTTCGGGCTTCTTCCCCTTCCGCGGGAACGCCGCTCCCGGGGCTGCGGGCTCGTCCCTCCAGCCTGAGCTCCCTCTGCCGGCCCCGGCCCCGCACCGCCCGCCCGGGGGCACGCATCCCACCTGGAGGCGTGCATCCCACCCGGGGACACGCTGCCCCCATCTCCGGGACAGGACCAGGCAGGGCAGCGGCGTGTCCTCCCCCCGGGAGCATCCCACCTCCCAGGCAAGCGTCCTAAGGGCGTCAGCGTTGCTGTCAGGTTTCTTCGTCGGTGGATGCTCGTTGAACTATTGACTTGGGAGAGGAAGGAATACAGGTTTGCGAGTGGGGAAAGGTTTATTCCAGACCAGCCAAAAAAGTTGATCTAGTTGCAGTAGGCTCTGGAAGAGCCGGTGAGCAAAAAAGCCAAGCTTTGAGTTAGTGGTCTGATTCAAGCACAGCAGAGGTTTGAGCCAGGCGCAGAGCCCGATAGCAAAGTGTCCTAAACTTCCTGCTCTTGCTGCTCAGAATTGCTCTGGTTTTTTTTGGAAATTCACGTGGGAAAATTTCCCGATTTCCTAGGTAATATGCGTGGCTAGAACTGCCACATCCTTTTGCATCGTGAGAAGCTTCTGTTCCAGCAGATTGAACTTTTCTGAGGAAAACCTGCGGCACCTGCACATGCAGCTCCCCGCTAACCCTTAAAGGAAGCCAAGATGCTCAGGTAGATTGCATTTGAGCTAGAAATGCAGGCGGTCTCGGGAAAAGGCATTCTACTTCCAGTTGCAACAAGCAGAAAAAAAAACATTAAGCACCTCATTTTTTCTGGGGATCCCTGCTCCTCAATGCGGGTGGTGCTTTTGCAGATCTCACAGAAGTCTGGCATCAGTCTGTGCAAGAGGTATCTGTTTGCCAGGGGGTTTGACTGTGAGCTCCTTGCGGGAGGAACTGTGTGTTGCTACGTGTTTGTGCTCCACCTACCAGAATTTTTGATAATCTTGCAAAGGCTTCTTGCTTTTCTTCCAAGGGAGCTCTTTCCCTGTGGTGTAGGCACTCGGAGGGTGCAGGGAAAGTCTCGCCCTGCTTCAGCCCTGCCACGGGAGCAGTCATGGGTTTATTGCCATGGGTTTCTTGGCAAAGATGTCATGGGTTTCGGCGTGCCGAACCCCAGGCTGCACAGGTGTGAGGTGTCCTCTGGTTCGCAGCGAGGTGGGAAAGGGCTTCTGCCCCTTGTTCAGAAGAGAAGGAAAGGAGAGAAAAGGTGGCACAGCACCCACTTCTTTGGGCTGTAGCAAGTAATTTTTCTCCCCCTTTTCACATTGTCAGGGCCAGAGCCAGAACTGACAATTGATTATGAGATTTAAGACCCTTTTTTTTTTTTTGCTTTTGCTTTTTTTTTCCTCTTTTTTTGGTCTTTTGGGGAAGGAGAAGGAAAGGGAAAATTTCAGACAGGACAGATTCATTATCATCTCAAGAGATGCTGAGCTAAATCTTGAGGATTTTACTAGCTTTTCTCTTGGGTAGGAATCCTTCTGGTGGGAAGAGGAATTGTGCTAAACAGGGACTATTGGATTCGACCCTACGGAGATAATTTACAAACCTTCCCAGTGGGCTCAGAGACTAGCAACCTTAAAGCACTCCTTAGAGGGTGCCGTCATACAGGTTCAAAATCATGTTGGGGCTTTTTTTGTCTCCCCCAACAGTTTCTCTTTTTATTTTTTTTTTTTACTTCTTTTTTTTTTTTATTTTTTTTAAAAAACTCTTTAGAGTGTCCTTTCCCCAGCCAGGGGTCTTTCCTACAGCTGATTCCTAATGTTTAACAGGATGACTTGCACATCCTGCCTTTGCAGCAGACGAATACCCGGGTTTGAATTACTATTGAATAAGCAGCAATGAAATCTCTATCAAAATAATCACTACTTCCAAAAACCACAAACAACAAAACAAGTGGGGTTGAACTAACTCAGCAAGACCATTTGTAGCATCAGGGACGGTGAGTCATTTTTCTTTTCCCTCCCTCAGCAGACTCCATCGCTGCCTCACGCAGCCCCAGGGAGGGCAGGTGGAGTGGGTAGGGCATGACTTCAGAAAGTTAAAAAAAAAAAAAAAAAAAAAAAAGTCGACATCACTCAGGTCACGTGATGCAAAGGGACCAATGGAGGCAGGTTCTGGAAAGGGGAACAGTTAAATTTGTAATTTTGGTTGTGTGAAACACTTCTTTGGGCCTCATAAACAACCACAGAACCACAAGTTGGGTACAGAGGCAGTCACACAAGAGCGGGTCCGGGATATTGGTCAGCAGGCAGGGCGAATCGTTTTGACTGCAAACCACAGAGTTTCGTAGAGTGGTAAGCATCATCAACCACAACCGATCCGCTATTTTTTTTTTCTTTTTAAGAAACAATTTCGGAGTTCTTTTAGCAAAAGAACCTTATAATCCGCTTTGTGCTGCTCCTGAGGCACCGGGATAAAACACAGCGCAATGGCTGGGAGGAGGGTGGTAGCAATGACCATGCTTCATTTTTCACTCCCCAAGGTAGAAGAAATCATATATTCCTTCACTGTAAAGAGAGAGTGAGTTTTAAAGAGGAAACAATGGCTTCAAACAGCATATTTGAGTCACTTCCTTCTTACCAGCACTTCTTGAGAGGTAAGTGCCATTCAGACTTTCTAAATATACTTTTTACTTTCCCATACTTAAGAAAATGCCTGTCTAGAGAGTATCTGGGGACATTCTTGTAGTACATGCTTTTTCCTACTTCAATTTTCTTTGAGGTGCTCTCATAGAAGCTTATATCTGAGCCTTCAGGAATACCATCTCGTTACTTATCAGTCCGTTAAAGAGATTATAACAAGGACTCATTTAAGCTGTTCAAACAGCCATTGCATGCTTGTGAATTTTCTCTTCATAAATAAAAGTGGGCTAGAATAACTCACACGAACTACTGCAGATACAACAGCAGTAGCACAAGCCCCTTTTGATTCTTTCTGGCAGAACTATGACTTTTTGAGCCGCTGCCATGAAAAATGACAGCCAGCAGCATACGACACCGAAGCGCGGGGAGTGAGCTGGTGCGTGCAGCCAGCAGAGCGTGATGCTGCCTCACTGACGCTAGACCATCAGCCTAGGTAGAGGCATGCTCACTGGGGAGAAGTCAGAAAAAGCTTAGAAACCTGCTTAAAGTTAGCTGCAACTCACGTGGCTCGGGAAAAGAAGCGGCGTGGATAAACTGAGAGTTTCTCTTGATGCCACGTAGGTCTCGGGTGACTGCGAGTTACCGGCTTCAGCCACCCTCAGAGGAATGAAGCGGTCCTGTAAGGGCTGAGGGGGGAGACTAAAGGACTTCACCCAGCAATCTGTCTTTCTTGACCAGTGACCAAGCGCACTCAGAGGTTCCTTGTAATGTTCTCACAACCCCCCGTGGAGCTAATGGTTTAGTCATGGGTTATTCATACGAGTAAGCCGGGGACTGGCACAAGAAACTTGTCCGCTTCCTCGTAATGACCTTCCTAAATAGCTCATGCTACGGCTGAACTTTTCCCCTTTGCAAGCAAGCCCTCTGACTGCTCAAGTCCTTTTTGCCGCCGGGCTGTGCCCCTGCAGATGACAAGGCGCACGAAGCCCGCCGGCTGCCGAGCGTGGCCGGGGAGCTGCCAGAGAGCAGCACTTCATAACTCTTTATAGTTACAGACTGCATGTTTCCCGGCCTCGCTGGCGGTGTGGGTGTGAGTCATGAGTTATTCGTATTAATAAGCGGGGCTGGGGAATGCGGAAGGCTCGTCCCAGCTGCTTGTGTCACAACAAGCGGCGGCTCGGCCGGCACCCTGCCGCTCCGGCAGACCAGCGCTCGCCCGAGTGGGATGCGGGAGGAGGGCAGCCTGCCCAAACCCCAGCCTGCTCTCACACCTTGCTTCGCGGCTTTTTTCTGTATGTCCTCCACCCCCCCCAACCACCACCACCACCTTCCCATGTCAAAAGCTTTTTCTACGTCTGTCTTTCCCGGCTCCGGAGGGGAGCTGAGCGTCGGCGCACTGCCTGAGTCGCTTGGGCTGGCAGCAGGGGAGATGCTGAAGGGTGAGCACCGAGAGGCAAACTGCTCTGCGTCGCTCACCGCTGACATTTCCTCAGCACCCCTACCAAGCAAAGGAAGCAATACTGCTAGAACAACAAGAAGGATCTTCCTGCATTTCGTCAGCCTTTTTTTTTTTTTTGCCTTTTTTTTTTTTTTTTTTTAGCTCACCCCAACTGTTTACTGCTTAATCTGTAGCACAGGAAGAGTTATTGAGGAAATTTTATGCTTCTGATAAAATAACAAACAGAGCGAACCTCACGGGGCAGTGCTTGCAGCCAGTGCCAGAACACAGCCAGCCCACGGGATGGGACGGGGACGGCAGAGGCCGTATTGCAGGCAGGAGCCCAAACAGCCTGATAGCAGCTGGTTGGAGACCAAGGACTGATTTGTCCAGAAAAGGTGGAGTTTCATTAAAGCTGGTTAATCCGGCAAGTGATTTAACCCAACACTCCAGAACGGGTTTTATCCTCCTCCTAATTACAGTTGTCATTATTGCTGTTAGCATTATTATTGTACCAGTGCTTTGTGTTTCTTCATGGACTGTGCTAGAATTCTTGCTAGTCTAGAAGTCTTATGCTAGATACCTTGAGATATTCATCCAGCTTTGGCAATCCAGGTGCAGATCCTGGTATGTACCCAGCACGAGCAGGAGCAAACTCTCACTGTACGGTGTGAGAAATGCTTGGGCAACAGTGCTTCAGTTGAGTTAAAAAGCAAATGTTTCATCGTTGCGAAAGAATATTGTGTTTGAATGTGGAAGGCCGTGACGGTTTTCCAGCAGTTCCCTTTTTGTTCCTTTCCTTACCCAAATGAACTTCGCACAATTTCAAAATCCTGGGCGCAGCAAAAGAAACGTTTGGGCGTCAGAGCAAGAAAAATAATCATCCCTAGGGTCGGTTGTTCTCACCCCTATTTCTCAATAGTGTTTACATAGACCAGTCATTTGAAATGTCCCAAACCGTCTCTTTTCTTTCTTTCCCGCCAAAATTTATTGCACTTTCTCTCTTAACTGAAATCGTGAGGTAAAGGGAAAAATAACAAGTTGTTTTCTGCCATGGATTTCACTTTATCAGTCCATGCAGTTCACTCAGAAGGAAATCCATAACTCTTTTCTAGCTTGATACTATGTGAAAATTGGGAAAAAAAGAGGGGAGTGGGGAAGCAGAACCATTGTTCCAGCCCCTGCGAGCAGTGACAGACGTAGAAAGCCTGACATATTAATTGAATGTGGTACACCACAAAGGATATGGCCCTTTTTCTATCACACCACACCAGGTCCTCGCTTCTGCCACTAGGTAAAGAAATGAGGATTATACTGAAACCCCCAGCGGCGTGCTCTGCGTGCTGAACACATTCAAATGTTTACCGGCTCTGCTTTTAATGACAGCCTCATTTTCCTAAGGGCCTCTTTCAGTTTGCAGTCTGGGCTTGGTATTAGGAGTACAAGGTGTCTTTGCAGCAGTGCAACCCACGGAAAAACATCACTCCATAACCTGGGGTTCCATCGGCAAAGCTGTAGTTTAAACTTTTAGCCTAGCAAGATTCATAGTATAAGGACAGGTTTGCTGGTTTTATTGAGGGATTGACAGAGATTCGTGTGTGTTGGCCAAGTCAACACACTGATGTCTTTTGGGCAGGGGGACCAAAACCTGTTGGAGATTCTTGTGTTAAAGCCTGTATATATAATTTTTAAAGGATACCTAGATAATTACATGATACCTCCCCAGCCCCATTTCTTCTTTTAACTTCTTCAGGGTGTTTGTCTGTCCTAATAATTTTGCCTGCAAAGGAAAACGGAATAACTAATCTTTTTTTTCATGGTTTTTATGGGGCTCTAAATAGCACGAAGCACAAAATTTTCCAGGAGGGCACTTTTCCCTCATTTTTCCTTTCGCTGCAAGGTTTAATTATTTCAGTATGCAAAGAAGGTTACTCCTGGTTTTGCCTTTGTTGTGTTTTTTTTATTAACTAATCAAGGCAATGAAGACTTGTGGTGCAATATTTTGTTGGTTTCTTATCAAATGGAAATGAACTCCACCAGAACACTTTTACAACACAGAAAAATACACTGTGCTTACTTTCTTCTTAGTTCTAATGCATCAAGTAGTGCCCAGCCATTGTGGGTTTCTTCCTTTGAAAACACTAAATAAAACTCTAGCAAGAAGCTCTTCCTGCTCTGAAGGGCTTCCCTGCCTGGATCCATGGACACGTATAACTAAGCACACTGCTTCTTGTTGAAAGCTGGTGGATCTGACTTGCCTTGTGATGGTATTTATGTCGGTAGACTCCTGAAGTCCCTGGTGCTGTATGTGAGCAGAGAGGTGAGGTGACCGGAGGCTCCCTGTTATCCAAGGCTACATCTCCAGTC
Source organism: Gallinago undulata (assembly GCA_026546715.1). Classification (NCBI taxonomy): domain Eukaryota; kingdom Metazoa; phylum Chordata; class Aves; order Charadriiformes; family Scolopacidae; genus Gallinago; species Gallinago undulata. The sequence continues at coordinate 111,052,650 of JAOTQQ010000001.1, read as the reverse complement.
TCACACTCTGAGCATGCGAGACCTCCCTGGGAGTAAATGCTTGCCTTCAGAGGGTGCTGCATGAGGAGCAGGGTAGCAAGCTGGAAATTCTTTCAGTCCTCTAGAACTGGTGATGTTAGCAGAAGTGGTCATATACTAGAAGTAACTCTGCCAAAGACACGTGTCTCAGGGAGAGGCACAGTACTCAGCACTGCCACGCATTTTCATTCACTCGCCCAGTAGACGAAACCTCTCTTTTCCACAATAGTTAAACTGCTCTGTCACTGCGTAGGGGAGAGAGAAAAGTTTCCAGCACATTTGCAGACTGCCTGCACTGTAACAAAGAGTTAATTTGTGTCAGCATTATAAAATACTAACTGCATCTTGTGAATAGGAAATTGAACTAAACCTCATAAAAACCTTGGCTTACTAGAAGAAAAAAAATTGCACAATGTCTGAGTTACGCAGCCTTCACTCTGTTTGAGCCTTTTTTCACTTAAAAGCCTTGGGAAACATTGTGAGACCTGAACACAGGAATTTCTGTGAGGCAAGGGGTAAAGTATCTCACAGAGATGAATACACTGCTTTGGTAAGATCAAGAGATTTTGTCCCAGGCCAAAATATTAGACTGAGTGTTTAACCAGTCACGCTCAGTGTGGTGATGTGTTGTGGTGACAGTCTTAGCAAGGACTTAGGGTTATGACTGGCTTGCAGATCCCCCGGATTGGCTAGCCCTTTATTCTGTGGCCATTAATAAGAGATTGTTGGATGGCAGCTTTGCCTTGGACTGTGTTTTAGTGTGGGAGGCAAATTCCAGCTCTGAGGTAGCTCTCCAGTGAGAAATAAAAGTATCTTCCTTACACTGCCAGTGTAGGCAATATAAAAAGAAAATAAACTATATTGTTTTCATGACTAGAAGATAATCATGGTTTAGTTGACTGCTAAGGCATGACCCCAAAAGAAGAGTCCGCTTATCTTTAAATGCATATGAAAGCCAGTACTATTGGCAAGTTTATGACAGTAATTTATGAACTCCTTAAGAATTTTACTTCAGAACACAGAATGAGTATCTGCATCATTCTGTTATTCGAGAGGGGAGAGTCTATACCTAAACCAGGAGTGGCAAAGAAATCACATACTTGACTTTAAAAGCTAAGCAGAAACAATCCTAAGGAAAAGGAAAAGGCATTTCTCTGTAAAACTATGAGGTTGTTCCATCATCAGGAGAATCTCATCTGACTTTGACACCCCATGACATGCAGAGGGGACTCACTGGGTTCCAACAGTCTCTGCTGTGCCTCCAAAGTGGTGCCCAGAGAGCCATGCAGGGATGTTAGCCTCAGCTCCTCTTCTGCTGTTGTGAAGGGCGAGGAGGAAATGCAGAGTGGGCTCGGGAGCTAACGGGGAATGCCACCAGCAAGAAAATGTCAGGGTGGGATGCTGCTCTGCAGAAACTGCTTGCTGCAGTGCCTCACTAAGTGGCAATTCGAGGTTGCCCACCCCTGTGACAAGAAAGGGAAACCTGTCTTCCTCCTGCACGCACAGGGCAAGAGTTTGCACATGGGAGGCTGCCGTGGGGTAGCTGGCTCACCCTGGTAGCTCAGTGGAGGAGGAGTGATGCACGCAGCTATAACAGCAGCCTCCGTCACTGGCTTGGACTGCTTGTACCAAAATGTGTAGGTGCCTGGTGGGCTGGCTGGGCGAGGGCGGCAGCACAGGTCCAGCAGCCCCAGCAGGAGGGCAAGCAAGAAGTAGCTCTGGCTCAGGGTAAGAGGATGGATTGAGGCTCTTTGAATCCAAACCTTGCCTGGCACCTCTTTCTTCCCTGTGCCAAAGCAGGCCTCCCAGACACAGAGTGTGTGTCTAAATTAGGGAGTGCGGCGTTTGAGGTGGGGTGGCTGCCATGAGTACCAGGCACTGCACAAAGGTGAGGGACTCCAGCATGCAGTGGGGGGAGCTCAGGACCTCAGAACCCCTCCAATGCAGGGCTTTTAAGTTCAACACAATATTTGATGCTGTGTTTAGCACTTTGGTCTGGCAAGCTGCTGTGAGCATGAGCCTGATGGACTTCCCATGCTCCTGCAGATCACAGTGTGTAAGAATGTGTTTGCTCAGATATTGTTTTTCCTTTTTTTATTCATTTACTTGCGTGTTCTGTTTGTTTGTTTTTTCATAAAACAGCTCAGTCACTTCACCCACTCTCTATGCTTAGTCTATATATGGGAGGCAGGGTATGGTGGAAACTTTTTTAAACAGTGGGTGATCACAGCCTAGAAATCATTGCCATAAAATACTGTTGAAACCAAGAGTTTAGCAATACTCATAAAACAGCTGGGTCGGTATGTAGTTAACAGTTTCTTAATAGGTACCAGCCAGGTAAAGAAAAAAGAAGCTTTGGAAGGGTTAAGTTCTCCCATCATTTCTTACATATATTTTAGAGCACAAATCGATCTCTGTTAAAGCTTGGAAAGAAAGCTTCCCATGTAAGCAGGTCTGTCATCTGCAAAGTGAATTGTGGTTTCCTCCAAGACATCTGGTGCTGGCCACAGAGAGAGACAGGCCACTGGCTAGGTGAATCACTGGTCTGAGAGAAGGACAAGAAAACATTACACTGCCTTCATTACCTCTTCAGTCATTTTAAGAGAATGGGTAATATTTGTATAGACTTGAGTCAGCTTCCCAAAGAGTAGATGAGTAGTAGGGATATCTCCTCTCTGAAGTGTAGGAATGAACTGTATGGGGTGACAACAGTGGTGGCATTTGGAGCAGCAGAGTACCTACAAATGTCTACAGGACATTGGTGAAGTCCATGGATGCACCAACAGATCCGCAGTGATACTGTATGCAAAACACGTCACTCCTGCTGCCAGTGGAAAGGAGGCTAGAGATTAAATATACATATTCCCAATGCAATCAGTTTTCAAAATAAGCTCCTTTTCTTCCACTTGGGTCCCAGCAAAGTAAGGTCTGGGCTTATGACCAAGATACTTTTTAGTCCAAAACATCAAATTCTCTATAAAGATGTATTCAGGCAATTGAAATAGCCAAAAAAAAAAAAAGGGGGGATGGGGGCAGCATAGAAGAACTGACTGTGAAAGCAGGGAAGCAGAGAGTGACATTAGCTGCTACCTGGTAGAGTTTCCAATTCATCCTTAATACTGTCCGCAGGGCTCACCACTTCTGCTTGCAAGTGAAACTCTGTGAAATTGGGTAGTTTCACTTCATGAAGATCTGTGAGAACATTTTCTCCAGCTTTGATCTATCTGGACTTTTTTTTATTTTTTCAGCCTGTGCTTTTTGTTTTGAGTTTCTGCTTCCAGTGAACCCAAAAGCAGTCCAAGTCAGGGGCCTGGGGCTTTTTCTTTTGCCTTCTGAGTATTTTGTCTTGCAGTGAGCTTTCTGTTGTCTGGTTTCACACTGAAGCTGTGATTTTAAGATGCGCTCAGAAGCTGCCCTTAGGTACAGTTTTGACTGTAAGTTGTAAGGCTTACTGCTTTTACAAATCTTTCCATGACTGCAGCGCGAAGAAACTCGAAACCTGTCACCTGCAATTTGCTATAAAAATTTCACTTGGCTGTACTTAGGGCAAGCCCTGCTATCCTCATCCAATCAGCAACCTCAGAAGGCATTAACCCAGCCCTTCCAGTGCCTTAAAAGAGAAAGATGGCTGTTTGCAAAATACCTTGCATCTCCAGAGCAAAGTGGTGCAAAGCCAGGCCAAGCATCTGTTTCCTTTGTCACAAATTTCTTGTACCTTCTCAGCCCTGGCCCTGCCTGCATCTCTCATAGGCCCATTTTCTAGCCAGTTTTATGGCACACACCTACGTTGTGCCGACCAGACACGTCTCAGAGGTATCGGGGCATGTAGAGAAGGCTTGACCAAGCACCGAAGGATCCCAAGCTCCCTAAGTGTTGCTGAAGTGCCCTGCAGTTACCTGCTTTGGTGAAGACAAGAGCTGTGAGCGTGCTGAGCAGGGGCTGAGTGGGGCATCCCAGCCTCTGCAGTGAGCAGCCCAGCCTCCTTGCCCGCCGGGGCTCGGGTCTCTATTTATACTTGCCGCAGTATCAAAGGGTAGTGGAAGGCAAGCTGGCACAGCAGGATTGGAAGCTTTCATCTGTCAAGTAAGGATAACCCAGACAGACGCAATCGCCTGGGTGTAAGTCACCGCCAACCAACCCCCGGGAGACGTGGGTACACACCATGGTGGTGAGCGGGGGCGGCAGGCGTATCTCTGGGTTTTCACTACTGTTATTATGCGGGCTGGGTAGGTTTAAGCTAGCACTGCTTTACTCCCACATGCCTGCAAGCACGCTTCCCCTTTTCTCTGTAGACATGACCAGGAGCAGAAAGCACGCCCCAGAGCCGATTCTTAGGGATAATATCCTGGCTCCACCCAGACAGGGACAAAATGGCCATCTATTTCAGTGGGGCTAGTCCTTGAAGAACAAAGAAACCTGTGAGAAAAACATGAAGTTATGGATAAGATAGGATGTGCAATCTGAATGCCAGTACAGATGTGAAAGTTGAAAGAAATGTAGCATTAAAGTGCAAGTGTAATTCGTGTGACTCCAAGTAGTGGAACTATGGCTTGAGAATGAAAGTTTGTCTCTTTTACCTAGGAAATGTTGGTGTGGAACACTATGTCATATTATGCACAGTTGTAGAGGGATCTTTGGATTGGCTGGGATTTTTTTTCTGTGGTTGGTAGCTGTTGGTTTGCACTTAGCTTGTATATCAAGGGAGTACATCTCACTCAGTGGAAAGGTGAGGTGTATCTCCTCACTGAGAAGTGAGGAGAGTCTCTGAAAGAAACGCTCTTTAGCACAGAATCATAGAATAGTTTTTGTTGGAAGGGGCCTTTAAAGATGATTTAATCCAACCCCCCTGCAATGAGAAGAGACATCTTCAACTAGATCAGGTTGCTCAAAGGCCCAGCCAACCTGACCTTGAATGTTTCCAGGGATGGCACAGCATGTACCATGTCCTGGTCTTATGTAGGATAGAGAGGGATGGGACTTCTATGAGTGCAACTACAGCTTTGGAAAGCAACCCTGAAAGTGTTTTCCAAGTAAGAGGCAATAAGGAGGAGGCCTTATATATGTGGTCAGTCTCCAAATGGCAAGTCTATCACGGCTGCTGACCATCTGTCCATGTTGCACATCATCCTGGCCGAGATGCTGATATGAGACTACATGCTACATAGGTCAGTACGTAGGAAGTGCAATTTATTTTATAATACAGTTACTAGATAATATCAGACTTCTGTAAAATGCTTCTGTTTTTCAGGACCTATATGTAAATAAGCTTTGGGTTTTGCATAGGTCGGGTGTAACAGAATTCATATCTGGAAGATATGCTCAAGACCTCATTAACGCCATTTGCATGGCGGTCAGCAAATCAGTTATTGCAATATGGAGTGGTTTAATTGTTCCTATATACATTGTCTGCATGCTTTCCAAAGAAATTCAGTGCCACTTCGTGCATCGCACCTCTGTGGACTCTGGGGCAGGGAGCTGCAGAGCACCCCTCATGTGGAGTTCTAAGCAGACCTACATCCACCAGATCACTGAGCATGCTTCTACACCAGCCTGGCTCTGGTTTTCCTGCCACCCTTTCATTCGAACTGTGGCTTGAGGGGCAGGTAGCATGCGGAAAGCATTCTGCTTATGACTCCAGCTAGGGAAACAGGGTAAGCCTGGCGACTCGTCGGGTAGGTTGTCCTCTCACTAGTGAAACAACAGTACAGGGAGCCGCCATGCAGTTTGCCCCCAACATGCTTTCTAAGGACCTCTACTAGCACAGCCTGGAGACATGGCCACCTCTGAACAGAAAAAAAAAAAAAAAAAAAAAGACACCTTAGCTCCTGCAACGATGCTCCCTTTAGCTTCTGCACCAAGGCTGTAAAAAAAAGATAATATATGGTGCTAAACACCCACTTATTTTTTCACTAAGCATAAAATAATTTGCGTATTGAAACCAAGCTTCAGGTCTCATATATGAACAGGAACTTATTCTGGCTTTACCTCACTGCATGGGAGAAAATGAATGGGGTGTTTCTAAATGAAATGGGGTGTTTCAAGTACAATTTGTTGGGCTATTGTGGAAACTAAAGAATACGAATGGCTTGCCTCAGTAAAAAGAAAAAGTGACAGGACAAACTTCATGAGTTCAAAAGCAGTGAACTACTTAAATTTTTGTGTAACAATGAGAAATTTTATTGTTGTGGGTTTTTTTTCCCTCCTGATAGGGACTGCAATACAAATAGTAATACTTTTTTTACAGTTTCATATGCAATCCAAACGACTTTGGGTACCACTTTTGAGAACTGGTATTATTTTGTACAGATGTTTTCAGGCACATGTATTTTACACTATGAAGCATTTGCCCCAAATAGCTTCTTTCCTGCACTACATAGGAATAAACTTTACCAGTCTGAACACTTTTATACTTCTATAAATTCATTCCCAGGAGAGTGCTCTTCTATAACTAGGCATGTACCAACATGAAGAGGGATTTATGGCTCACCTGTGGGGTGAATTTATGTATGTCATTAGGCAGATGTCTATGCAAGGACAAGGTTCACATTTTCCTGGGGCAATCAAAGCTGCCCAGTATTTTGTGAACAGGGTACCTGACCTCAGAGCCAACGAAACCAGTGGAACGAGCTGGCTGACATCCTTGGACATCGGATAAAACCTGTGATGGCTGTTCTCCTCCAGATAAAGGTGTTTACACCTGTTAATTGCTGACAGCCCACATCAGTGGTCCCTTTTCACACGTCTGTCCTCACATCCTCGCACACGTGAAACACAGAGGGTTGGGTCTGGGCCCTCTTCTGTGTCGCAACCTGCCTTTTCTTTGGAGTGGCATCCCGGCTCTTTCTGCCCCATTTCACCAGGCTCGCAAGACAAAAAAAAAAAAAAAACAAGACCCTGTGCAAGTTAGAGATCCCATTTCCAGCCGCCCACTGGCTGGCCCACTGGCTCCTTTTCACAGGCTCATTAGGGCAGACCCCTCCTGGTCCTCCCCTCCCCTCTAACACCTCCGTGCTTCAGGCACATCCCCAGCCTGAAGAGCAGAGACTGGCAAAGCAGCTCCCGAGGTCTGCCTTCTCCAGGTTTAGGTGTGTTGCTGCTTTGACTAAACCGCACCAGTTGGAGATCAAAAGCGCTATTTAAACAGAAGCGGTTGGAGGTTTTTCAGGCTGTCTCATCTCCTCTTTCAGCCTTCAGAAAAGCTCCACGCCAGCCAGAGGGATTAGGAAATACAACAGGTCCCTGCTGTGTCCGAGGGGATTAAACGGTGTCGTACAAGCTCAGGGCAGCAGCTGCACAAAGAGAGCGCCCTTGGTCCGCCTGAAGCTTTTGTGAAGTCCTGCAAAGGGCATCAGGGGGCCAGCCCTGTCACTGCCCCCTGCCCACCATCCTGCTGCACAACTGGGGGATGGATGCCCCGCCGGGCATCTCCACCCGTCCTCCCCTCTGCTCAGAAGGAAGAGCAAAATCTCACGGTTTGATCCACAGTATCTGCGGGTAAATAGGAGCTCCTTCACGGTGGCAGTGGGGTTTGGCTTCACAGCCCTGGGCTGGATAAAATAAGTAAAGGGAGGAAAAACAGATCTTTCTCAGTAAACAGTTTTTCAACACGGTTTTCATTTTCAGCTTCTGAATTTTTCTTTCTCTGTCAGACACACTCTCATTCATTCTGTGCTAATTTCTCCAGCAAGTACTGCTCAGTCTCCAGCTTGTTCCTGAACAAATCCTCGTGTACCCCACAGACCCCCACAGGAAAGGCTCCCCTGCATGAGTCTCTCAGCTGCTGAGTGAGCAGCACATGCAGCTAACCAAGGCAGCACGAAGTGCCAACTCAGTAGGTTTTCTCCCATGTACGTGTCTTAAGCCAGTAATTGAGCATTCCTCCCTAAAACTGTAGCCTCCTCTGAAAGCTCAGGCTAACACAACTTGTTCACACAGCCATCTTGGTAAAAAAAAAAACCCAACGTCCAAAATGTGATTGAACAGAAATTTGTCACCAGATTCCAACTTGTTTTCAAAGAAAATCTTTTCACTGTTCCCCAAATTCCTTTCTGCCTGAAATACCTCACTTGTCAACATCTCAGCCCGTTTTCTTGCAAGTTCTTGTTGGAATTGGTTTTCTGCAGGAAACACAAGCAGCATTAAGGCATTACCTGTTTGAAACTGCAGTTCAAAGAGAGATTGAAATCAGATTTTTAAAATCACCTATATACAAGCATTAGCTGTCCTATTTTAAGAGATAATTAGCTGTAGCAAAGTTTCCCTCACTTATTTTACCTTTGTGAGAAAACAAACTACCATGTCATTGAGGTTTTTATAAAGTGCTGCTGTGAGCAACATTTGCCACGAACAAATTAACCCAAACATTTCGAGTACATGACTTACATTGCTAGTTTTGCTGCTAGCTTTCATTTCTGAGTTTGGAGACCAAAATGCCTTCAGTTATCACATAGGGAAGGGGAAAAAAAAAAATTGCAAATCATATATTTGACTGCTAAGGAATATGCATGAAAAAAATCCATCCCAAGTGTTTCTTTCCAGAACCCGGGGCAGAAGGGAGGCTGAGAAAGTCAGGGAGAGAGCAAGAAGGGGAAGGAATACTTTATCGTGTGGCAGAAGCAGCATGCCTGATTTAGCCCTTGTATTAGCAAAGGTACTTTATGTCAGCAAACCTCTGGGACATAGTACTATTTTCCCTGGAAGCTGCATTTTCCAGCTTGAATAGGGCATACTCTGTAGGAGGTTTTAGGGGATGACGGGTGATGAAGACACCAGCCCCAGCTGCTGACATTTGAGACACAGGTGCTTGGAGCTGCCTTTGCCAGCTAGCCAGAGCCAGAGTAATGCAATACAGGCAACACCCACAGGTTGTGCTCAGAGAATAATCCACTGGCATTTGTTCGGGTTTTTTTAGAAGCTTGGTGTTTGAACTAAGTCCCCTGTTGTTCATAACGTCATCTTATGAGCTTATTAAATTATCGACCTTTTCTTCACTGGTATCTTCCCCCTTTGCTTAGAATTAGATGGATACAGGTGGCCAAAAGAAACCATGCTTCTGTGCCTAGCACCTGATACCAGCCCTCTTTGATCATGATGTCTGCAGCCTCATCCCTTTCCAATTGATAGAGAAAGGCAGAAAGGGATGGAAGGACTGGCTTCTTGTGTTGCTGGTACACAATCCTACTCTTCAATTTCTAAGCTTGCAGATAGTCCTGAGACAACACATTGTGTATTTGGTCCTTTCTATGGAAGTGGTGAATACACCTACAAGATTTCTGAATTATTTTTTTTTTTTTCAGAAATCTCAAGTTTGGTATGCTATGCCATGGGATGAACAGGTGTGTGCTTCTGCGGGTTCTTGCTTTCCATTTTCCAACCTCTCCTCAAAGGCTTCTGCATGAGACTCAGCCTGTTTGTTAGTTTAATTTTGGTAATGCAATGAAATCAATGCAAAACTCGAAGGTGGTGTGTGCTGGGTGTGGGAGGGAGAACAGAGGTAGGAAAAAGAGAGGTATTTCTAGACTAGTTTCTTAGCCTCTTACGTTTTCACACGTACCATACACTCATAGATGTGAAACTTGGTAGGCAGCTTGTGTCAGAGTTCTTATGTAAGTTATGATGTAAATAAAAAATGATGAGGATATTAAGCTAAAAGGTTGGTTCAAGTACTAAAGATTATACCTGCAGGTTGGTTGTTTTGGTTTTTTTCCTTTTTTAATCCTACTGTAGCATTATCTTTGAGTGTGCCTTACAAATAATAAGTTATACTATCACGCTGGCTTGAGTTCTGCAGGAGATAGTGGCACAGCATGGGGTATGTCCTCCACCAAACCAGAAGCCCTTTGCAGCATTAATAATTACTTTTCTTTGTAAGACTCAGGTTCTTCAGGAGACTGTGTTACTGTGCCTGAGCCCCAGGCAACTTTAGGATATGAACACAAGACTTTTTTAGTGTTGTTATTTGGGAGATAGTTGGAACTGGAGAACCAAGACCTGTCTCAAGCCACAGCAGATGCTAATGATGTGATCAGTGACATCACCAATGTTCTTGTTGTGTTGTTAAGGAATTGTTGGGGAAGCACATAGGATAGGGATGTACTGAGATTTATCTCAAACGCTATGGGTAATTATGCTGTGTATATTAGCTGTATTAACTCCAAATGCTCTCATCATGTTGTTAATGTGGGCCTTCCCCACAACCACTGTAGTGTGGTGAAAAGCTGTCATGCTACTGGGACTGAAAGAAACTTCTCATGAGAAGTTTTCACCTTCTTTTCTGGGTAAACCTTTTTCACTGGGAAATTTCAGAAAGCTAACTTGGGTTGTTTGATTGGAAGTGTGCAAAACTTCTCCATGGAAATGTTTGGCTTATGGTAAAATTTCAGACAGAAGCAGTCTGCCTTCAGAATCCAAGGCAAGCCTAGCTTGAAGCATTTAAAAAGCCAAGACGTGCTGCCCCAGCAGAACTAGCAAAGGCTGATTTCCTACAGACATGAGTCTTGTGGCTGCGTTCTCTAACATCCGATAAAGGCTTTAATCTGATCGGAGGTTTTTTTCTTCTTGAGGAATCTCTAAAATCTCTCTTGGGTGTCCTTCAGCTGGGAACATTGACGGAGCCTCTCTGCTACTGCTGTGTTTCATGGAAACCATAGCAACTTATGACCACTTCTGCTCTATCAAATTTAGTTAAAGTTGGCCCACGAACCAGAAAACCTAGGGGAAGTACAGAGAGGATGGGAGCAATCAAATAAGCACTGCCTCCACAGAAAAGCATGCTGATAAATGAGCTTTGCATTTCAGTTTGGCGTGTGCTGGGCCAAAGTGATACACAAAGATAGTCAAATATATTCAGAGGCTGCGTAAACTACTCTGGGAATAGCATGTTCCTCATCTTCATGGATGAAGAACTGGGTAAGAGTGGTCATGTCAGAAGCCCAGGGGAGACAGAAGTGGAAACAAAACCTCAATTTTTACAGTTCTGAGTCCTGCTATCTAAAAGATGATCTCTTCTTAACTTTGAATTTCAAATCCAATCAGGTAGATGTTTTCATCAGAAAGTTACCTTAGCATTACTTATTATTTCAGGGCCTGGATATTGTACATTTCCAGCTGCAACTGAGCAATCCAGTTCAAATAGCAAACCATACAGAAAATCCAGAAAAAAAAAATGCTTTCCGATTACTTTTGAGGTGAACTTGAAAATACTATAAGATCTTTGTGGCCAATACAGGAACAGGAAAAGAAGTAAGACTAGCTGACAAACAATTTGTGATACAAGACAGGTTCAGGTTGCTAGAATTTCAGATTCAGGAGGAGGGGTCCATTAAAGTTTTTCTTCAGCCTGGCTTAGCACCACCCTGGCAGTAGGTGATGCTCCACACATCCCTGTGCCAGCAGAGCAGGGGGGATGGCCATGGGCAGGGAGAAGGTAGGGAGTAGGGTACAGTTCAGTCCTACCAACACAGCTGGAGACATCACTGCTTGGAGACTCCCTAAAAATCTCCCTGGGGTCCAGCAAAGCTGGAGGTTGATGTTGTGGGACAGGGAGATGTGAGGAGAAACTGTGGATCCATTTAGAAGTGTTTCTTCTATTTTTGCAGAATATATTTCAAAAGGAAAACTTCTCTTTTTTTCTGAAAATTTCATTCTAGAGCTTTTTTTTCTTTTTTTTTTTTTCCTTCTTTCTCTAGTGTTGATCTGCCACAGCACTGGGCAGTACCAGAGAAGCTTGTAGGTTAGAGAGCCCTTGCTGCAGCTCTGCTGCACAGCTTGTGCTGCCGTTGGCACGTGCTCCACCTCTGCTGACAAAGGCTAGCCTTTGGGCAGACAATTATCAGACCAGGGGCAGAACATGTTTTGCTTTTCCCCTATCTGACTCCTGAGTAGAAACTCAGGCTGGTACCTTGCTTGTTGGCAGAGACATCAGGCTTCTCCCCGGGACAGCTCAAGCAGCTTTAAAAACAGAACATGCTTTTATTGAGGAGCCTGAGCAGCAAAGCTTGGTGCAGGGTTTTCGCTAACACCGGGGTGACAACGGGCAGTAAGGAGCCCTGGCTCTGCCACAGTCTCTGGTTCTTCTGGCTGTGAGGGCAGTGGCTCCTTTACCTCCTTGGGTGGCATCTCTATTCAGCCAGTCCTGGCTGGTACCTTCCCTCCAGCCTGTGCAGGGGGACAGCATCACAAAGAAATCGTGTTATCCACATCCCTCCAAGCCGTCATGCCTTGGGACATCAGTGGCTGCTGCTGCACAGGCTGGAGAGGAGCCTGGATGTGCCCTTGGTGCCTAAGCGTAGCAGAAGCACTGCCTCAGTGACTGCTTGCGGGTGGAATAATTAAAAAGCGAGCAAGATGGAAGCTCAGCCTTTCCTCTCCGACGTGGCCCAGCCTGTACCGCACGCTTCTTGTTTTGCTCATCAGGGGAGGGCTGCAAGAAGGCGATAGGTCTGTCCCCTCCTCAGCGCCCTGCCCGGGGTGCACCTGAAGCTCCCCGTCCTCCTCCCAAGGCAGGGGGGGGAAGAGAGCCGAGCAGCACCCCCCCAGGGGGCAGCGAGAGGGGGACCCCACCACCGCCCCAGGCCCCGGAGTTACAGGGAAGCCGCCAGCCCTGAGCGGAGGCATCCTGTTTGTCGAAAAACAACTGACAGTTGAAGAAGGGTTGCGAGAGCGAGCAAACCGCAGGCCCTGCGCGGGGCTGATAACAGGCCTGTGCCGCTTCTGCAGCAGTTCCGTCCCTGCCGAGCGCCAACGGGGGGGAAGGGGGGGACACAGCATGAGCCTCGCTGGCGCTTTCCTGTTTCGTGCTTTTTTTCTTCTTTTTTTTTTTAATTTTCTTTTACACCCCCCTCCCACCCCACCCCGCCCCCCGCCACGTTTTCTTGCTGTTGAGTTCTGCTGTGTTTTTTCGGTTACCCGCCAGTTTCTCGACAGGGCCCTCCCCTTGCTATAAACGGCAGGCCAGGGGCTCCCTCAGAGGGCTGAGCGGAGGTTGGGGGTTGGGGGAGAGATAGGGGCCGGGGTTCAAGGAGGCGGCTGCAAATAAGTGCTCTTAAAAGTGTGTACCTGTGGCACGGCGTGGGGTTCCGTGAGTTTGCGCCCACGCCTGCCTGCTCCTCAGCCCAAGGCCTCAGAGCGCTTGATCAGGCTTTGCTTATCCCCGGTTCAGAGCACCTCTGGAGGAGGCCAGAACCTGTAACACCAAGGGAAAAGCACCCTCATGCTCAGAGGCCTGCAATTAGGCAAACAGGTCTGTTTTTAAATCTCGGTGCGATGGGGACTTAGATCCCTGTTCTGCGACTCTGTGTGACTTCGTTGCCGTGACCATCACTGGCTCCCTTGGGCCTGATGGGAACCCTTTTACAGTGGTGAAGTGTGTGCATGCGTGTGCGTGTGTGGTTTCTGTCTGTGGCACAAGGAGCCCTGTCTTTGTGTACTACTATGTAAATGATGCTACTCACCTCTTCAAAGCCAAGCACATGTCTGAGGCTTAGAAAGCTCAAGCTCACAGCTACCCGGGCTACAAAAGTGTTGGACACATGTATATGTCCTTTGGAAAGCCAGGACGTTCACTGGGCTTCCCATGACTTAGATTTATTCGGTTTTGAATGTCTCACCTGAAGGTTCAACTACATGTTAACATAAATGGCTTTCCTTTCCTTTTCACTGATCAGAGTGCTAGCAGAAAGGGGTTTCTTTATTCAAGCAAGAATTTTTTTTCATCAATATTATCAGAGAGCTCTTTCTCCGGAAAGATATCTCAGGACATACTTGTTTAAAGTAGTCTGACCAGCCTTGTTATCGGCATCAGGTACGTAATCCTGACAATTCTATTTTTTTTATTTGCTAAAAGTTGGGCTTCTAGTAAGGAATTCAATTTTCAGGAAAAAACACATTGGAAAATTGCTTCAATAAAATGTTGATTCACTTTGTTCTTATAAAAGAGTAATAATAAAATAAAAATGTGGACAGCATTTTAATTTCAAATGCTGCCAAAACCACTAGCTTTTGAATTTCATAGTTTCCCCTGTGACTTTGCCCTCTTTTCCCTAATGCTCTCCACCGCTGTGCTAGGAGCCATACAAATGTATGGGAAAGCACCCTGAAGAATTAACAACCAAGAAACCAAACCGAAGATAAGTGAAGGGTCAGGGCTTATTGGACCAGTACCGTTGAAACTTGGTTTGTGAGAAGCATGAAATGAAACAAAAAGATAAAAATGGTTTTGGCAAGAGCTAACGTCAGTCACACAAGCGTGTGGAGGAAATTAGAGAACCTTCTGTAAGGCAAGGCTGTCTGAAGTCACCTCGCTCTCCATAAATTACTCTCCGCCCATGCTTTTACTTCTCCCCTAGCTGCTGCAACTAAAGTTCTCAAATGCTTTTTTTTTTTTTTTTTCATTGCAGTCTGTCTCCTTCTAGCCCAAATACTGAGATCCCTCAGGCCCTCCTGGGGCTCTTTGCTGTGTGGGCTGCCTCCCCAGACGTGTGCCTGATCCTCTCCCTTCACCTCCTTCCCAGTGCAAGACCTTTCCTGGCCCCAGCTCCTTGCCCCACTCTCAAGGCGGGACCCACAACATACCGCCCTCCGTGGCCACCTCCTGCCTCATTACCCACTCTGTTATCCCACCAAAAAAGTCATCGTGGCCAGCGCTGTCCTTTGGTTGCTTGCCCTCTCCCTCCCATCTGGGTAACAAGTTTTCTGGGATTGCTTACCCCCCTTCCACCCTGCCCGGACCACGGGAATGCTTGCAAATTTTCTTTGCCTTGTAAGTGGGAAACCCCCAAGAAATGTTTCTGCAGAGCTCAGACATCAGAAGGGCATGGATAGTCATGTGTTAGGAAGCATTTAGACTAGGATCTTCAAAGGAATCTAGGCAAGCCACCACTGATAGACTTCAGGGTAACTTGCACATCCCACTCCTTCAGTCACTCTAAATCTCAGGACTTGCTGTGACATCTCTCAGCACAGCAAGTCGTGATGATAAAGCAGAATAAGGATTCACGAGAGACTGCTGCTCGATCAAACTTACTGACTTTGGCTTATTTGTTTCGTGCTCGAGGCTATTTTTTAAGTGACAGAATATGAAGAAAGTGTACTTTCCTGTGCCGTTTATTGTAAGGAAGGGAAACATAAATGACCATCTGTATTCAGTAACCCATCTGCATTGGTTTCTCTCTTAAAAAGCCTTTTTCAGACTTCCCTTTCCTTGCCACACAGCATACCTGGAGAACAGGGCGAATAGTGAGCTGCTAAAGAGCTGTTGGAACCAATTACCGAAAGTTGCTACAAACAGCTGTTCTAGCTAGCTTGGTGGTTTTCCAAGGCTTGTTTTCCTTGTCTTTGAATATGTAGTCAGGAGGTGAAAAACAAAGCTGGCAGCTCCTCGCTCTCATCTCCCTCCCTATCTCATGCACCCCATGGTGACAGAGGATCCCTCAGAGACTGGGTTCCCACAGGGACTTGTGCCCCTGTCCCAGCTGCTCCGTCCAGCCAGCGACCAGGGCTACGGCATGGCTGCCCTCACTTAGTAGGCACACTCTTGTTTTATAAGTTGTGGTAGCTTTTTATTTCTCTGTCACAAAAAGATAGCCTTTTGGTGTGTGGTTTGCTTTTGCTGAAGCCTTTTATTCACCCTCAAAGATAAAGAGTGAAGAAACTTCCAGATTATCCAGACCAAGCTTTAACAATGCAGAGTTTAAGGGTTGCAGGGTGCTTGCTCTGATGGATTTGAATTCTGTAGTAATAAGGATTCTTTCCATCCCTTCCCTTAGGTCATTCACTGGGAGAATTTATGGTTAGGGATTTTTCCCTAGCATTCAGCAAGTTTCTCTTCTTTTCATCTAAGTCGCCTAGTTACCGTAGACCTTTATAGTTTATGAATGTGTGTTCACAGTATACGGTATAGGGGTGTATATACAAGTGTGTGTATGTATAGGTATTTTCATACACTATGTGTATGCACATTGTATTTTATTTACCTTACACCCTAAATAATAGCTCTTCTGTGTTCTGTGTCCTCTGAGCGTTCACAGGATGTGCTGACCATGCCATATACTCATTACTTGTCCAAGGACAAGCTCCCCAAGCTGTCCTCATAAACCCATTCCTTGAGCCTGCTCCTATCACACTCCTCAAATCACCTGCTCCCTCTGCTCCGAGACCACAGCCAGCACAGTGGCACCGCAGTCTGTCCTCTGGGCCCACCAGGAATGCAGCTGCAGCTGAACCCCCCCCTCATGTCTCTCACCAACACGCATGACCATGCTGCTCCGTGCCATGTGTGGGGGGACACCACAGAGGTGCAGGAGGGTGGTGTTTTTCTGCTGCATGGCTGCGGAGGGGAGCTTGGGGGAGGAGGTGGCTCCTTCTGTAGCCCTTCAATGATGGCTACAGAATGAGCCAGGAGCCTCGTGTCAGTCTTGACACTGGTATTTTACATCAGTGCTGGGACCTTGAAGACTGGCCCAAATCAGCCTGTAACAAAGCCAGGCAGTGGTCTTCTCTATAAGGCCCCAAAAGGGATCTGTTCTGGGAAAGATGCTCGTCTGCCCGGGGCTGTCTCAGAGCATCCTCTGAGGTGCTGTGACACCTCCACTTCAGGAACTTACTCCTGCGTGTGGATCTGCTAGGTGGACAGAGATGGATCAAGATGTCCAGAGTGCCTGATCCAGCGCTGGGAGGGAGTGCTCATGAGGGCAAGGAGGAGGCAGGGATGGGAGGTGGAAAGGAAAGGTCTGAGATAAGCTGAGATGGGGCACGGAGGGCTTATGGGCTGCCCTCTGGGAAGAACCATCATCGTTCAGCACAAATAAAACCTAAATACCCTGTTTTACATACTTCTTCCCTTCACCCCCTCCTTTCAATTCACACCTACCCTCCCAAAATCAGAGTAGGTAATAATCACTTTATTCTGAACTGAGACTAGTTCTCCTCACTCAGCTGGGTGCCGCATAAGAGCAGATGAAAGCAAGCATACCTGCCACAGACAGTTTCTTAGCTTAAAAAAAAAAAAAAAAAAAGCCAGAGACAACAAATGGATGTGTAGGTAACATCTACAGGCAGTTTAGCCAGTGCTCTGACAGTACTGTGAACCAACTTTTTGTAGGTACCTCAGCAAAGGAGGACTTAGAGGAGGATAGTGGGACAGTATCACAGGTCTGCAACAAAGTGAGGGCATCATAGGGAAAAGGGAGAGGCATTGGTTTAAAAAAGTGGTTGGGTAATGGCAAGGGGCACCACAGGCTGAAGAGCAGCCTTTTGATCCTAAAAGGCAGGAGATAAGCAGGGTGGGGTGAGCTGCGAGCCTGTCTTTATTCTGTCAAGGGAAGCACCACAAGTGTGCGGCTGCCCTGCTTGCTGCCATGTCTGCCCGGGGACCAGAGGAAGAGTGCTGGGCACTGCAGAGATAACAGGGGCTGTGTTTCTCTCCCTGCTCCCCACCTGGCACCAGGGTGATCCTGGGCGACGCTTTGGGTGATGAACCTGCCAGGTGTCTGTGTGGATCATGGTCCTCCCAAGCAAGTGTGAATAGTCACTGGCTTTTTCCCAGAGGACGTAGCGCAGAGTGGTCCTGCCTGTGTGCTGCAAGTTGGCACTTGGTAACTCTCTGCACAGGTCTCCAAAGGAGCCTGCAGATATCCTTATGTGTCACCAACATCAGTTCGCTTTGCTTTTATTTACCCTTCATCTTCCATCAATAGAAGAAGCTGCTCCTTAGAAGACAACCACAGTCAGCAGCTTTGACTTTATGGTGCCGTGATTAGCTTTGATTTCGTCTTGTTACCAGAAGCACGAGTGCTATGCCATTTGCCCTGATGAGTTTCATAGAAAGTGAAGCTGCAAAAAGTATTAGGTTTTCTCTTGTGGGAAGGCGAAAGCCACGTACGCCACTAATTCCACCACAGCCATTCCTTGGTGGCTGACGATAGGCAGGCTGGAGGTAAAAGGGGCACTCTGCTGGGCCACCGATAGGGCTAGCTGACCTCATTTTTTCCCAGCAACATGTCATATTTATTTTGCCTTATTCCCAACCCGTCCTTTTCACATTTGACAGAACATCAGGGAAGTACAGTGGGGCCATCCCTCCCCTCCCAAAATTAGCAGCTGTGCTGGGGGAGAGAAGCATGGTGCGGGGGGCTGGACTAGGCAGCTGATGGCACGTGGGAAAAAGCTTACGTCTGCACTTGCAGATGAGCCTTCCCTGGACAGAGCACTTTTGGATTTCTTATTTAATTATTTTAGTCTTCTTCCTAGAAAGCATTTCTTTACTAAAATGCAGTAACAGAACTAGGGTTGGAAAGAAGCGTGGCAAATGTTAAAAACTTGACGTTCCACCAAAGCCTGCTGTAGGCATGAGATGGCTGTGCACTTTTATCAGTAGGTTTTAAAACAGACTATATTGCGTTCATTATCTATTCCCTACCATCTAATTTGCAATACAAATGGCTTTCTCCTGATACGGGTTTTCCACTCAGATGACCACAAAGGCCATTATTTGTTAACTTCAGCTGCTGTCAAAAATAGGTCCATTTCCCTTACAGCACTAGCTAAAGTGTCACTATTAAGCACCTCTGTAACATGTTGCTGTCTCAGAATATTTTCTATTCTTAAAACAGAACCATACAGAAGACAGTTTGTATTAATGACTGGCCTGACAGAGCCATTCATGTTGGACTAGATGATCTCTAGAAGTCCCTTCCAACTCCAACAGTTCCGTGATTCCATGATTAAAACCTGAGAGGTATCAACTCTTCTGGAGAATTTGTCAAAAAGCCTTTGTGGTAGTTTCAGACCATCCCTTTAAATGAAGATAAATCCATTCTAGACTATTTGTAGGTATCCCTGGTTTCTAGATGCAAAACCACCCCTAAAAGGCAGTGGTTTAGGATGAAGGATATTTGGCAGCTGCTACAGTCAGCTCTGCTAAATCAGCTCTTCTGGTAAAGGCTATGGCTCAAATGATTGTGTTGGGGGGGGGGGGGGGGGGGGGGGGGGGGGGGGGGGGGGGGGGGGGGGGGGGGGGGGGGGGGGGGGGG
>JAOTQQ010000001.1:110948960-111033504 GCA_026546715.1 Gallinago undulata | reverse complement strand
AATGATTTTGTTCCCCCCCCCCCCCCCCTCCCCCCCCCATTTTCTTAAGATTATTGAAGTTCATTGCATTGCTTGGGAAACCACAAAGGCTGTACCAGTGCTGGCAAACCTGGAAGTCCAAACCTTCTGTACGCCAACCAGATGAAGCAGAAGCAGCAAGCCTATACCTCTCCCTAGGGAGCCCAGCTAATACCTGACATGTCTTAAAAGAGGGAGGGCAATTCACATACCCATTCCTTGTTGTTTTAGGAGTAGGCTGTGGGTGAGAGAGGAACTAGGAAGGATCTGGCTTCATGGGAAGCAGTTGCTGGATAAGCCTCAAGCTGAACTGCCCAGTAGGCACAACAAACCCACAGCAGGCTAAGGCATCAAATAAGGGATCAAACCTAGCTCGCATCCTCATCAACTCTTGGTGCAACAGGAGGGTACAGAGAGTGCTGGTCAGGCTGTCCTTATCTGGCTTGCAAAGCCAGGTCTCTTACTTGAGATGTGTTGTGTGGTTGGTGCTGGTGGCCTGGACACACGGCTTCCTAGAAACCGCAAGGCAAAGGCTGCTTATTGTGTGCTTGGTGAACACCTCTGGGTAGCTTGGAGCTTTTTATGTGGTGCTAGAGCATATATTTAAAAAATCCCTGAAACGCAAGTGCCTGAATTCTATGAATCACTGTGAATCAGCCTCCGGTAAACCTGCTACTGAGTAAATCAGGAAGTGCAGGGTGTTGCATAGCCTGCTTGTGCACTTTGGGCTTTGTGGCAGGCTGCAAGCAACTAATGTGGGCGCTGAGGGTGACTCTGCCACCAGGATTCCAGATCAGTCCCTTCTGCTGTCTGGATATGCCTTACGGAGGGTTAGGAGCAGGGGACAGGGAGGGACTGGTATGTTGATATGATGGCCCAGCTTGAGTAGATGGGAGTTTCTCCTCTTGAGTAAGAGGAAGCTGCCAGGGAGCAGCCTCGTCTGCCGTGAGGACAGGTGCATTCGCTGTGTGCAGGAGATGCTGTTGTGATCTCTCCTTTTCATGTGCCTTCACTCCAAAGCGAAATGGTGCAGCTGATACAGAGAAGGGTCAGATGTTTGCAGATGGAAAGAAGGCATAAAAGATGTGAAGAGAAATAGCTGTAAAGTTAAATGCTATTATTCCTAGTTTAAAACAAACAAACAAAAAAATATCTCTGACCTCTATGAAACAGTTGTCCCACTATGCTGAATTAGCTATCTTTTCTTATCGGTATGAAATAATTCCTTCCCTAATGCAAACAATATGCTTGCCATAAGAACAACAAATAGTTGTGAAGCTCACACTGTAGAAATTTCTGGAGGATCAGCAATACTGACATGACTCCTCTCCTTATGAATTTGCCCCTGCCTCTTCAGGTCAAATCTTTGAATTCAGCTCTTCAAATTCTGCAGTTAGAGCAGAAAAAAAGCAAGCTATGAAACCAGAGCTGTAAAAACACAAGTGGTGGTGTGTGGACAAGGGGGCTTGGGCAAAGCTTCTCCTCTGGATGAGTTCCCACTTGAGACAGATGTGGCAGAGATGACCACAGAGAAGGAAAAGTGCAAAGAGAATCAGAGAGAGTTTTGTAGGGGTCAGAAGGGACCACAAGGGATAGGAGGAAAAAGGAGCACAGTTTTAGGGGCAAGGGCATATCAGCAGAAGAGAAGAAATAGAAATAGAAAAGGTGAGGAAGAAAGGAGGGGAGAAGCTTCTGAAGAAGGACCCCTGGGGACAGGCAAGGAATTAGGGCACACCTTTCCCCTTGATACCTCCAGCACAAAAATTGGTTTATGTGCTCCTCAACAGCAAGGAAAAGGGTCTCCCATGAGTTTCCTCCTACTGCTCTTCTGCTGCTGCATGGAAAGTTTGTTCTATTCTGTGTGTATGTGACTTGGTGAGCTTTAAAACCTAAGACCCCAGCTAAAGCTCTGAGTCCATTTTCCAAGGCACAGGGCAGCAGAAATAAAGCCAAGTGTCCTCACCCTTGCCATTGCACCCCTTTGAGCACGGGTTGGGATGACTCCTATCAAAAGCAACTTGTGCTGATTCAAGTTTGGAGATGGTTTTGCTCATTCTTCAGGGGTGAATTAAGAGTATAGTGTCACAGGAGATATTCAGAATGAGAGTATGTTATTTCTCAATTGCATTCAAGAAAACAAGATTGTTACATAAAATTTTTCACAAAATATGTGCACAAAAAAAACCCTTTCTGTGACAAACCCCCAAATCCCTGGTAGGAGATAAGGAGGGTTACACAGTCAATGATGTTCACTTAAGTAGTACAAAAAAGCCCCAATTCAGAATTTGTGCATGGCCCCCTTAATCCAGTAGCACCTGCCAAAGGACATCCAATAACCCACTCTTTAGCTGGGCAGGCACACACAAAAGAGAGTGTGGGGCACAGGACTCGTGTTACAAGCCAGCTGCTCCTGGGATCGTTAGGCTTCTGGAGGAAAAAGGCTCCAGATCACTTTTGTGACTTTCAACAGAGTTTATTTAAAAGCTGGGGTGGGGGGCAGAAACTGTATGTGCAAAAGCTGAAGAAGAAGAGCTAGCTTATAAGCAAGCTGAGAAGAATGTCTAGACTTGGATTTTATGCATCTTGATCATTGGAGTTAGCTTGAGTTTTTAAAAGTTAGGTAGTATTTATTGACTATGTACAGTTTGTCCTTCTGTAGGGAACAGACTAGAGCTGACTGTGGTAGGAGGTTATGGTGCAACTCTGAAGTGATACACATTTGGTCCACTTATGGGCACAACTTCATGTACCCAGAGGTTCCCAAAGGAATGTGCAGTCCATCTTCCACTTACTTTTAATGGGGCTTAGGTACCAAGCTTGCTCCACATCCTTTCTGAATCCAAGGCTGTGAGGGCCTCTCAGGTCCAGAAGAAACCGACACTGCTGTCTGCCCACAGAGGAGCTGACCCACCCGATATTGGTCTAGGTGCTGTGGAAGGAGAGCAGAAGATGTTTTTATGAGAAAAATCTGTTATACTTCTTGTCAGATCCCAGCTTGAAACAAGTGTGGCTTGGACGGCTCCATATTTCAGCCACAATTGCAGATACAATAGGGCTGGTAGTGTTTTGTGCGGTCTCCAATTAAAAAAGCAAGAGCTTCATAACATGGAAGTGTAACAATACTAGGTCCACCCAAAAATCCATCCAGTCCCAAATCTTCTCTCCAGGAAAAGCAACCCACAGGTATTTAAGGAAAACATGTAAGAAACATAGCAAGCATGATATGCTTTCCATGACTTGGATAGGAACATTTTCTGCCATAAGCTTGCACAGCTGCTTCAAAATATTTGACATCACCAGCTGAGAGTAACTTAAATTCTGCATTGTGTGAAAATTATAGACCCCTGTGATAGGTGGTGCTCATGATTTACATGGGTACATTAAATAGGTGGTAGGATTCTTCAGCTCTAGCAGTCCTCCATCATTTTTCTTAAGGTACTTATGGTTTTATCCTGCCTATAAAGTGAAGAGGGCTAGGATGGATGTGTCCTCTTTGGAGATATGAATATATAATGGATTTTTATGTAGGGCAATGAAAAAAAATAACCCATTTGTTTAGTAGAAAAGCCTCTTTTTTTGAGATTAGCTGCTTGTAAATGGTAGCTGCATAAGAAATGGAGGTTCTAAGGATCCTAAAGACTCTCTGACTTCAAATAAGCATGCAGATGGTTGTCTTCTGTGAAAACATAATGCTAAAAATATACTGAATATGTCTATTCAATTTTTTCATTATATATCTTTGATGAAGTGTTCTATTTAAAAGAGAAATGATAAGTCATAGGTTTGAAGGGGTGTTCTTTTAATTTTCTGTGGAAATCTAAATAACTATTTTTCCTCCACTTAATCCCTTTCTCACACATGCACCAAATTCAATGAGTGGATGCTGCCAGCTTTTCTTTCTCTCCTTTTTGTCTCAGACTTTACACTGAAGAAATCTGGAAAGCTATAGTCCCAGAGACAGAGATGCATGTTTGCTTTAATCAATCTGTAACTCATCAAAATCAAGGAAGTTTAGCAAACAGGCAGAATAGTAAAAGGAAAAAAAAAAAAAAAAGCAAACGGGAGTAAAGAGTTGAGAATTCATTCCATATATTGCACTCAATAACGAGGGAGAAAAACTGGAAGGGGAAAGAAAAACTTTAAGATATAAATTGTTTTTTTAAGCTAGTGTTGAGAGTGCCCAGATGTTCTGTTTCAGCATATTTCAGATGTTTTGTGAAACTTTTCTCTATTTTTGACCACTTGTAATCCCCTGAAAATCAGTATGCTCTTCAGTGAAAGGATACACCCAATTTAAACCATTTGAAGCATGATTTAAGAAAAAAAAAATCTAATCTGACGATTGTGCTAAAGAGAAGGGGGAAAAGTTTCAAGGAAAGATTACTATTACATCCCAATGAAAATTGTTTGCCTGAGGTTAGAAGCAAATGAATCCCAGTACGTGTTCTCCTTGGAGTTTTTAGTAGAGGCACCATTTCAGTCTGTAATTCCTATCGCTGAGTACCTGGTGACTTGAAAAACAATGATAATTCGTGCCAGAGATAGGGTCAGTGAAATGGCACCATATTCTGTAGAAAACATAGGAAAAGATTGATTGATTTATATGTGTGCTTTTAGCTTGAATATAAATATTAATCTGAACTTCAAAAGTCAGTACAGTAAATGCCAAAGGGAGCAACAAAATCACTTGGCTGAGAAATGTGTTTCTTTAAATATTTTATTTGTTGTAACGCTCCATGGTAAACACACTTTACATTTATTTCACAGGCCAATGCTTAAACATGAATACTCGTGGCTTTCATACCTTGGTCTTCCTCTAGGGTAGAGAGTGCAGATGCCAGATACGGCAAATAATTCACATCTCACGGCTTGAGGCCAAAGCATGAGGGATTTTGCGCAGGTTGTCAAGTAACAAAGCTGTGTCCATGTGGGACACACCAGAAGAGGTGGAAAGGTCTGGAAAACTCCCCCATGCTTTCTCCTGGCCAGGCCAGGGAGTGTTGCTCGCTAGCATGGGGACAGGTTCTGCCAGGAACAGCAGTTTTGCAAGCAGAGGTGTGCAGATGCTTCCTCACTGGTACCTCAGCTCTGGTGTTTCTCCTTTGAGTTTCTGACTGGTCAAAATGGGTTTGCACTGGGTAACTGCACAAGCATGGAGGCAGATTAGCAAAACATTCTTTGACTTTACACAACAAACTTAACTATGGAAGCAAATTGGACCCTAGTCCAGCTAAACTGACACAGGGTTAAAGATGCCATACTGTTTTCCCTCCTGTAGATCGAGTTTCCATTTGACGCTCTTCTACATTCTTAAGGGCAAACAGTAAAACCACTGATAATTGCCTGTTATTCAATGCACACACGACCAACTTTCCCTCCGAGAGCCATGCATCTGCCTCTCTATTACCACCATGAGATTTATATTTTTTTTGGACCAGTGGCTCTTTTTATGTACCTGTCTGTTTGATGTCCTATGACAGTGAAATTTCATCTTGCCCTCTAAACCTGTCCTGTTCAAAACCATTAATTATCATGCCATAATCACTAGAGCCTGTTCATTTGGTTTAACAGCATGTGCTCACTTGCTATTTAGAGTATACACTAATTATGTTATTACTTTGTCAAGAACAGATACTGGGATAGATGGAGCAAGTCTGTACTGGGTCTCTGAGGGGATGCTCGAGAAAAGGTGGAGTCCAGGGGGAGCAGGGATGGCAAAAGCTGTGGCAAGGCACCACTGGCTTGTGGCAGCTGGGTTTGCAGACAAGGAGCTCTAGCAGAGACATGGTGGAGGTGGATGCTGGAGCAGGGTGAGGAACAGCCTGTCATCTGTTTATTTCTGTGCAAGGGGGTTCACTCCTTTTCCACCAGCTGCTTGGGATTTGGGGACCAATGAGTTTAGGAGGCTATCCCCTGTTCAACTTGCAAGGGTTTAAAAGGGCTGCAAGGCAGGTTGTATCTTACAGTGCTGCTAACCCCAAGCAAGATGGACAGACAGAGAGTGGCAAGTGAGGACCCGCCACCTCCTATTTTGCTGAAGGGGAAGTGAGACAGAGGGAATAACCGTCTTGTGCAAAGTCATATGGGAAGTTTGTGCAAAGCAGAGAGTTAAATCCAAGCTGCATGAGGAGCAATCTATGAAAAAACAGCAGAAGCGATCAAGTCCAACTCTTCTTTTTAATTCCATTTCAGGTTAACCCGAACTGTAACAAATATCCATATATTTTATATACAGTTAAATATCATATTTATTTCTTTCCACCAAAGTAGAAAAAAAGTAACACTTGGCCTTGAATGCAACTTTTAACTGGATCCCAAACCTTCCCTCATATTTTCAGTGACACAAAGCATTACAGGGAGCCAGGTGCTATTGACAAGAATAACAGAGCAGCGGGTGATACGGGGTCTGTCCTCTGGAGGCCAGGGCTGCAAACTCTTGCACAGGACCCAGAAGATATTTTTTTGCAAACCCTGACTCAATGGCTGGATGACTCCTGCCCCGTCAGGAATAAAGTGTACAGCTCAGTATTTCACACTTGTGTTTTTGTTTGGTGTTCCAATGAGCAGCTGAGGTGTAGGCAGCAGTCTGCATAAGCAACGTTAGCCAGAAAAAAAAAAAAATTAATCATTGGAAATTATCAAGAGGCTTCAGTTGCTCTGTTTTTGAAAGCCCAGAGTGGATGTTTTCCTCTTGGCCTCGTCATGTTTTCATAGCCACTTGGAAACTCAGCACTAGCATCATCTGCAGTGATCCAAGCTCCCCTGCTGCCAGTGCAGGATAGTTTCCTACTCTGCCTTCTTGATCGTTTTGTCCTGTGTAGTTTTAAATGACTCAAGCTGTAGTGCTTCCTCCCAGTTCCCTTGGGAGACAAGTTTGTAGTCTAAATAGCCTGTATGGTAGCAAATTTTCCTCCTATTCAGCTTAATTTCTTTCCCCTCGGTTTCATCCTGTAATGCCTATTCCAGACAGAGGCAATGTTGTTGGAGCAGGGGGAAGCAGCCAGGAGAGCTGGCAGGACTTGCGTCGGCACCCCTCGGTGATGGAAAGTGTGACTGCTTTTCGTAACACAGGTGCATTACTTGGGTGCGATGATAGGTCCTGGGCTGCTCCTGGCTACTGAGGGCTGTGACCGAGTGTTGGAGAGCCAGTAAAAGCCAACCCCCTGTGTTGTCCTCTCCAGCATCATCATAAGAAAGTAATATGGAGCAGAGCCAGGGCTTTCCCTACCACAGTCTTATTTCCTCTCCTTCCAACTTCTTTTCCTTTACTTAGGCAAAAGGAAGCAACTTCAGACCTGTGGTGTGCATTGACCTCCTGTTTTTAATTCCTTTCCTACCGTGAAGAAGTTTCCCATTCCTCACCATTTCAATCCCAAGAACATCACCTAATCCCTTCCCTAAACTGCACTCTCTGCTTTAGTGACATAAAAAAGTTAGTCTAGGTCACTTGTACAGGTTTCAAAAATATTTTAGTCAAGGGGAGGGGAGAGGAAAGGGTTTCTCTTCCTTCATTTCTGTACTTGGCAGATTTCTTTTTTTAAAAAAAAAAAAAAAAAAAAAAAGAGAGAGAAGCTCTCTGAACTGAAAGCAGGAGGAGGAAATCTTGCTTAGAGGTGGTTCTAAAAATGGTAGGTTTAAAGTAGATTTCCTGCAAATTGTGTGTTATGTGCAGAAAGTGTGTTGGTGTGGTATAAAGGTGTTACTGGTATTGGATGGAAATTACCTCAATCAATGGCTTTGCCACTCATGAGTAGTGCACGCTTTTCAACAATCAGCAGTTAATTTGATCTTGTATGTAATATATTTGAATTCATGTGCAACTTATTGTATTTACATATTGCTATTACGTAGCAATGAGAGCAGCTACACCCTCTTAATCTTAAATTAGACTCTCTGGCCTGATTTTCTGGTGCAGATGACCGAAAAAGCCCAATGGCCACAGGGTGGGAAGGGAGGGGACAGCACAGAGATACAGCTTGTAGCCAGACCATACAGCCCTGAGCTTGCACTTTTCCGAGCTCCAGCTGTCTGAGTCCCCTCCAAGGGACCGATATAAAGACTCGAGGGGTCTATGTAAAGACTTCATGTCGGTCTCTGCAAAGCGTCACGTAGGGGAGCACACACTGGGCAGAGCTGCTCATCACCCGCTCTTTGCTGAGCTCCCCTGCTCCGAGGGAAGAGCAAGGTCCACCTTTCACAGAGTTGATGCTCACGTGTCTGTGGTTTGGGTAAACGCACTGCTGCCTGTCTATGGCTTCGTGCCATGGCGTGACCGTCCCCGGCTGCCCACCACTCCTCATGCCAGCACCGACTGTCGTAGAAGTTGGACAAGTGCAGCTCCTGGTGCTTCCACATCTCCCAAGCCCTGGCACGGAGGCAGCAGCCCCTTGCAGAGAGATGTGGAGAAGAGCTGAGGACTTTAAATCCTAGAATTGATAGGGGTTTTCTGGAATCCTCCTAAATCACTAGGTGAACAAAATGGGCTTTTGTTTTTCTGTCTTTTTTTTTTTTTTTGGCAAAAGCATGGAAGTGGACCGAGGAAGGCACAGAGCATGAGAAACCGTTCTGCCCTTGTGCCCACAAGAGAAAAGAAGTCATCCTGGTAGCTAGTGAGAGATTCAGTGCAAAGCCCAAGCTGGAACAGGCAGTAAAATCAGGCTTTTAACTTTGGGCATCTTCAGCTTGAGAGGAGTATGCTCTTTCAAGAGCTTAATGCTGTGGCAGTTGTCTTGAGTAGAAACAGAAAGATGAAAGCTACAAAGTTGTGTTCAACTAGTCGAGCTAGTTCAGCTGTGTTGAAGGGAGAATGTGGGTCGAGGGGAGGGAGAGTAACCTGCTAAAGCAAAACCACGTTTTTCGAGCTGCTTCACCGACTGGAGGCTGAGCAATGACATGTTTCTTGTTCCAAACTGAATTCACTGTGTTGTCTAGTCTGGTCTGGTCTGGGGAAGGATTTACACAGCTAGAAGTGCTGAGGTTGTGCGGTAGCTTCATTCCGGGACCTCTTGCCAGTGTCAAGGCAGGACTTCTGAGCATGATGTCAGGACACAGCTGCACAACATATTTGTGAACGTATGCACCCCTAAAATGCCCACATGTACCAGACAAGCAGTGTGAAGAGGAACTGCCTTTTAGAAGTTAAACATGGGATAAATAACCATGTTATCTTAATGTCCAGTAAGTAACCCAGTGGGTATTTATTGTAAAATGTGAGGATTTATTTTATTCCTTTTTTTTTTTTTCAGATGTGCAGACTAATTAAATTACTCAGAGAGGGGAAAAAAAATCAGTTTGATCTGACTTCAATTTGAATGAAGTCTGGAACTAAAAATGTGGTGCTTTGAAAGACAGAATAAGCAGTTTCCTGAGTCATAAATTGAGTCACACAGACCCCTAATGGTGTTTCCAGGACTGCAGACAAGCTGTTGCTCTTAAGACAAAAAGTAAAACCTTTAAAAATAAACTAGAGTTTGTGGCAGATTTCCAGGGAGACTTGTAATGTCCTGTGAGAGTCACTTCAAAGGTACAGATCCTGCCCCTGCGAGCCTGCATCTTTACACGAAGTGGGTGAAAGGAAAGCTCTGGTGATGTGCAGAAATGGGAGCTACATGACAGTTGTAATGGGTTTGCATCCAGGGAAGCCCGACAGCAGTGTACTACACTGTAAGCCTGCAGCGTGCTTAAAAATAAAGATGTTATTCCCTGGAATAAGCTGCCACTGCAAACACACAAGCCCTCGCACATTTGCCTGTGCACATAGTAGTATAACCAAGCAAAACATCCCTGTGCATTCATCTGTCTCATTCTGTCAGAGGCTTTTCAACAACAGACAGAAGGTGACCGCTACCTGTCTGTCTGCCCGGCAGCCATTCCCAAATAAATAGAGACCCCGCACTGGACAAGGAGGAGAAGATGTCATGGCTCTGGTGTGAATGGCATAAGGCAACCAAGCCCAATCCAGCAAATGTTTTGGGAATGACCGAGTGCCACAAACTGACTGCTAGGTCATGGAGATCCTTTGTGGAACGAGTGGGCTGCTTCATGTCCCAATTGTGAATTTGTTTGCTGGCATTCCCAGCAGAGCCTGGGCTGCCTGCTGTATCTCCTCTTACTTCTGAAGCTGGTCCTTGTAAAAGGAGATGTATTGTGGGAAATAGCGAGTGGGAGAATTGTTTGCTTTCTCTTTTTTATGGATTAACTGAGGATCTTAGTCTCCACAGCTATCGGTGAGTCACCCTTCACAAGCAATAAATTTACACAGCCACAAAAATGCTGCTTTATATTAATGCTTTGGTGCCATTGTTGATGATTTCTTACTGCAACTTGTGCCAACACCGCAAACATTCATACTAACATGGGAGCTTCCAAGCCAGCTGATGGAAAATATTTAAGATAAGAAGAAGAAAAAAATTGCCAGAATGAACCCAGAGGCTCCATTTTTAATTAAAATTAAAAAAAAAAAAAAAAAGAAAACCAATCATAGAGCAACTATCCTACACCTCTGACATCTATATTTTCTGAACCAGATTTGGTCTTTGGTTGTGGCTGTAATTCTTTGCCAGTCATCATAATTGAAGTCCAAGGAGGTGAGAGTTTTTCTGTGATGTAGAGGTAACCCACCACCTCATTCTAATTTCAGGTATTCTCCTTGAGATTCTGATAAGAATTTGGTCTACAGAGGATGCTCCAAAGCAGCACCTGAAGTATTGTCCTTTGTGCTGCCTCAAGCTCGTGGCACAAGGAGATCTTTAAGTCTTGCAGCTGGTTACCAAGCAAGGGGGGCTCTAGACCTCTCCTGCCATGTGCTGACTGTTACACCATGTAACATGTACCTTGCTGGGTGTCGGGCCCATGGTCCTTTCTGACCTCCCTCTTACCCTTTCACCACCACCCCATACCCTTCTCCCTTTTAGTCCACAGTGGTTATCCAGAAGGTCTGGTCTGCTTATACACACATCTCTTAGAATACCTAAAGCGTCCAAGTATCAAGTGTCAAGTGCGGCTTGCCTTGGTTTTGTGCCTGGAAATAGAAATCCCAACCATACTGTAAGGGGTTTCAATTTACTTTCTTGAATACAATACACCACTCTTTGGCAAGGGAGAACACATTTAGAGAAGAATAGACTATACACACGGATGTGGACCTGTCATAAAATTCATTTTAGTTTCCAGTTGAAATTACCCCTGCTAAAAAGATCTCATTACTATGTGGTCTGACAACATAAAGCCCTGTAGAAGAAAAAGGCCACCACTGTGAGGCTGGGGGATGGAAAATGACTGTAGCTAAACCAGAACCCATTTGCTCTGTTTTCACCAAACTCCTCCCAACTGATGTTGAAAATCCCATCTACTGTATGGCCTAAGGCATGGAGAATGAGCATAAGGTCACTGGCTGGCATTATCTGTACAGTCTTGCAGCATCACATGTAAGCATATTCCTGGTCTTGACCAATCACACCAGGGGCAGAGGAATGGCTCTCTGGCAGCTTTCACTCAAGGTGAGAAGGTTTTGGGGAAAAAAAATCAGGGTACAAATCAGTTTCCAGGAGGACCCATGGCTGCTCCTGTAGAGGAGGACAGAGCTGGTGACCTGGGTCGCCCTTGCAGTCTGAATCAGCTGTGAGTCTGGTTTTTACAAACTGGATCAAGGATGCAGGAGGTGAAGGTGCAGGGAGGTACAGCCTGCCACCCTTTCAAATCAGTCCTAGACTAGACAAACGGAGAGGGACCCCCACCAGCCACAGCCACAGCTCTGGAGCTGTGTATGGTCACCTCCTGCCCTCTGGTGTGCAGCACCAGTAAAGGACATGGGCATCCTAGGTCTGGGGGAGAGGTGGCCACCATGCAAGGGATGGGATATTCCATGAGATGGCCCATCCCATCAGTGGGCCACCAAATCCTGCTCTAAAGCAGGCATGTCCCCAGGTGGCCGTAGTGTCTGTCTGGTATGTAACTGGTCATAGCACATGTGCTCACATTCAACGACAGAAGCTGGCAGAAACCCCCAGTTCAGAAAGCCCCAAAGCAAGGAGCAGCGGCAGCATGCTATGGCCCAGCTGAACTTCCTGGCACCTAAAACCTGGTTTGCAAGGGCATTTGGGAAATTCTCCCAAAGATTTTTTTTTTGTA
Source organism: Gallinago undulata (assembly GCA_026546715.1). Lineage (NCBI taxonomy): Eukaryota > Metazoa > Chordata > Aves > Charadriiformes > Scolopacidae > Gallinago > Gallinago undulata. Next base: position 111,021,357 of record JAOTQQ010000001.1, on the reverse strand, counting down.
ATTTTAGCTGTATTTATGAGTCTGTCCCTAAATGATTGTTTAAGCAAGTGCAGCCACTTATAGTGTTTCAAGATGAACTTGTCAGTTCTTCTGTTTCAATGCAGGACATCTCTTCTGGCTTTGCAGTTACTCTCTGAAACACTGCTTGTGCTTTCAGGAGGAAGATGTCCTTTTCCCTTTGCAGTCACTTTTCCAAGGCTCTCGGACTATTTAGGACAGAAACATTGCCCAAAGCAAAGCTGGGGAAGATTTCCTGAACACTTTAGGACATTTTTTCCACACATGTCAAAAAAAAAGAAAAAGTTTTCATTTCTTCTCAGGTATGTTAACATACCAAATTATGCCCTCTGTTATTTCCATGTCCATCTATGTACTAAAAATAGGGCATGCCTGCAGTTCAGCATCCACCATTTCCTCTCCCAAGCTGTCCATGCTGCTTTGGGTGCAGCTAACAACAGAGTCCTGGCCCCTGGAACTTGCAGGAAACTTTTTCATGTATATTCTTACCATTGGTGATGTCATGCAGCAGCACTTTCACAAGGGTGGTAGGTTTTTTTGTGTTTTGGTTGTTTTTTTTTTCAAGAAAAAGAAATGAATGAGTCATGTCTTACAGACAGCTCTTTCCCTTCTTGTTCACTCATCATCAAAGTGCAAATCATGGCTTAACTATGTGGAATTGTAAATTGGTTTGGCATAGTTATGTCTAGATCCACTGAGTTTCCCACTTGTGGGAGTCTCCCATTACCCTTTCTCCTCTCTGACTCACTTGCATGTGTACCAGTGATTTCACTACCAGCTGTCTCACTGCTCCAAAAGGTCTAAAATGGGATATATGTATATATTCCCTGAATTAGATATCTATCTCGGTGCCATTTTGGTAATGTGTGCATAACCTAGGATACACCCCAGCCCATTGACATTTCACTCTTTTTAATATTAAACTTGGGTGCAGTAACTGCTTTGGTAGACTGGAAAAATAATTAGGACACATATTTCCAAAGAAGTGTGTGGAGCATTAGCCATGCAGTTCCTTTCAACTCTAGTGGAGGGTTCATATCTAAAGCCTTGTGCAATTGCTTTGGAAATTTTAGGGGAATTTATTACATTGTCTACTGGTTGAGAGGTTATGTTATTGTTTTACTGGTAGCCGTAATCACCCTAATGAAGTTAAGCCTTAGAAAAAGAAGGTCAGAAAACAAATGTCTTCTAGTCATTACACTAATGGTGTTAGACCAGTTTGTACAGCTGTTGAAAAAAACCTGTATGTATGATAGGATAATAACTATTTCAGATTTATGTCAGTCCTGCATGTCTGGAAGTTGCTCTGTAGATCTACATGCCAGAAGACTGCAAGTTCCAAAAAAAAAAAAAAGGAAAGGAAAACGTGGCTGCTGCTCTGGGAGACTAGTGAAATAAAAACAAGTATGAGATGAGGCTCATCTCACCTGACTGTCTAGCTCAACTTAGTCTGTTCTCTCTTCTCCAGTTAATGGGGGGAAGAGGGAGAGAGGCGCCTCCATATAGGGTTTGTTCCCATCACAAGATAAGTCTCTAAGATAAGTAGGTTGAATCACCCTCTGGCAGTGCCTTTCTAACCTCTAGTGACTATAAAGGGAGCATAGTTTAGACTGGCTTAGACAAGACAAAGCTAAAATTAGGTGAGACATATCCCACCCTAAACTTTGCACCCAGACAAATTGCTCTCCAACAGCATAACTGGGGAATCTGAGACCAGTAGATTGAGATTGCTGACCATTTAGTTTCCATGGTCTGTCATCCCTGGGCTACCATCTTGCTCCTTTAGAGAGAGAGTCCTCAGCCACTGGGGTCACGGGAGTCTTTACTAAATTTGAATCAAGCCTATGGTCCTCCTTGATAAGTTACACGTGTAATTGTTCTTTCAACTGGGAAAATATGAAATGTGGGAAAACAGGATTTGAATAGGATGATCATAAGGATTTTTACCAGTGCTTTCCCCTGGCTTTTAAAAAAAGGAAACTTTGGCAAGGATGCAAAACCCTTGAAGATCAGTCCACCTTCTTTCTCTCTAATCTTATCTACCTCTTCTGCCCTGCAGGCAAAATGCATGGGATTCCACAGGCTGACAGTTCCTCCTTAGTTCTAGGAAAGTACTTAATTATCTCAATCACTTCATAATTGACTCACTTCCACTACTACAGAGGGAAGCTATACCAAGGAGATAGGGTAGGAGTGCTAAACCCCAAGGAGTATAGTTGGGCAGTGAAATCTTGCCAATTTCTGTAAGTGCGCTTCCAGGAAACCTATCTCTGTCCTCTGCTTGGCTATCTGACTTTTGTCCCTTCATTATTAGCTACTGTCTTTTGGATTAATGCCCTTCAGAATTGCAGAATGGCTGTCAGCTTGCAACTTTGGTTACGTTTTGGATAGTTTGTTTTAAAAACAAAAAAAGTGACATCGGAAATGTGTCTTCTGTTCAGTGCCAACAGTCCTAGAGAGCATCTCGTTTGGACATTTTTTTCCCTTACTTTCATAGAGCAGCTGCCATCAACAGGAGCATCACTGGTGGATGATGAGTGAGATGTCAGCATGCTGTCATCGATGTCTGCCAAAATGCTTATCTGAAATGAACACAATTCTTGGGCCTCCAGAACTGGGCTGGTGTTGTCATGAGACCGGAATTGCTCATGAGCTCCCCAGGGCTTCCCACATCAGGAGGGCTGGACCTGTCCCAAGAATGACCTGTGTTGAAGGATTTGGCACCTCTGCCTTAAACCCTGGACACAGGTCCCCACCCAGAGTTGTGCAAACAGTAAAATCAACTTGTAAATCAGCTTAGTGTGATAGGCTCATTCACACAGTTAGAAAACCACTTCTCTGCACTTTCTGTTTATTAAATGTTGCGGAACAACCCAAAATTTTCATTGTATCAAAGGCAGTTTAGAACTATTTATGTCAGCATTTCTAGAAATGAAATACGTACAACAAATCAAAAAGTAGTATTATCTGAATTCTCATTAACAGGCATTCTCATTTTTCTTAAGATGACAGTTTTAGAAAACCCTAGAAAAAAAAAAAAAAAGGAATGGATTTACCAACAATTAATCAACACACTATAAAAATGTCTAGTCAATTAGCCATATCTATACAATTAAGTGTGCTAGGCTATAGCAATTACCACCACCACTCTGGAAACTATGTATTTTCATCCTGAAGTTTTTAAGATCATTTCTGTAGTTGGGTGGTGGCTGTTCTTTTACTTTTGACATTATAATAGGAAGAGATATAGCATAAATTCAGATTTGTTTTTACACTCATGTTGAGACAATTGCAGTAGCTGTTTGAGGAGTCAGCCATTTGCTACAAAGTGCAGTTTGAAATTACCATATTTTCTCCGGTAATGTAGGTATGAGATATGAGTGCTGCCCTGGCCTACTTGTTTTATTCATTCTCTTATTCTGTAACAGCTTTAAGTCCCTCTCTCCCCAAGCCAAAATCTGTTTGCAGGGGAAATATCAGAGGGGTAACTAAGGAATGAATTTACACTGTATATTTAAAGTGAGGCAAACTACCTTGCCCTGTTGTCCACAGAGAGTATCCACAAGAAGTAATTAGTCTGAAAGAACTTGATTACATTGAAGTTCTTATACAAAGTCTGAGATGTTTAAAGCGAGCTAATGGCAGAGGTTTATGAAGATAATCATGTAGTTATCTACAATTTTTTGGTGCTTTCCAGTTTACCCTCATGCTGTGCGATATGATCTCATAAAACAGACCCTAAATACATTTCCATTAGTGCAAGCTCATTACCAGAGTGACTACAGTATATATATTAATAGCCTACTGGCTACCAGGGAGACTGACCAACCAATTGTGCCTGTCCGTAGAAAACAGAAGACTTTTTGTGGCCAGCCATTTCTTTTGAAGGAAAGGAAGAAGTCTGAGTCATCTGGATTTCCTTGATCAGTCCATCTCAGTGAGTAGTACAGGGCGAATTTTGCAAAGTATATGGATTTCATACCCAAAACAGTCTGTGTTAAATAATTATTTTTGGCTCCAAATGTTTTTAATTTTCTTTGTATGTATAAAAATTTTAAAAATGCTTTAATGCTTAATGAGAGTAGATAAAGTTTTCTTAACACTTTTGAAAATGATTAAAAGGTTTTTGGATGCACCCTCCTTTGTTATAGGAAGTTAGAGGAATTTCCTCAGCTTTTACCCAGATACATCAACAAGCTCTTGGCTGAAGTTCCACTTGCTTTCCAGGTCAAGATGAAGGGGTTTGCTGTGCTTTCATGAGCTAAATCCCTCTCCCTTAGCTGCTACCTCTGTCCTTACATGATACCTGAGCAGCTAGAGAGAGGTGAAACACTTGAACGGGCTGTTTCCTGAATTAAACGCTGGCAGGAGAAGGCTTTCGGTGAAGGATTCCTGTCTCTGACAGCTGCTGGACATCCTGATTTATGAGCAAGCCTGCCTACTTGGCCAGTCTTGCCATGAGCAGAGGAGTGTGTAGGGACAGTGACATGTGTGGGATGGAGATCTTGAGTTTCTTGGTCGGGAAACAGGCTCCCTTCTGGACATCTCTGCTCAATGTTTTAGCACAGCTTTGCAGACTGAGAGAAGACTCCACAGGAGGTTTTGGTGTTCGGTAAGCAGGGTAATGTGAAGTTAGCTCTGTGGCTTCTCCTTTGAGAAGGGCCTTGATCCTCATAGTGCTTCATCTGCTGAGGATCGTTCTTGCTGAGCATGACTGAGCTGACACTGGTGGTGCAAAGATACTACACCTTTCCTTCTTTCTGAACTGCGTGGGAAGAGCGGGCAGTCGGGGGCCTCCAGGGGGTTTCTGCTAGAAGTAGATGCTGATGCTGGAATCAGATATTTGTTTGCTGTAATCCTGTTTGTTTACAAACACCGCCTTGTTTCCCTGAATGCAACAAGAATGAAACAGAGGATGGTTTCTTTGATGGTGGCTCCAACCCTCATTCAGCCCAGCCGATGTTTAAAGCTCTCATGGGTTCTTTTCTTTGTGGCACCATGCTATCACTCCGTCTCCCATAGTCTCTCCTCTGTTGGCTTTGGACTCCTCTTATTTCAACCTTAAAGGAACTGACTGCCATCTTGATATTTATCCCAAATGAAAGGTTACTCCCAAGCTCTTTGGGGAAAAAAAGCTCTTGACTGTTGGGTTGTGGGGCCCTGCTCAGACATGCTGCTGCACAGATTTTCCCTGCTCTCAGCTGGCTGAAGTCAGCTCTGTGTGAGGGAGCCATAGGTCCACATTAACTAGCCTGGGACTATGTGTCCCACCAAGGGGCTTAGGATACCTCTCAAATCCTTCCAGGCTGGAGCAGGTTCATGTCTGGGCTGCCCCAGGCTGCCCCAAGCAGGGGAAGTGGAACGGGGTCTGTCTGCATATGGGTCATGTAGATGTTCTCCTTAGCTGTGCCAAAAAGCAAGTGATTTTGCAAACAACTTGTTAAGAAAATTTCTTGAGCAGCAGCGTCCTTTTTGTTTTCACTAAATGGAGTTATTTGCTGGCAATTATTTCAGACCGGAATAGCTGGAGACTGTAGAGCTGTATTTGCATTTTTGTTCGAGTGCCTGCACATGTACTGCACACTGTGTTCCTTGTGAGGCAGTCATTTATTGTCCAAAAAGCTTTGCTTTCCACTTCCAAGCACTAGAGCAGGAACCTCACAGACTGACCTAGGTTTGGAGAACAAAAACTGAATGGCCATGCTGATGTACAGCCACTTTTTTATTATTAAACTATTATATTACGCAAACAAGCCCTAAACCTTCCATAAAGTGCTTATTTCTTCTCTATTGCTTTCCCATCAGATTGCAAGCCAGTCAGACTGAAAACTGGTCTTAGTTCATCAACAGAAAGCTGCCCCTGTGGTCTCTGAAGGATATTCTCCCACACACATGTCTGAAAGTGGATCTCCCTCCCAGCATCTCGCTGTGCTGCTCTCAGGAGCTGTTGAGCAGCAGTTCATGGAACCGGTTCAGGAATCAGACATAATTCACATTTCAGTTATTCCCTGACATTGCCTTTAATAAGTGGTCCTTTACAAGCCTGCTACTGGCCTCGTGGTTTGAGCAGGTACTGGGCATGGATCTCACTGAAACTCCACACAAAATACTGGCTTCTGAAATGAAATGCCTGTCTAGAGTGTTACCTGCTCATCCTCTAGGAAACCCAGAGTAGCGAAGTCTCCTAAAGACTGTGGTTATGGTTTTTTTTCTCATAACTAGCATGGAAAATGCAGCGTAATCTATGTCAAGTAGCATTTACTGGTGGCAGCCAGTGCCAGTCTTAAAGGCAGCAAGAAATGACCCAGAAAGAAGGTCCTCAATTAGGGCTCATGCAAGAGACTCCTCCACAGACTCTGACAGAAATTTGAGACCAGCAAGACACTAACAAGCTGGAGAGCAAAGTCCAAGGTGTGGTGCAAGATTAAATCAAGAGCAAAATTCTAGAAAAAAGTCATAGTTTTATAAGCAAACAGGATTGGTGTTTGCATCATGCGTTAGAGTGCAAGCTCTCCTTGATTTGGCGTGGTTTTGATTTGTTTCGAGAGAGGAGTTCAGCAGAAGCTTTCAGCTTGCTGTTAAAGCAACACAACTGGGTCCCCAAATCTTTTTTAGATTCACTTCTTTCGAAGAAAGGGTGTGGGGATTCCCTACTCTGGTGTAGGAGTTTCCAAAGGCAATCCCCCACCCCTCGGTCATCAGCCGGCGACGCGCCCGCCAGGCTGGAAGTCAGAACTCGGTATTTTTTTGGAAGGAGTCAGCTCCTAACCTGAGCTCCCACATCCAGAAATAAACATTTATATTGCTCTGTATCCAGAGCACATTCCTACGACATCAAATCAGCACCTTCCAGCTCGTCGGCCTGACAAAGCGCGGCATTTGCAACTCCCCAGAGAAACTCGGAGAGGGTTTGCGGCACGGGGAGTGCCGTCTGAGCAGCCTGGCAGGGTGGTGGTGGGACCAGCGAGAGCAGAGGTGCTTGGTGTTGGCTGCTAGCACCCGTTTTCCAAGAGGATAACCTCAAAAGCCACCAACTAAATCACAGCACCTTTGACCTCCAGCTTTTTCCCCCCGCCTCCTCTCTCTGAAGCTCCCACATTCCCAAGGTCTAGCTGAAGTTTTCAGACGAGGGTTGGTTTCAGCATCGCAGTTTTGAGGTGGGTTTTTTTGCTGCCCTTTGCTCTTTCCTTTGGGACCCCACAGCGGGACAACCTTGGGAGCAGGTAAGCCAGCTGGCGGGTCACAGGGGCTGCCATCTGGCACCACAGCCCTCCCTGCCCCGTGTGAAGGCTGCCGTCTGAAGCATTAGGGACACGGGCTGCAGCCACGGAGCAGACTAAACGGGATTTAATACAATCTTTAGGCAGCGGTTTGCTGAACAAAGACCTAACTGTGCCTGGCCTGGCCCTCCCTCAGCGGGGAGCCTGCGGGACAGCCAGCCCGGACTAAACAAAATTTGCCAGTCTGGCACTGATTGAAGTTCAAAGCCCCACGGAGGCCAGGAACAGCAGGCAGGGTCGCTTTGCTGTGGTGGGGCTTTAGGGCAAACCTGGTGGGAACTCTGCCGCTGAGCCTGGTTTACCTGCTGTAGGCGCTGCACATCAGAAAACATTAATTCTGTAAGAATAACTGCATCCCTCCTAAATACACTTGACCAGCCAAACATGTGGTGAATAGCTTACAGCTTACTGCAGGTTATTCCCAGCACAAAAATATCACCCATCATCTATCATTGCTTCAACCCGCTTGTTTTCACTGCCTTCAGCGCTCCTTATCTGTAACTATACTAAAAGTTATCCAGGGTTTTGGATTTGGTTTTATTTTATTTTTTGAAATGCCTGTGATTTCTGACAGCTTGTGGCATTGGCTGAGCAGTTCCAACCTCTTCTCACAGGGTGACCAGTTGTAATATATCTCCCCACACCCAGTGTGTCTCCCAACTCTGTCCCGGACATGGGACAGAGCAGCACTGGCTACACCTAAAGGACACCTCTACATTTCCCTCACTTCTTCCACCAGGATAATGGCATTTATCCTACCTGGGGGTACTGATCTCACCTTTGTTGCCCCTGGGTACAGACAGAGCAAAAGCCAACGGGGCACAAGGCAGCTGGTCTGGAGACTTCACGCACATAATTTCCTACCAGTTACAAGCTCCTTCTCTGCATGCCAGGAGATAATACTGAGGGCAGGAGGAGAAATGAGTCCATGTGCTCATGATATGGCCACTGAGGTGGTATTTGGGCCAATCCTGTTTTTTCCATCTCCCTGGTGCGGGCTGTTGATAAGCCTACTCTGGCTTTCCGACCTCTCCGTCTGGATGTGGTGCCCTGAAGGAGTCTTTCCATGGGCTGGAGCGGACTTCTGCACAGAGCTTGCTTGTACTTACAAGGTAGCAGAGCAAATAAACTCTGTTGGTACAAAGCTACGCCTGTAAATTTTTCCTCTCTTTAGGCTTTTTCTTCTCTTCCTGCATTTTTTCCTCCTCCTTTCTATGAATGCATTGTGGCTGCCTCGCAGCAAGCTGGCCAAAAGGGTCCTCTGCAGCCAGGCCTTTTCTACCCAAGATCTGAGGCTCAGTGCTCACTGCCAGCTGCTAGCCAACATCATTTCAACACATTTATGCCCTCGGTAGAATAGACTAATCAGCAGCGTAGAAGTACACATTTCCTTCCCTGCTAATCAGAGTAGGGTTTTTTTGTACATGTATCTTAACCTCATGCTAAGGAATATATAAAATTTAAGACACTAGCTGCCCTCTGTTTAAATGTTGTGCCACTCCGCAACATTGGGGTGAGTAACCAAACCGAATCCTGAATCCTCTCCACCCAGGCTGTGTCACATGTGAGCCTCGTTAAGAACATTTAAGCAGTCAGTCAGTCAGTCAGTCATGAGAGAAAATAAAACTAAATGAATGGCAACAACCACACTGGGGAGAATTATGCACGCTAATAATGGTGTCAGCACTTGCTGCCGGAGCACTATTAATGTGCAAAAGCGTTGTCTGTGCTTGATTAAAGCATAATCCTGTCCCAGTCAGGGGTCCCGGATGGTGCTGTTGGCAGTGCGTTTGCCGGGACCCAGATGTGCTGACTTGGGGCTGCACCACAGGACCCATTCCCTCCTACAGCCTTCCTCTGGGCTGGGGGAAGGAGGGGACAGAAAATGATGGGAGGGGGACATTTAATTTCGGGTAGTGCGGTCAATGGTTAGCAGACCCCATACAATTACAGTTTTGCATCCTCTGTGACTTGTGCCACTCTCGGAAAGGGATTGGCCAGGACGTTGCAGAGCACGTGGTCGCGGTGATGGAGGGCACCTCAGCTCCTCTGAGGGCATGCCCTCTGGAGACTGGTGCCAAGCCAGTGGTCACTGGCAGGGTTCTCCACTGGGTTCTGGAGGCTCCGGGTTGTGCAGCTACTGGTCTGTGGGCTTTACTTCTGCCAGCATTGCTGCTCTTTGTCCTCACCTAGCTCTCCAAATCATGTCCAGAGGGTAGATGATGTCTGGTCTAAATAAATACACTGGAGAGGTTGAGTTTCCTGCCTCCTTCTCCCCCTCCTAGCACATCTGTGCCGGAAGAAACGTAATTTAAGCCCTGTGTCTCTGGCACAAACAAGCAGGAGCTCCACTCAGAAAGAGCAGGCTATACTTGCTTTCTTAATACCTTCTTAATTCTTTCTCTTCCTTGTGGTTTTGGGTCTCAATGCATTTGACAAGGCAGGCAGCAGTCATGCTTTGAAATGACTTTTATTTGGTATGGTGGAGTAGTCTCTGAGTTGAACTCTGCTGTGTGCAGCTTAATGCCCTGCCAATTTGGATTTGTTTATTCATTCAGTGGTCTTGAGAATGCCTCCAGCCCGTACATCCATCAGTGAGTTTGTGGTGGTTTGTACTGGGTTTATCTCAATCTGCAGAACGTGTAGCAGTGCACTGGTGACTCATAAAGGGCTAAGTCCTGCAAAAGCACATGTTAAAGCACATGTTTAACTTTCAGCACATTATTATATCTCACAGAAGTGACCAGGATGACTTTCTTTCTTAAAGTCAGGCTTGTTCTTGTTGAGGGCTGGAGTCAGAGAGCTCAACACCTCACAGGAGTGAGTCCATAATGATTTTCTTCTCTTGCCTGTATAAGTCACGTTCCTGAGAACACACTCTAAAGGATCAAGTTCTGCTACTGTTGAATAGCACATATTCACAGATTGTCTGGTTTTAATCAATTGGTGGATGACTTTGAGCAAATAAGATCCCCCTTCCTATAACTCAATTTCCCATGTGTAAAGTAGAGATAATGATACTTGCCCTGTTTGCAGAACACTTAAAGATTTACTGAGAATTCACTCCATAAGAGAAAGGTTCTGTATGTGGCTCGGAATAAATCAATATTAACACATTCTCACACCCGTGAATGCAGAATCGGGGCTGGGAAGGTATTTTTTATTTTTATGCAGCTGCCAGCTCTCATCTGTAGGCAATCTTTTCATGAGAAGTCTGGAGAGAGACAGACCAAAGTTTTGTAGTGTATCTTTTAGTACAAGAGTACTGCACTTACAGCCTTAGGGTTCTCATTCTCCCTACATGTATACATGTTAAGGCTGTTACAAGGTGCCTAAGCAGCAAAATTTAGGCTTGGTGTAAAACAGAAACTGTTATGCTTGCAACACACCTTTTCCTAGGAGATTAAATGTGTAAGGAATACCTTTCCTGCTGCTCCTGGAGGCAGATCTCTGCACATAAAATCTGGATTTCCTGGTGACTTGGAGGCAGTTGAACTCCTCCTGAGTTCACCTGAACTAGGCAGGATGACATTGTTCCAGGTGTCAGCTGCTAGGATGAAAACATGTTAACTTGTCCTAGCTAAAGGTCTTACTCTTTGCATTTAATTATGAAGATTTTAAGTAAAAGGAAAAGCTACCTATGAGGTATAGTTTAAAAATGGTGTCGGAAGGCATTGCCTCTATATGGTCTCATGAGTAGGCTGTTGACATTACCCAGCAAAATTAATCTTTGCATCTTTTTAATGACACCCACATCATATTGTTTTACCTTTGGTTACATTTAATCCAAAAGTTTCTGACGTATTCACATTTCACTCTCTATTTTTGAGTCTTCAGTTATTAGCATGTCGATAATTCTGGGGTTCCAACACTGCAGATAGAGCATTGGTTGACTCTTAAACCTTGAAGTCCAGTTTCTTGCTTTTCCACATCTTTGTGTTTTCTTTTCAGTGGAGATATTGTCTGCCATGTAAAACAAAGTGATTATTCCATCCAAATCTTTGGAAAATTCTGTTCTTTGGCACAGTGTTGTGTTGTCTGATACTTTTTTTTTTTTTTTGAGTTTTGAATTTCTGGAAGGGAAGCCCTTCCTATGAGGAGATTTAAGTTTCCATCAGTCATGAGAAAAACTGTTCCCTCTGGAATATTAGAGGTAAGCTTGGAAGACAGCATTAAACAGAAATAAAATTCCAGATTGCTTCATTTTGAATTTCAGCCTTGTTTCTCTGGAGGGGTTATTGTTTCCAGAAAACACCTTGTTTTTTAAATATTCTTGGCCTTTTCAAGTTTAGTGCATTGACTATAGTAGCCAAGACTTTTCGATATGCAACAGGCGAAAGAAATGTACAGCATCTGTCAATAGATATATATACATGTGTGTGTTATACGGGACATAAAACTTCGTGTTGTGCTGCTGTAAATGCAAAGCGATCTTGAAATGTTGCAACACTGGCTTTCCCTCTCAGTTGTTTTGCTCTGACCAAGAGAGGTTTGGGGATTCTTGCAGAAAGTTGTTTTGCAGATAACTTGTGAGACATACTTAGAAAAGTTTCATGTAGGTTCTCTCCCACTTTGAGGGTTTGGATGAGCCTATCTTCTTCCTACAGTTTCTAAACTTTGCTGCTATGTCCATTATATGTACTTCAGGCATATTCATTCAGATTTCTTTTCAATGATTCTGCTAATTACGCGCTGATCTTTCTTAAGATTAATCTTAATTCCCTTTATCCCTCAGCTGCAGGCAAAAGTTTCTCTTCTAATAAACAGGCAGTGGTATGTAGCTATCAGTGATGGCATGCTGTCCAATTGAATAAATGCTGAATCCTACATTCCTCTTACAAGGACTGACAGGGTTAGAAATTACTCTTGGGGATAGGTGTCCCTAAACAAGTATTTCTTAATAACACCAGTGTCTTGATTCTGGTGCCAACACATAGACATTTGGTGCCATTGAGATGCCCTGGGATTTTCCAGATGGCCTCCAGCTGCTTGGCATGCTCCATGCTTGGCATGGCTCTGATGTGGCAAGGGTCCTCCATGACTCACCTAGGTTGTCTGCTGTCACCAGGTGGACATCCTGGACTCCTTAAGGCATCTCAAAGGGCACTAGTTACCTAGTGAGGGTATCTGAATCCACTTCTAGTAGTCCAACACAATTGTCTGCTCTCAGCAAAGGCTTCCTAAAGATAAGAGATTCAAAGAAAGAGCTGTCCTCAAGCAAAGGAATACATCTGTTGTAAATCACCTAAGAACAGGGTCTGTGGTGTAGGAAAATGCCAGCCATCCTTACTTCTCCAGATATCATGGGACATTTCACGTTGTTTCAGAATAGCTTTGCTCTCTGCAGCTCTGAAGTCACTGCGAAATATCAAGCAACATAGAGAGGGCACTGTATGGCTTCCTTTATGCAACCGATTCCTAAATATTTGCTTTGGAAGAAAACAGTCTTGTTGTTTAGTATAAATGAAAATGTAATTTACTTCTCCTTTGATCAAACTGGAGCCAGTCACATGACAGGAGCACCGCTAACGCACGCTGTGTATCTGCTTTTGTCTATTCCCACTGGGCAAGCAGAGATTGCTTTCAGTAGCGAGGCATCCTAGCGCTTGGGCGTGGTACAGAGGAGGGTTCAAGTAATGAGCAAGCTCTCATTTCTCTCAGAAGACCTGGCACAAGGCCCCGTCTGTTCTTTAATTACATTTCAACAGCTGTTTTTTATATATTTGTGTTTCCTTATTCAAACGTGGCTTATGAGAAAAAAAAGAAGAAGAAAAAAAAAACCCAAATGATGAGCATGCTTTTAACCAAGAAACACAAAACTCTGCAACACAAGAAGCTGTCATGGACTAGCCAAAATCTTTCCAAGAAAAATTATTTCCTTCCCAGACCCACATCAGTGTTGATGCCACTATGGATGAGGTGGAAAGAAAACAGAGCAAGTTGGGACTGGATTAAGAGCAAAGGCTATAATCCATATTGACTTGCAAAGAATCAAACATTGTTAGTTATCAGTCACTCATCTTGACAGAGAAGTAACAGCCCTGCATGGCGGTACCCACAGGGTGAATGGAGAAGAACAGCTTTCCAAGTCATCCCAGGGAGCCATCATCATTAAACAGCAGCTCCCAGACCTCAGCTGTAGAGCTGTGCTTGGTTTCAGAGCAGTGATTTGCAGTACTTTCACCCATGCATGCACACAACTCTCCCCAGACATCTGCATCCAGCTCAGAATAGACATGGTGGGAAGGGGAGCTATGTCCGTGAATATCACTTCTGCCTGCAGGGGCTATCCCAGCTACCAGAGTCCACATGCCATTTCCCTTCAAAGCTGATACCAGTCCATCTATGAAAAGATGTGAAGACCCCTCCAGAAGACTCCTTAAAAGTCAGTCATTGGGAAACAAAACTTCTCTCCCTTAGTTTAACTATTGTGAAGTATTGGGAAGGTTTCCCCACTGTGATAAGATGATTGTCTTTGCTCCAGCAAGGGTGAAACTGAAAGAGTTCGTACAAACCCCAATGTGTAGAGGCCAGCTTTTCAATTACTGAGAAGAAAAAGAAGGGTTTCCCTGGCTCTAAGCTAAAGAGTGAGATTGCGAGTGAGATTGCTCTTCATATCTTTACTAATGCATGAGAGGTTGTCTTGTTCTGTACATCATGTCTGTCTTGTCCCTTCTTCACTGCCCAAAGTTGTAAAAATAAGAATGTGGGGACACCAAAGAGTCATCTTCTCTTGAGCAATGGTCAGTAACATATGGTTAAGGAAGGTATGTAGGACTTGGCACTCACGGCCCTTCACAGCTTCTTGGGCTGGAAATTGTGTATAGAGTACTCTGCTTAGTAGACAGTAATGGACCTTTACTTCCATTGGTTCAACAAACTTGTTCTTTGTGAACATGTTTAAACCCCTTTGAATTAGTTTCTAATTTGGCCTGTACAGCATCCTGTGGCATAAGTTCCACAATTTAGTTAAAAGCTGCGTAAAAAGTCCTTCCTTAATTCATTACAAAAATGCCACCTGATAATTTTTTGTTCTTGTGTGGCAAAAAATGTTAAATAATCATTGTCTTGACCTTCTTCACTCTACTTATGATTTTATAGACCTCTTTCATACTTCTTCTACCAACACAAACACATGTTGAATCTTTTCTGGTCACCAAGAGGAGGAGAAAATGGAATGCAAAAACATCTGGAATACGAGTGGCTACATGCCTTCTAGTTAAAGCAAGATGGTTGTCCGTAACTATTTGTGTACGCATCTGTGTAAAGGGAAATTATAAAAATAAGAAGGCTTTGCTATCTTTGTTGGTTAATGAAAACAGAGCAAAGAAGCAATAGATTTAAACTCCAGGGAGACTAGGTAGACAATACAGGAGGACAAAAAGTCCCAGCCTCTGTTTCCAAAAAAGGCTGGCTGCGGAACAAGTTTAAGACCAAGACGGCCAAGTTCAGACTAGATATTTCCTACTGAGGAATGTGGTGGATAATAATAAAGTCCATTAGAAGTGGCTTCCAGCCCAAAGGGGATAATAAATGCAAGAGTAAGATTGTCTCCTGAAAACAAAGCTGGTACTGCGCTCAGAAACACAGGTGTTAATGATATGCATCAAAACTAAAAATACCTTAGAAACAAATGTGCCAAAGTGTCAGAATCAGCCGGTGAAAAAATCATACAGGCATTAAAATCAAGTGCATTTCTTGCGGGAGTTAAGCGAGTAACCTCATCTTCAGAAGAGCCTAATATAAAAATCCCTCAGAAACATTTGCCTCTGGTTTTGTTTAAAGGGATATGCTTAAGCACAGTTAACTTACAGTTTTTTGCTTTTGTTTGCACAAGTGAAAGCAACATATGTTATTTTATGGACTGCCAGACATCGTGGCAGAGAAACAAGCTCTACCCCCACAATGCAGAGCGGAACGGGTTCCAGTCCTTACCAGTGTTACCACAAGTACCAATGAAAAAAGACGAAGGGACGGATAACCGCCTTCCAAGGCATCTTCTGTCTCATTCAGTGCACAAATCCCACTCCAACCTTAAAATACCCAGAACTTGAAATGCTGCAACCTAGAAGAAGGGTCTCGAGGAGGTGAGGATGCAGGCCTCAGCATTTATAAGGTATCACGGTGCTGTAGCTGTTGTAGTTCATCTTGGGTGTTTTCAGATTAATTTCTATAACAGATTGTTCGTCCCTGCAAAAATATCCAAATATCCCGAGCAGATTTGGATCTGAACACTGTAAACTGCTCATTCAAAATAACTCTAATGGATTGCTTTTGCTAACTTAGCATGACACCAACCTTTGGACTTTCTTTCAGTTCTCATTCCTTTTTAGCTTATTTGTGGAAACTTATAATTAGATTTTCCTTTTCCTCCTTCTCCCCCCACCCCAGCTGATAAAGTGCCATAAATCCTGGACATCATCCATGAGTGCAGTCATTTATGAATTTTGCTATTTTTTGCACATTGCACCATATGTAAGACAAACTAACTTAGAGGCACAGTTTCTTATTCCTGGCATGCAGGAGAGTCACTGAGAGATATCATATGGTCTCCTGGCAAAAGTACAAAGTGGCTCTTGTTGTTTGATCTACTGTCTTAAACTTAAATGCAAAATCTGATAATTGGGTCAGGCAGGAGAAGAACCTTACTAATAAAGCTCTTTTCATTTCCTTTTCCTATATTTCCTCTTTTCATCTTTTCTTTCTCCCTTTCTTGGTTGGTCCGAGGAGCTGGAATCAGCTGTTAGCAAAAGGGTTAGCAGTGGAGCTCGGCTTACAGAATTTCATCTTCTCCCCCAAATCCCCGTCTGTCTGTCATCCTTCAGTGTACGCTGTTCTCTCGGCTGCCCTGCCAGTGGATTCGCTTGCTCTCCTGGACTTGCTCTAAATGTTTTCTCAGAAATAGCTCAGGCTTTACAAAACCTGAAGCATTGAAAGCGTGGTAAACATTCTCCAAAATCATCACCTCTTTAAAATCAAAAATCGTCTAGGAATCTCTCTTTCACCCAGGAATCTCTTTCGTGCTATTTTTAACAAAGGCAGAGGTTTGTACTCCCAAGGATACACAAGCTAAATGGACACTGAACTTTCTTTGCAAGCTGAACATCTCCCCAATATAAGAAGCTGAGACCTGAGTGCTCGCTCAGCTGAGTGACTTGTTAAGCAGCAATAGAACACTTTTGTTCTCCACTAGGAATAGCACAGCAGGAGCATTGCATGGTTGGTTTAATGAATGGAATTAGATGGTTGCCCGTGTAATTCGATTGGCTGTAATTTCCCTCCATGATTTGGCCTAAATTTCATCAAAAAACATGACATCTGAATTTTGAAAAATCAACCTAGGCACTTTAAAAAAAGCCCCCAGAGCTCCTGAAGCAACTGAAGGCCGGCACCCCTCCCCTCTGCAGGCATCCTGCTCCTCAGGGCTCTGCCTGCAGCCTCCTCTGCTGGGTGGTCACCCCTGCTGACCCATCAGCCTGGCATCACGTGCTGCAGAAAGGGCTTTTAGATCCCAAGGGAGAGGGTTGCAGGAGCGGGCGGTGGTCGGCCAGGAGCGACTGAGTAAGAGCCTTTCAATTGATGTCTAAGCCCCAGCTGCAGCAGGCTCAGCACACAGGGAGCCCGGCAGGGTTTCCAGAGCTATGAAAACGATCAGTATTTGTATTATTATAATACAATCCCTCCTTTGACCTACTACACTCTTGGACCCGTGACTTTCCTCCACACCTCCCCTCCGGGAGGCTTGGGAGTCCTTCTTACGGCGGAAAACAGATTTGATGTTTGGCAAAGGGCTGAAGGGCGTATTTTTCTCCCCAAGTATCGTCCACAAACACAAACATAGCTCCCCAGCTATGATCAGGAAAAATACTCCATAAGCTGCTTCTCTCTAGCCAGTTAGGTACAGGGCAGGAGAGGTTTTGTGGGTGTAGCTGTGCCTGCTCCCCAGACTGCATCTTGGCTGGTGTATTTATGGGAGCAATTGTCCAGCTGGAATCCTTACAAACCACATCGGCTTGCTGGTTGAGATTTCCTACATATCTCCTTGCTCAGGACAGAAACTTAGCTGATAGAAAAACCCAACCCACAAAACAAAGCAAAAGCCTCTAGAAAACGCTTACTAAATAATGTGTGATATTTTTAGCAAAGATCAGCCTTGCTACGTTTTCGCTGTGCATTCCAAGTTCAGCCTTGAATGCTGAATCTTGGTCTGTAGAAGGGACACTGGAGCAGCTGGGCAATTTCATACAAGAAAACATCAGCACCGGCAAGTACAGAATACATGAGCAGGAAAATAAAATTTAGAAGCTGTGAGGCACCCTCAAGATATGTGCTGATATGGAACTTGTGAAGAATATTTTGCAATTTGTTTTTGCAGTTGTTCAATAAGATAACAGAATAATAATGCAACGGGCACAGAGTATTTTTTACTTGTTCCCAAAATATTTTTTCCCCTGCATTTCCCATTTGCAGAAGATTAAACAAGCTCGTACGGCGAGGCGATAAGAACACAAGCAAGGACTGTCAGCAGGGCTTCTGGGTTATTTTTACTTTTGGCAGACGTGAGAGGGCTCGGCTCCTAGTCCGTTTTGTGTGATGACTTAGACCTTTTGCAGGTTGGAATATTTGCGCTGAGGGCCAGCTTACAGTGTCAGTTTTCCTCATGTATCAGCAAGACAGGCAGCTGTGTTGATCCACTGTCAAACCTCAGCCTCGCACACTACTACTGAACACAGGCAGGATGCTCAGGTGTCATCTACATTATGTGTCTTTATTGGCCCCCATTTTACACCCTAAATTGTTTCTATTCCCATTTTTATGGTCATTAATTACCCCACATCCCATCTAAAGCAATGTACAATCCAGGTGATGAGCTGTGTGTATACCAGTAACAAGTGGCTACCTTGCAGTGTGCTGTGTTAGTCATTTTACAGACTGAACATTTCCAAATAGGCTGCTACGAAAAATGAGTGAATTTGTGAGGGTAGCAAAAGACGCTCGTGCTGCTTTGCAAATTCCCCTATCCTTATCTTCGACAGTTGTCTTGTCTTTTGGTGTTATTGTGCTGTCATTCACCTCTCCTCAGTTTGGAGACAACTGCTTCGGGTTAAAATAGCTGCAACATTGTTGGCAAGAGAGGCAGCATATTGCCAAGGCAAACAGATCTGTACTAACAGCAGTGTTAACATCTCTGGTGAGCTCGGGCCAGACCCAGCAGGCAACCCTGGTGATCCTCAAGCACCAAGGCCAACACTGTAGACTAGAAGAACCCTTTTGCAGGCTGCTTTCCCCAGGACATGCCCCCCCTCTCTCAGCAGCAGAGCTCTCCAGGAAGCGTATGGGATGCCCAGAGCCACCCGTGCCTGAGCATCAGCTGCTTGCTTTTTTTCCTCTGTGGCTGCAGCATGGGGCTTTGCAGCTCAAGGGAGCCTTTGAGGAGACCATGGGCTGGAGCAGGACAGCGTCTACTCCCTCTGTCACATGGACATCAATCGCCTGAACCCACAGTCTCTCCCCAGGAGAGATTTCATCCACTGAAATGAAAAGTCCCCAGGCGGAGAGTCAGAAGGGCAATGCCATCACGGCTCCCTCCACTCAGCAGCAGTCGGCTGGGCTGCAACCGCTGCACAGGGAGGGAAAAGAAAAAGAGACAATACAAATTCTTAGCAGTACCAAGTCTGCCAGGAATTGCATGGCTTCAATTATAACTAGTTTGTGTTCTTTGGTTTGTTTTTGCATCTTTTTTTTTTTAATTATTATTATTATTATTACAGATTCACTGGTCCAGTATTTAATTCTACCCAGAACTTCCTTTGTTTGGTTCCTTCTTGCAGACTAGCTGAATATTGCCCAAACTTTTCACTTTCTTGTGTTCATGAGTAGATTTAAAAAAAAAAAAAAGTTTTACTTGAAAGGGCAAAAGCAGTAACAGTGTTGTTTTAGTTCAAAAATAAATGTGAACAAAACTACTCCTGACAGTTAACAAATATGAAATACACTTGACTTCTAGGTTATTAAACAAGAGCAGTAAAATGTTCCCAGCAGTTGCTTAATGCAATTACTTGATTACAGAAAGGCATTTCATTTCCTAACCGCTACAAGAATAAGCAATATAGCTGTCAATAATTTTGCAGTGAGGGCTGAGAGCTGGTGGTCAGCCTTAGACCACATCTTTGCATGGTCATTAGCACGTATCCATCAATGCACGCAGCAAGGCCTTAAGATTCTTAAGGGATTTCACCAGTATGCGAATGACCTTTTCCTTCATCAGCTTCCAGATTGTTTTTCATTACTGAATATGCAGGACATCATAATGTTTTACATCAATCCTCCATTTAAGTCATATCATGTTATTTTGAGACAGCCTGAGATCTAGGCTGCCCTTTGCATTAAAGATTTGATGTGTAAATGGGGTGGTTCCCTCTCAGAAAGCACCATCAAAGGTCTGCAAGACCTTGTAGGTGGTAGCGTTTGTACAAAATATATATTTTATCATCAGGAGAAAGAGGGATTTGTCTTTTCTGTGACCAGTGTTGCAGCAAGTGACCAAGGGAGAGGTGGTGGTGAACCAGCTGCCGTTCTGCTCAGTTCTTGGGGCAACACTGATCCATTCCAAACCAGTTTATACAGTTCTGAGGACAAAACTGACTCCATCCCCAAAACACAGCTTTTCATCCTCCATAATGTCAGCTAGTGAGCAGGGGTGGGCCTCCATTTGCATTTCAATGTGATCGGGATTGCACTTCTGAAGGACATCTTCCAGCCATCCCACCCCATGCTGTGGTGCATATCATAGAGAGGTTTCAGCGAGCACGAGCTAGCTCCCTTTCTGCTGAAATAAAACTGAAAGTCAGGGTCCAAGGGGTTCAGGTACATGCCCTGGCCACTGAAGGGGCCAGGCTAGCCTCAGGCAAACATCTCTCAAGCACAAAGAGTGTAGCTGTGAGGTCTACAGCACCAAGGGTTTCTCTCTGAAGACCTACCCCTCTTGCTCAGCAGTACTTGTACTGTGAGCACAGTCAGGGTATAGGCCTCCCAAGCTAAAGAGCTGCTGGAGCAGTGTATGGAGGTGAGCCACAGAAAAAATGTGCCTTGTTTTTCTTTCAGTCACAGTGTGTGCAGCCCAGTCCAGCACAAGAGCTAGGTGCTGGTAGCCCCATGGTGAGGGTCACCTCTGCCATGAAGAGCCAAAGTCCATGGGCCTACAAAACCATGCACACATGAAAAGGTGACGTCCCTTTGCTTAAGTCTAGGCTTCATAGGCAACTATGGGGTGGCAGGGCTGAGTAGTCCATAGCCAGAAGGGGCTGTTCACATTTCTGTGCTCCCTGTGGCCTGAAAGGCAGAAGCATTTTTGTTTCCATAGAAGATGGAATAGTTTCCCTCATTCACCAGTCGTACTTGAGTCGTATTTATAAACACATTCTGTCTGTGTTACTAAAGGAGACGTCTTGAACATGTGTTCAAAATTATAAGTGTGAACTTATAGTGTTCTGCTGTACATAAATATTGTCTGCCACACTGTCATTCCTCAGCTTTATATTGACGCCTTTAAACTCATTTATGATATAAATAATAATGCTTCCTTTCAGAGGGCTAGTTCCTGAGTTGAGTGATACACCATGCATGAAATTATTGAAAGGGTGGGACAAAATCAAAGGCAAGTATTTCCTCATCCCCTCTCAAGCTCCAGGTCACACGATGCAGGAGGAAATAGCCAGATCTTCTGTAAACTCTCCACCTTGCTGAACTCTATCACAACTGAAGTCATTCATCTAAAGCAGCTGGATGGCTTATGAATTTTGGGGTTAAATTCTGAATGTAAAAAAGAAAACAAAAAAGCACAAGGCCAACCAAAACCAAAAAGCCCAAACCCTCACCATAAAAAAAAAAAAGAGAGAGAAAAAAAAATATTGTGCAAAAATTGAAAACCTAAAAAATTGCACTTCCAGCTGGTGCGAAAAAAATTTATTCACCCTGAATGCATTTTTTTTTTTGCTTTGGGTTTGGTTTAGCATTATTTTATAATTTTTAATTTCTATTTGTTTAATGTAGTCCAGTCTTCAAACAAACAAGAAACAAAAATTTCAAAATGAAGGGTCAAAATACTAATTTTAAAAATATGTTAGCCCAATTTTTAAAAAAAATCTCACTTAGAAAATGTCAAAATGAAGTTAACTACTTAAAAACAATTTTCCCATTTTTCTGGACTGAATCTAGATGCAAATTTTATTCAAATTTATGAACTGTAGTTCATCTCCCTGAAATATCAGGTTTCACTGAAAATAAAAAAAAAAATCATCAGCTCTGCTGAGAACTCTTCCATGACAATTTACAATTTCAGAATTGGGGGGATTTCCTGCGTTTCTGCACCCTGCTGCACATCGACACTGAGAAGACCAATGGTTTTCCCGTTGTCGTCTCTCTCAGGTATTAATGCTTTGAGTTGACTCCCCTTTAGATACTTTTCAAGTAAAGCTTTTCTTGGCCGAGCTAAGGCCCACGGTGCAACTTCGCTTTTGCTGGGGAGGTTTCCAATGTTAGGACTACGTCATGGGTTTTAGAGAGAGATGAAATCGAGAAGGCATCTGTTCACAGATTATTAGCAATACGCTTGCTAACGCAAGCTTGTTAGCAGGCGGCTGCAAGCAGGAAGCCCCCATCCATCAGCAGAGAGTTCGTGGTCCTGCAGCTGCCTTCTCTGCCCCTGCTTTTCATTCTCCTGCCCCTCTTTTATCAGTGACTGGAATTATCACAAATTTCGTTCAGGTCCAGCGGGACACAAGGAAATGGGGAGCAGCTCTGTTGGGTTCAGCCTGCTGAGTGGATGCTATTGAGAATTTGAGGGGGGGGGGCAGTGGAGAGGGAAGGGGGGAGTGTTGCGCAACTGTTAGTCATGGAAAAGCAAAATCCCCTCCGCTGGAACAGAAGGAAAATCCCCACGGTTGTAACCGCTCAGCCCCCAGTCAGCCTCTGGTGTGGCCCAGCACGCACCCCTTACCTTGCCACACACGGGAGTTGCTTTCTAATTTTACTTCAAAAGGAATTTGAGCTTATATATTACCATGGTTGGGGAAAAACAGAATCCAGAAGTGCTTTCCTTGATGTGTTATTCATTCTCCTGCTTGGGGTATTGAGGGCAAAATTCTCTCTCCTTTCTGATCCTGAGCATAGATCAAAAAGAAAAAAAAAAAAAAGAAAAAAAAAGATCCTGTATTTGCTGTTTGCATTTTCCAGATCCAGCCTTTACGCACACATATACAACTTGTAGCTGAGTGTTTGTAGTAGTTTGCAAGTGAATTAACACAGAATTTCTCTAGAAAAGTGGTGGGTTTAATTGCAGTTCTGGCTACAAAATGCTGCTGCACTGCATGGCCTGCTGAGACTGGAGTCTCAGCATTTGATACTCAGAGTCAGATATTGCATTGGTAGAAAAGTGTTAGGTTTTTTACTCATCCAGTTCCTGGGCCTGCAAGCAATTTACCTGCATGAGCAATTTCTCTGAATTTTCTCTTATACATAGGTTTTTATGATATCAAAACCCTATCTTGCATTCATTGCTCACCAAGTGCCACACTTCATACAAAATCAGTGTGGAGTTTAGGCTTGTGAAGTATTTTTTCCTCTTAATCTTTTTAGAAGTTTTACAGTGTTTTCATAAGCATCATTTTCTCTTTTTCTGTCTTTCTGGGTATGTGCATAACCATAAATATATGTGTGCGTATACATATATATATGTGTAACGTGTGCTTGTGTAGTGTGTACACAAAACCACCTGTGTGCAATGCAGTACATTCTTCATCTGAAATTATAAAACACAACTGCCACAAAGTTTCTTATATCTTGTAAGAGGAAATCATACCCTAGGAACCTGAATTCCACATTTCTATATCTTACATGCTTTCTCAGCCATGTCCTTTGCAAGTATGAAATGTGTCTTGTCAGCGAGTGTGAGGAGAGATACTTACTTTCCAAATCCCATACCTAGATATCCCGCCTTGCGACAGCACAGTGACAGTGCATTAGAAAGCTGGTTGTAAGGTAGAAAATTATTCCTTTTGTAAACAAAAAAATTGCATTTTTTTAATTTTTTTTTATAAAAAAGATATTCTAAAGGAAAAGCCCTTGAGTTTCTGAAACTAGAGATCTTTTGCCCAGTACCATTCGGCTCTATTACATCCTCCTGGTCCCCCACCCCGGGCAGTGGCTGTGTGGGGAGACCTGTCTCCACCCTAAGCATCCCACAGCGCGATGCTTTTGAAGTGCTCTGTCTGGTGTGCCCGCCTGCTCACCCCTTTCAAGCCCAGCCCATTCCAATTTAGGCGGCTTTAATCTCTGCCTTTCAACTGGTGGGTGCGTGGGGGTATCCCCAAACACGGACCATGGGGTGGGCACACCTCATCTGGCTGCCCACGCTGCTCGCTCCGACACCCCCAAGAAACCCAGGTGAGCGAGATGGGCACACCACTGGCCTCAAGTGTCAGCATCTTCATCAGTTCCCCCATCTCCCCTGTAGCCCCTCTGCGCCACCGAGACCCTCCATGCTCACCCCAGCTCAGGCTGCTCTACTATATATACATATATATATATTTATATAAGTGTATACACATATACACACACATATATATATACATCTAGGAGGGGAATTGCTATTTTGGGAGAAGGAAGGAGAAAAAAAGCAACCCTTTGGGTCGTATTATTAAGCAGAGAAATTGAGGAGGGGAAGGGGGGAGAGAAAACAAACTGGAAAGCTCACATGAGGCAATGCAATCAGATGTCAGAGCAAGGGCTTTGATGTTGGTGGAAGAGATTAAATGTCCACATAAAGGATCAGACTCGGGTGGTCTGCGCTGTTTCCTCTCACGTGCGTGGCAGTGTGACAATTGCTTTTCAAACATCAGAAACTTACCACCTTCTAAACCAGAAGTTAAAGAATGAAGGTTAAAAAAAAATAAAATAAATAAATAAAAAAGACATCAAAGAGGGAGGACTTCTGGGCCACTGTTGAGGCCCCCACTCAGTGACGTGTCCTGAAAGGAAAGGTCACCAGCAGTGAGTTATTCTTCCCAAATCCCCTATGCTGGGTTCCCAGGCTTTCACCAGGGCACACTCCTGAAATGACAGAGGAGCTGCTAGAAACCAGAGTAGCCGGGTGTAGCATCATGCATGTACTTTCCCGCCTGGGCTCCCCTTCACAGCACCTTCTAGCACAGCACTTAAGAGCTTTCCAGATATTAAGCACGTTCTTAAGCCATATCACTTCTGCAAAACCTTAGCACATTATTAATTTTTGTGTTTAAGGGCTTTGCTAAGTTTCAGCCAGAGCCCCAACCAGTTTCTCTGCAAGCCTTGAGATGTGAACCACGACCTTATGAACCAATCTCCATATGAGAGGATTTATTAGACTATTATTATTATTATTCCTGGGCACAGATAGTTAGGAAAATTAACTCTGTAGATGGAGGCAATCAGAAGTCCTTACTGCTTAGGTTTAACAAAATATATAGGGAGAGTACAGTGCTAATGTCTTGCCCTTTGGTGTCATTCCTGCAAGTGATAGCTTAAAACACGGTCTTGTGCTTCAGTATGCCAAATATGACCTAAAGAAACCCATGGATGTAAACAGGAAAATTTTGATTCATGTTAATGGGCTTTAGATCAAGCCTAAAAATAAGAAAGAATGTACCACAAGTGACAAACTGCAAACTCTCCTAACTAAGGTACTGGAGGCTGAGGGGTTTGCCAAAGAAGTTGAAGTTTGAACTTGCAGTAATTTGGCTGATGTGGTTTTGGGCATTTTCTGCTGCAGTAAGCGTTTTTATTCTGCTCTGATTATAGGTTCATTTGCAATTTTTAAGGACTTGGGTAGGTTTTTATTCACATTGCATAATTACAAAATAATATTTACTGTTATTCCCTCAAACATTTTTTTTGCTTCAATTGTTTATTCTGTTCTTTTTTCTCCTGCACAAATTTTCTGCAACCTGTAATTTTCTCTAAAGATCAGTAATCTTAACATTGACATATATTTTGATAACGACAAAAAGAGGAAGTATTTCCGTTCAGAAAGGTAATGTAATAAAAATCTGGTTGATTTTTGATGCCAGGAAAAAAAAAAAAAAACAACATCCTACAGATTAAACTTAACTGTGGAATCCAGCCAGACACCCTAGGCTTTATCAGGAAAATGTATATGTGCTGAGCATGGCACATGCAAAGAATATACTAAAATTTTGCCTGAAAAAAAACCCTCATCAATACGTATACACCTCATCTATTTCAGGTTAATAAACTATTTTGACATATGTAATATAATACTACCGTATTTTGTGTGTAATAACAGCCCTGGTTACTAAGCTTTCACTCCCCGTGTAGCTCTAAGCCCCTACTTTCAGTCTCCGCTCACTCTGCTTAGACCAGAATTCTTCAATACTGAGGAGTTTCTCCTCACTAAAACAGAAAGCAAGCGAACGAGAGGGTGAAGGTGAATTGCTTCATTTATGGTAAAAGCACTACGGACAAGTGAATGGAGTGTGGTTAGTGTGGTAATTAGTTTGCATTTTTGTCACCCCCAGAAGGAACGTTTGCAAATCTGCCTAACAATAGTGGAAGGAGTAAGGGCTTGGTCATACTTGCAAGGGAAATATTTGACTCCATTTGATGTATGAACTCTAAAGCTTTTCTCTCTCTCTTTCTGGTATCTCTAGAATGGATAAGATAATTGTGTTGCGTGGTTCAGAATACCAAACGTAAATCAAAGGATTTAGCATAGTTTTGTAGAACACAGAGACAGCCTTAGCTTACTAAGCTTAAATTACAGCATATGTTTTTCATTAAAGGATCCAATCCCTGATCTTCATAAAAACACACCAAAAATCATTGTCTATAACAAAACATCAAACAATAAAATTATCATTAGCTTTCTAGACCATTACGAAACAAGAATCCCTACATTAATCTTACTGTTATTTGGTTTTAGTAAAGTGACCTTCAAAAAGAGTTGGGGTGAATAAAGCAGTGAGGCATTTGCAGCGGAGCAGACAGCCTGACATTTAAGAGAATTCTCCAGTTTTACTGTAATCAACGTAACATCACACATGCAGAAGCAATGATTTTAAAAGTAAGGCTGGGAGATAAAAAGGCCTGTTGCTTAGGGGAAAGACCTTGGAAACACTTAAGAAAATGTCCAGACCGTAGTGGAAAACATATAAGATCATCTTAAGGCAGGGAAGTCACCAAATAAAAGCATATTGGCAAAAAGTATTTGTTAATAGCTTACAGGTAGAGGCACGTCAGCTTCGAGGCAGCTCTGTGAATAAAAATAATTCCTTTACAATTCACCTGCAAGAAACAGTGTCTGAGGACTTTCCCAAATGAAATGTATAAAATAGAAAAAGGAGCTGTTTCTGCCTGGAGATGCTGCCGGGTGGGGAAGGACTTCTCGAGTGGCAAAGGAGCAAAGGACCGTGCGGCAGCGAGACTGAGCCCGTGCATCAGCTCCTCTCGCCCTCACCGAGAAGCCGGCAACAGCCCCAAAGGGGCTCAGGTGCCGAAGCTCAGATGCCAGCTCGTGCTGCCAGAAAAATAGAAAGGTAAAATAAAGCCACAGAGCTGCCGTGGCAGTGGCTCACTCCTTCTGTAATCACCTTGGTTTGGCACCCAGGAGGACCAAAGGGCCCAGGGGGGTGGCAGGAAGGATGCCAAGGAGGCGTGCAGGCATGCTGTCCCCATGCCCAAGGGTGAGAGCAAAGCCCACAGATCCCAATTAGAGGGTTGGCTGGACCCAGCCCCCCTGAAAGCCCCCAGGCGGGGTCCATCGACGCCTATGAACCCAGTGCAAACAACCTCCACTTGACTGCCCTTGGCTTTATTTCTAACTTTATTAGTTGTTGCTTCTGTTGATTTTGGGTTACTAAGGGGTATATACAATAAAATACAGTTATTTATGGTGTTTAGATATCTCTAATTCAGAACATATTTAACAAGGACATTCAAGGACAGGCGAATACTTAGCACATGGCAGACCACATGTTATTTTTTCCTTTCATCTGGGGATTTGGAGCCTAAGCTAGAGTGGATCCTACTGTTATTATTTATATCCCAGATCATTAAAATCCATTCGGCACTCCCAATTCATCAACTTTCTTAGACATCCTTTCTGGGCACCCACTCTACCCTGGGCACACCTGGCTGTTTGGTGTAGCGGAGATAGCAGTGAAAACCAAGAGAAGCCTGCTGGGGTGGGACTTTCTGGATGGGAATGCGCTGCTGCCCATCGCCTAGAGCTGGGGGGACACTGCAGAAGTGTTTGTGTATGTGAACATGACTGAGAAGGTTTAGCATAGGCACGCCATAATGCCCAGATGATTTTGTCACCTGCAGATGAGATTTCATTCATTCACATAAGCCAGGCAAAGGCTGTACCCATGAAAGAGTCCTCAGGATGGAAGTTGGGCATGAGGTTTTACTAGTGCTGCAACGTGAATCTTGAAGAAGCCATAAACTTACAGCAGGACATGGCACTGGCCTGGCAGGGCCCCTGCCCCTGACTTCTCCCGACAGGCTGCCAGGTAATTCATTCCTCTTCGGGTGAAAAAAAAGCTCCCACGTTCCACCTCAGATGTGGTTGCACCTATTTGGTGTTTCCAAATCCTCTGTGATCAGAAACACTCAACAAAATTCTTTGGGATGAAAAGAGCCACGTAAAGGAAAATTGGTATTGTGTATACTGCTAAAATAGGATCTTTAGATTTGCAAAGGCAAACAACGAGGTTTTGAAAGTCCCATTTGTATTGGCCTACGTTTTTCTTTTGATTGCATGTTCGTAGGACATAAAGCAATAACAAACTTGCATACCAATATAAAATTTGCATATGGGAAGAAGAAAAGTTGAACAAAATATGCAAGAACTTACAGCAGTGTTTTGGAGCCAATATTATTATAAGATGCAGTTCCAGAGAAGTACAGTTCAGCTCTGTCAGCTTTTTTTAATTTATTCATTAATTTGAGAAAGAAGATGGACATGTACAGCTTCATTCCAGGCTGAGGAAACAAGAGCTCAGGCTATGAAGAAAGCACTCTTTTTCCCCTCTATTCAACAAAAATCTGCTGGGTCCAAAGGGGAATACGAGTGCAAAAATAGATTATTAGGTCCTGGCTTTTTTTTTTTCCCACTCTTACAGCTAAATAAGAATAATTTTCCAAACAGTAATTTAATCCTAAATAATTTAATAATATAACCTAATTGCTTAGATATTAGACAGAACATGAACCAAATTCAGCCTTGGTATGTACAAACTTGCCTTGATTAATTCTACCTACTTGCTGAAAGGGCTGGGTTTGGCTGCACTTTTTTTCCCCCATCATAATATTAAAAACTGGTGTTGAGTGAATCTGAAAAGCTGCACTGAGCTGGTGAGACACAAAATCCCCGATTTTTGTCTTGTTCTTCTCCAGGCTTAAATAGAACTGAGAATGGTGCTACGCATAAGCTTTTCAAAAAACATCTCCTAGCCCAAAAACAGCACTAGGGGAGATTCGGCTTTGAAGTATGAACAAATCCTCCCTCCCTTCATACACTCAAGAAGCATTTACTTTCAAAAACGCCTGAGATGCTTTTGGTTTCTACACTCTAATCCACTAAAGCATGATAAAATGCTGAACTTCTCCTGGAAAGCGCACAACGTTTGCCCTCCATGGAGGGCAATCTCAGGGATTTCTGGAGTAACTGGCTTCGTGCCTGTGGCTTTCTTTGCTGTTCCAGGCATCCAGGTAAACAAAGAAAAAAATACCAGTGTGTCTGATAGCACCCATGAAAGCACCTGGTCACGTGAATAAGTAAACCAGTGCCTTAAATTAAACCTCCACTTAAATTGTATTCAAGAAAAGTGTCTTTGACTTTCAGACCTAGGGCTGTGCAAGCCTGGCAAAGCAGGCAGGAACGGGCAGGAGTGGGCAGGAGCTGCCCGGGAGAGAGGTGGGCATCTGAGCCTCGCACCCCTCACCCTGGAGAGGCACAGGGCTCAGCATCCACCACAGCTCCCACGCTGGGTCACGTCCCCAGGAAACTCCTGCTCACCTCAGTGGTGGGAACTGGTTCTTGGTCTGCCCTTCGAAACTTCAGCTCTGCTGTTGGGTTTCCTGCCTTCCCTTGGTGTCCACTGCAGAAGTAATATTTAGATTCAGTTTCTTACATCTTCTCCAGTTTGAAATATGAAAGGGAGGCGAGGCGGGAGGAGAGAGGAAACCATATGTCAAGAAGACTGAATCAAAGTGAAAGTGGTGTGTGTGTGCGCGCATCGGAGGAGGCTAAGTTTGGCCTGATGTTTTCTATTTTGACTATTGGAAAATTTTGGTGGGATGTGGGCTTGGTGTGACATCTGTTTAGCTTTGGGGAGCGTGTGCGTGTCTGCGTGTGTGTGTGTGGCAGGGACTGATGTCTTTCTTTGTACGAAGCTGCACAGTATCATATGGTGATATAAAACATGAACACCCACTTAGAAAAATCATGCTGGGGTATTTCATCTCTCTTTATTCTGGTGGATTTACCTCATGGGGCACATGCACAAAAAGTCTTTTTCACGGTCAATATAGTGTCTAGGAAAGCTCTTGACCAGTGACGTCCTGCGAACCAATGGTCTGAAACTGTGGGATTTTTCCAAAGCTTCTTTATGATGAATCCCCCCTAGCACAACTATTACAACAGACATCAAAGGACGGTGCTCCAACTAATGTAGCTTCCTATCCCAGTCTGCTGCTTACCTTAAAAGCTGTGACATGTGTGACTGGCAGAGCCACTGCCAGCTTACAGCTCCCCATTTGAGTCACCCCTAGAAATCAGGCCACAGATTTTCTCTTCTCCTGATGAGAAATGAGACAACCACCCAAGGGGTTCTTTACTGGGGTTTTTTCCTACTTTCTCCGTATTAACAGTCCCAATATTTGCTTATAAAATAAGGGGGCGGGGGGCTAACAAACCTATTTAAACAGAAATTAGAGAATGTTTTATATAGCTGTGCTGAAAACAGAGCCCGATACTTCAAGAGTAATCAAAGGCCTGCAAACCAGCTTTTCCACCACTGCTGGCAATAATTAGCCATTCAGACTGCACTAAAAGCTGCCTGAAGGCGGAGAGACATCACTAGTATGGGGAGTTGCTTTAAAAAAAAAAATCCATCAATATTCCTTTGCGGCTGTTTTGCTTTAATTTCATTTCATTTTCTGCAGTGTCTCTGTACAACCTGGAGATTTGTGGTGCCCAAAAAGCAACACTCAGTGTTTGTGAGTTTTTCAGGCACTAAAGCATTTGGTACATTAGTGTAGTTTCTATTTTTATGTAAAATCCCAAACATCTGTTCCACAGGAGATGGGTTTGCTACCAAGCACTACTGTTAGATTTCTCGCCAACAAGTTTCATTGCTTCATGTGGTTTGTGTTTTGTTCTTTAAACAGTTAATTATGTTTTATTCTTTCTTCCATAAAAGCTAAATTTAGCCAAGATCTTCTCTAATCTGAAACATTTTATGGAAATGACAGCGTTGTTAAAAAAAGCATTCTGGGTAGAGATTACAAATGTGTAAAATAAGTGAGCACAGTGTCCTTTACATCGTATCTCTCTGTTCACCACTCCATCTTTGATGATATGGGCAAAGGCTGTTATAAATGGAGATCAAGTAGCCTGCTGCACATACACATGTGTAAGCTTGTACACTCACACACACGAATGGACGCGGACACACACACACATGTACACACAGGGGCTTATGTGCTGCTGTCAGCGACCAGTCCCTGACTCACTGAGCCCAAAGAAGGGGATCACAACCCAGCTGATAGGATTTATGCGAAAATTTTGTCGTATCTTAGAAGAGTAGGGGTGGAAGGGACCTCAAGAGGTCACTCCACCCATTCCCCTTCCCTAGAAAGATCGGCTTCATCTATATTACTGCTGAGGAGCATTTTCATAGCTAGCATATGGAGACATCCCATACAGGAGATCTCACAGCTGATCTCTGCTGTAGCGATGGTTTGCTGTTGCCTTGTTTCATGTGTGCCCTGGGGTGCATCCCAG
The DNA here is from genome assembly GCA_026546715.1 of Gallinago undulata. Taxonomy (NCBI): domain Eukaryota; kingdom Metazoa; phylum Chordata; class Aves; order Charadriiformes; family Scolopacidae; genus Gallinago; species Gallinago undulata. Next base: position 110,989,995 of record JAOTQQ010000001.1, on the reverse strand, counting down.
TAGCTTCTGGGCACGGAGCGGTGCTAACAGGCTGGGAGACACTAAGCTGAGTAGACAGAGCAGCCCTGAGCTTATACAGCACATCTCTGGTGCCACAGGATCACCTCAGGGAGGGAGGGAGTTTTGCTATTCATTCAGGCAGCATCAGGATTTCAGCCAAAACATATATGTTTACCCCAGGAACATGAGATACAGGGACAAACTCATAAAATATTGCCAAGAAAGAACCCTGGAAGTCTTATTTATATATGTCCCTTAACTTTTATCAAACTGGAAGATAAAGTCTGCTTAAAAGAAACTGCTGAGAAATCAGTCTATATTGAGTGTGCTTAAAACAGGTCACCAGCTTTTCCAAACATTCTGCATCTTAAGCTGACTCCTACATGTTTTATATGTTTTCTTTTTTCCCTCTATGTACAGATTCGATTTAATGCCCCCATCATCTCTAGGATGATGAAACGGGAAGTAACCACTTTTGGCAAGTGAAATGTGGGTCCCTGTCCTTCAGCCCCATCAAGGTGCCGGTTCTTCCTCCTTATGCTCCCGGCAATTGAACTGCTGCCTTGTTGGTCAGACCACAGAGCGCTAGGTTCCACAAGTAGAAATTCAAGGGCTCTCCTTAGGAATCTTCAAGTAGTTTTCGTAACAGCCTCCAGCAAAACATAAAGGGGGAATATTCATATAGAAAACTGCGGGAGGCTCACACCTATTTATAACCCGAAAACCCTGTGTGGAGGAGGAGCTGTGCTCAGCCAGCGTGCATCCTCCTGCTGCCATCTCACCCGTAACAGCAGGGTGGTTGCATAGAATGGAATCATTCAGGCTGGAAAAGACCCTTGGGATCATCAAGTCCAACCATCAACCCTGCTCTACAAAGTTCTCCCCTACACCGTTATCTCCCAACACCGCATGTAAAACCACATCTGGCTACCCAGTTTGGTAGCCATAGATGGTCTGCTCTGCCTCGCACCCAGCATGGGGTTTTCCATCAGGGAAACCAAACAAGCCCCTTGCTAGATTTACATGGCAGAGGAGTGGCTGTTACCTCCTGCTGCTGCTCCACAGAGCAAGGAAGGAGCTCGGGAAATTTGTGTGGCATTTGCATGGAGTAGCAGGGAAAGGCGTGCCCTTTGGGCACTGAGCCCACCAAACAGGGCCTGCCCTGGTTTGCTGGAGAAAGCAAAATCCCTGCAGTGGTCACAGCAACAGCAAAAGGCAGGGTGCAAAGAGCAGGCAGGGTCGGGTTGGACCTTGGCACGGTGTTTTCCCACCCTCCCTAGGTTTTGCATAAACGTTCCCAGCAAGCTGGTGAGGAGAGGTAGGGGGAAAGCTCATCACAGTGGCATCTAACACTTTTGTCTCCCTCCCGTGACTTCATGGTGGGATCTAGCCGTGCTGCAGAGCTTCCCGAGAGGTAGATCAGAGGGAACCCCAACTCGGGCACATGGGACCCCGGCTGGTGGCCCCGCACACACCCCCCAGCAGGCAGCCAGCCCGTGCAGGCAGGGGAACCGTGCCTGAACATGGGACCTCTCAGTCATTCAGGGGAACCTGGGGAGGCTACAGCTCAGGACATGTATTTCTGGGGCCTGTGAAACTCTGCAAAGGTCAGCACTGACACCAGTTCACTCTGTTGGTGATTTATTATTTTTTTTAACACCATTATTAGGTGTTAAAGGATAACGTGCTTTGTGCACTTGTAACCTGCACACTTTTTTTTATTTTTTTTACCTTTTATATTTCACTGATTCTTCAGTGATTAAGAAACTTTAATCATCTGTTCAGCTCTGTGGCCTTCAACCATCACTTAGACTGTTGAAAGACTCCAAGATTTCAGGGGCAAGGGCTTTTAGTGCAGGGAAGCCACCTTCACTCTCCCTTAGCAGGCGCTCTTTAAACACCTGGCAATACTAATTGTTGTTCTGCACGGAGCACCACCTGTACTGCAGAGTGCCAGCTGCTTAATGAAGAATTATCGTCAAAATGTGCACCACCTTCTGAAGGAGGGCTGCACTGCCTGCATTTCAGCAGGGCAAGGAGAGGGGCTAGAAGCAAGGAAATATTTTTTTCGGATACGTATATAGCTTTTGCAACACTTTGTTGCTCTGAGCAGTTGTACCTGTTTAGCAGGTGTCAAACAGTGACAATGTCTGGAGGCAGAATTCAGGTCCATGGCATACCGGACCCCAGGGTGCATCCTCCTGTGTGCTTGCATGCGACTGTCCTGGTGTCAGGCAGCCCTACAGCCTCTATAGTGCCTGGTTGCCTTGCTTGAAAAGAGGTATCAGTGCAATTCTAGGCAGCTGTGGATATCATGGTGTGTTCCATAGTTTGGAGATAATTGAGCAATTTGAAATACATATCTTTCATATTCAGGGATTAGGTTTTCCCTGCACCCTTTCTGCATGCATGCAGTACATATTTATGTCTGGGTTACACCTGGAGTTGGAAATTGAAATTGGAAAATGAAATTGGGCAGAAATGTTATGGAAACACACACATCAGCACCCTGTGTTTTCTCCAGCACTACAATATTCCTCTGCACTCCTCCCTTCATTACTTTGCGTGTGTTTACAGACTGCCAGCCTTCATCTTCCTGGGAACTGCGTGACACATCCTTCTGAATTTTCTGTTCCACACTATCAGGATTTAGCCTCAGAAATACCTGTCACTTCCTGAATGTAATTTTGTTTTGGCTATAAAATAGACCACCCAATTGGAGAAGGAAACATTGTTATCTCCATGCTAATTGTTAAATGATTTTTTTTCAGTACTCGGGCTCCGCTGGAAAGGAGCCAGATGTGTGGTGGGATACAAACCACTAAGAACTGAACAAAGACCACCAAATACACCCTTCTACAGGCAACTCACCAACAACCTACAAAAACACAAAGCAGGCTGCTTTTCCTGCAACATGAAACTGTTGTTGGAATTCAGCAGCACAATTTGAACAAATCTGCACTGGTTTCCTCTTATTTTGCTCAGTGCTAAGATACTTATCATTGCCTTGCTCTTATACAGAAGATTTCCTTGTAAAATTGGCATTAATTGATCTTTCCAACGCTCTCTAAATTTTTCTTGACCATCTCTTCCTGTCACCTTTTATTGCCAGGCTCTGCCTTGCTTTTTTTGCTCTGAGAACCGTGCTAAAGTCATTGGCTTTCTATGTTGCCGATAAGCTCACCGTTGTTATAAACCACTGTCCTGGCACCTGGCTCTGCAAATCCCTTTTTATACAAAGAGGTCAGCTCTGTCCCTACTTGAGGCTTTGCAGAAAGGAGCCCTGGTGCTTGGCTGGGCTCAGAAAAGTCTTCCCAAGTGAAGCTCCCCAGCAGGGGCAGGGGTCTTGGCCACAGGAGCTGGTGCCTCACCTTCCCATCACCAGCTGCTGCATACTGCCACCTTGCATCCCAGTTTTCTTCTCACCATTTCTGGCAAACAAACCCACTGACTTCGTGGATCCTTCTTCACCAAGCCTGCAGTGCTGGGACGCTACTGGTATAGCATATATATGATGTCCTTGTATAATTTTCTACTTCCCACCCTTTGGATGAAAGGAAAGCAGCAATCAGTCCTCAAGGGAAATAGCAACGTAAGTGAAGGGATGCTATTCCTCGCTGCACCCACCTGCTCTAACCCAGGGCAAATTATGACAGTGGTTTGCACCACCTAACGCCAGGAACCATTTAAACACAATTCTGAAGGCAGTCAAGGTGTTTAAGGAGCAGCTGGGTGAAAGGATCTTCCTCCCCACACACATGCATAGGCACGCAGTTTCCACTGAAACAAAATTCCCTGTGAAATATTTCACAAAACAAAAATAAATATAAAATGCCACTCATACTTACAATACTGTGTTTAATCTTAAACCACAGAAAATACCATCATGAACTTAATCTCAAAACATTTCAAACCAGAGAGTGTTCTTTTCCCTTGAGAAATAAGGAAATACAATGTCAACTGTTAAAACAAAATTTCAGACTATTTTCAAAATATTTTCAAGGAAAATTGTCTGAAGCAGATCCTTTTTGTCATGGAAATTTTGAACTTGATAAATCAACCTGTGAAAAAAAAAACTGCATAGAAAAATTGACATCTGACTCCAGAATGGATCATCATTCCCCCTGTATCCACTATATGTTAGTAACTTCAGACTGTGACTGCTACTGAATCATAAAACTGAAGATCACCAAGAAGATGACAAATAATAAGTCTTTTTAAAAGAAGTCACATATGAACCTGGAGTCTTTCAAATATGAATGTGTTGACTCCAGAATGCTGCCTGTTACCTTAAATCTGACAATGTTCAGCAAATTTCCAATGTTTCTGTAATCTCTTCACCTTCCGCTTTGCAGAATAATAGTTCAAAATATCTGCGAAGGACAGACTTCTACTTTTCCTTCTTGCTGCTCCAGGTTCCAAAGACTGACTTGGGGTGCTTATCACCCCAGGTCTCCAGCAGAAAATATATTTAATTTTCCTGCTTTGGGCAAGTGATTTGTGAGCAGGAAGAGGGCAGCAGTCACATAAAGGCTAAAGATGGCTCGCTCTTCTCAAGAGCCTACAGTCACTTCTAGAAAAAAATATGCCTTTTTTCTCCAATAAAAAGTGACATTACAAAAAGACATTGAGGTCTTTGCTACCTACGCTGATCTAGAGTAATAGTATTTCTGTGAGTTTCAGGATTAAAGTAATGAACTGAGATAAAGGCTTGAAGGATGTTTGGTTTTCATACCAGCTTTTGGTTATGCTGGTGAGGAAGCCCTTCAGTTTATGCTCTTTCTTCCACACCTGTACTTATGATTTAAGAGAAGAAACTGACACTTACAAAGGCTGACTGGTGGTGTCCAACATTCCTGTTCTGGATGACAGGAATGGTGAGAGGGACATAGAAAAGCAGGTATTTCAGAAACGTGAATTGTTTCTAGCTGTTCTGTCAGTGTTAGCTGTGTAAAAAAAAAACAACAACAAACAGACAAACAAACAACAAAAAATTGTAGAAAAACTGAGAAAGTACTCTATTTTGGGTTAACTCAAAGCACTTAATTAATAACTTTGGCAAACTACTTCAAAAATTAATCTAGAACCAAGAAAAACCCCAAAAGAGTAATGGTTTCAGCTGCCAAGGCTTTTAGAACAATTTCAAAATGAAATTAAATGCAAAGTATTATCTCCAATTATCTCCATAAAAATATGTGATTAAAAATTTAATTCTGAAAACAGTTGTAAAGTATTTAATTTTTATATTTTTCAATGTTCCTTGAGCAAAATAAGTTTAAAAATAAGCGCAAACTCATGAAATGCCATTTTAGCTTAAATCTACGTTACTTCGGTGGGAAGAAAAATATTTTGGCCGTAACATTTTATCCAGCTTTATAAAGCGGGATTTCCTTAGTCTCTTTTCCTTGACTTATCCATCCATCCACCCTACAATTTGTTGCCTAAATTACCCACTCTTTCTTCCCTGTAAGTATTGCTGAGGGCTGTATAATACAGCGTAATCAATGGCGCATGAGCAGGGCTGGTAAGTGAGAGCAGGAATCCCATTTACCGGTGGATCGTGTCTCTGAGACTACCATCCGAGTGGCTGCTTTCACGTCTTTTCAATTGTTGTGTCAGAAAATCAATCCATGACTTCAGCAAAATCTTGACACTTTCTCCCCTCTGCAGAGGGGGTCATTAATAATTCATGACCTCTCTCCTTTCTCAAAACTCACTTATTCTGAAGCTAAACACCCCACAAATTGCTCGTTGCTCAATCTGCCAGTCTTCTTCTAGTGCTCTCCTTCTGAAGCTAAAATAAGTCCTAACGGGGTTACAGGTACTTTTCGTGGCCAAATCTCAGGAGAGGATTGGTGATAAATAATTCTGAGGGTGGAGATTGTTTCGCAGTGTGGGACTCTTAGCTGTCTTGACTTCATGTACACGGCACAGAACATACTGTAATTGCATAAACAGGATGGTTTTGATGAAGTTAATTTCCTGTAGCGGCTTCTAGATTTTGTGACAAGGCTGACTGTGTATAAGAAGTGTTCTCATATTCTTGCCACACGAAAGATAAATATGTCAGGCTTTCTTGGGGTAAATATGGAAATAAATAGCTCAAGAAACGTTTGTGCACCAGAAAGCTTCTGGGTTTTTCCCCATTTTTATAGCTGATACAATAAAAGTACTTACTTGTCCCCACAAACACTTTAACATAAAATATCCATAAAATACCTATTAAAAGAACACTTTTAGAGTAGAATTGGTCTGTTCCTCAACTTACGTTTCTGTGTGTTTTGTAGCAAGGGAAGGAAGGAGAAAAAAAGACTCTTCTAGAACAGAAGCAAAGCAGTATTCAACACGTGAAGTATTCTGGAACACATAAAAGTTAGGGATTTGACCTTCTAAGTTATCCATGATGGGATTACCTATATCAAAGCAGAGATCACAAGCAAGTAAGCTCATATCCTCTATAATGAATGAAAATATTTCCAGTAGTGTCCTCCACGCACTATCAATCCAGGTCAAACTTTTCAAGCCTAAGTAATTAAACAGTAGATTTCTGAATTTGTGATTGCAGAGCATAGTAAATGCTCATGAGTTCCTTAGATAATTTTGTTAAAGCAAGGAAAAGCTGGTCTTCTTTTATTTAGCTGTTTAACAGAATATGGCTGGTTTGAACATTTTGACCACAGCAATTTATTTAACCTGCTGTTGCCACCCAGCCCTGGAGTTTATTAGAACTGGTGGCTTACTGTAAAGACTAAAAGCTGTATAAACCACTGATAATCTCCAAAAATGGGTTCTGTCTTTTTGTCTTCCTGCTTCAGACTCATCCATGTGTATGGTCTGTAGTGCTCCTGGGTTTCAAACTGGGCAGGCAACTTAGTCAGGAGAAAGAAGATGCTCCAGCAGTTCAGCTATATATATGCACATAAAGCCCTTCTGCAGACTCCCCTCTTTCTGCAGTTCAACATGTGTTATTGTCTCCAGCTGACAGAAATTGTGTTTTCATACCTACCGGATGTTCTAAATTTAAATACTATCGGTCTACTGTAAATAACAATGAAATACTTTACTCTGACAGCATTGGAGGCAGCATATGGATTCAAGTTTTAGACAACACTACATGTAAAATGCCTTTCCTTTTATAGCAGAATATATTTAGAGTCTTTTAAGCTCAGCTCCCGAACTGAGTATGATGCATCTAGTCATCCAGCCCAATCAACAGCAGAATCACAACTTCATGTCAGTGCAATACATTGTTAACTGATATGTCAGAAAATCAATTAATTACTTTTAAGTAGCAGTTAAGAGTATCCACACAATACTGCCATGTGAATTATTAAAGAAAGCAAGGTTGAGTTTTCTCCGCAACTGAAACCCTGTCTTAGAAGAAAGTGCAAAATGCTGCTTCTGCCCTGAAGCCTAATCAACATTATTGGGCAGGCAACAGGAACCAAAAGAGTGGTGGAGGGTACAAAATGGGAAGGATTCTGCCTCCCAAAGCAAAGGCACCAGCAATCTGTAATGGCTACAGCTGTTAAGAAGCCTGAGTGATAAACCCTCCCTTCTTTGGAGGTACAACGATCCCCAAATGGAAATAATGGCAGACATGTCTCTGAGCTACGAGTGAGCCAAGCAGCATGAGAAGGGCAGAAAGGACCTTCTGTATGCCTCTACAGATTCACCAAGGGACCTGCTCAGACTTTGTGCACCCTCTGTCCCTGTCTGTTATAGATTTTCGCCTGGGATTCTCCCCTGGCATGCTGAAGGGAAACATCGCCTTAGTGGGACATCATCATCATGAAGCTTTCTGCTTTCTTCGTGCGTTGGTCTGTTGGAGATGCTACATGGGTGAATAAATCAGTGAAGGTGGAGAGGTGACTGTGAGGTGGAATTTGGCTTGGGCTTCTAATTTTCTCTCTTCTTGTGGTAGGAAAGCTTCACAGAGTAGGGTCTGGAGGGCTCAAGCAGGTCTCATTACTGTGAGCTCATCTGGAAGGTTATCCTGTCAATGCCACCACCAGTGAGGCTGGGCAGGTTGTGTCATGGTCTCTGCTCTGCAGGGTTGGTGTGTGCCCTGGGGTAATGGGAAGCTGACAGTATTTGTCGTGGCATTCCTTTCACATCTGGAAAAAGTGAGATGCTCTTGGTTCAGCTTGGCCACAAGCAAAAGTGTCCCATCCGAGATGGTGAAAGATGCCCCTCGCTCTTCTCCCTCCCACCCTTCCCTTCTCCCTCTTCCTTCTGCCAGGAGCTGCAGGAAGGATTGGAGTGGAGGTAAAAAACAACCCCATGCTTGGCCTGGGTTTTTTGGGCTTTGTCCTCTCCATCACCACAGCCAGGGAGCTCCCACTGGGTGGCATGCTGGAGTGGAGGATACAGGAATGTGTATGTAGCACTGGGGTGCTACCACTACCCAAATACCTCAGCACATGGTGGGTTCAGGCTCCACCTCACTGCAGCAGCTGTAGCACAGGCACCATGGTTTGCACCCTGGGGGTTTCAGTCCTACCTTTAAACTTTAAACCAAATCTCCAACAGTGCTTGAGGTCTGAAAGATTGCTAGATGGAGATCTGGGAAAGATTTTGCTCCAAAAGCTAATGAGTCATGGTGTATCTGTAGTGCTCATTTTTCCTTGTCTGTGTGGCCTGTAGGAATTCTGGCTTTTCAGGGTTCAGGTACAGAGGTCCTGGTTTTGGTGCTTTCCAGACAGCTGCCTGGCACTGGAGAAGTCCAATAAATTACTCCAATTCATGACCCATACTTGTCAGCGCCCTCTCTGATGGTGCTTCTTTGGCTCTCCAGATCACATCTGTCCTGGCTCAGATGAGAAATGATAGGTAATTTTACATGCACACACTTTTTTTTTTCTTTTTTGGTTGGAAAATGTCAGTTCATCAAAACTAAAACTTTTCATAAAAACTTCTGTACTGGTTTTGACCAGAAAACATCCTTCAGCTTCTGGGGTGGGGTGCTGGGTCAAAGTAGAGACTGTCTCTGCAGCCCTGCCTGGATATGGGACACCCCAGTCCTGCCCTGCTCTGGTTGTATTCAGCTATTCCTGCAGATGGGACCCACTGCAACAGAAGAAGTTGGGAGAACCAGCCACTTGGTGGCCAGCACTGTGCAACTTTCACCTCCTGGGTATGGTTCATCTTGACCACCCAGGCAAGGCCCCTACCCACTAGGGAGGCTTGAAGCCCCACATAGGAGGAAAACTTTCTGAAGTATCACACTCAGACAGTACATGAGCTCCCAGCTAGCCCTGCATCAGGTCTCATGGCAAACCTCAAGCAACCAAGAGGTGCAAGGTCTTCAAGATGGTGACAGACATGTTGGTGACGTGTTGAAATCTGCATGAGAAAGCTCTGCCAGGCTTCTGGGTGTGGTTTCATTGGGCATTTTAGCGTTTAGCTGTACTGTGGCACACATGCCCAATGTTCTTTCCAGACCCATATTCCAAACCACATTAGTCTATACCAGTCTGAGTCCATGGGCTATCTTCTGTGCTGGTACAAGGCCAGGGAGAGCAGGAAAGCTGAGCTGATGGAAAATATGCCAGTTCTGCAGTGATTCTGGCTGAGTCTGGCCAAGAAAGTCTCACGTAATGAACTTAAGTTTTGTCTAAAGCACAGTGGTAGGTGGCTTGGGGTGGGGGAGGTAATGGATACTCCCACCTCTTCCCTGTGGCCACGTAATTACAGCCCGGGGTAGCTCTCAGCAGAGCAGAGAGAGATGAAAACTGCTCATCAGTGCAGATACAGCTGCTGCAGATGTAGCAGGGAAGACACCTTGGCCCTCGGGGTGGACGGAGGGTTGGCATTTGGCTGTGGCGCGGGCTGGCTGGCTGGGTTGGCATCATGTCTTGGCCAGGTCATTGCAAAGCTCCCTCTCCTGGCCGGCAGCGAGATGGGACCTTGCGCTGCTTCCTTGAGCCTGCAGACCTGCAGCAGAGCTCAGCAGGGGGATGGCCACGCAACGCAGGAAAACACAGAGCGCTGTGTAGAGTGTGAGCTGCGACAGCCTCTAGGACTGCTGCCGCCCATGGGTGACGCAGCGGTCGGTGCTGGCAGGGGGAGGTGGCTGCCCCATGGCTCTGCCCACCGAGCAGGAGGTCAGCAAACTTACTCCCAGGTTGCCAGGCTCCATCTTTTTCTCAAAGTCACCATTTGACAACTCTTTGACTTTATTTAAAGGAGACAGTGATGGAAGGACAGCTGGTGTCAAAAAAAGAAAAAAAAAAAGAAAAAGAAAAAAAAAAGGATCAACATGTTTTTTATTTTTGATCACTTTCAAATGTCTAGTAGGCAGCTCCAAAACAAATGAAATTTTAGCTGTTGTTCCAAATGCCTCACAGAGTTTGGTTTCACTGGAGAAAGCATCCAGCTTCAGCATGGCGAAAGTGCACATAAATATTATCCCTATCCAAAAAAACCCTGGCATTTGAATTTTCCCAGTAGCCATGTGTATTTTTCAGTGAAATCCACCCTCGTCCACAAGTTTGGCAAAGCCCTCAGAGATGCAAGCAAATGCCTGTGACATCCCGCTTCCAGAAAAACAACCTGTTTCAGATGGGGGTTGCTAAATGCTCTGCAAAGAGGATGTAGTGCTTCAAAGCTAGTTAAAGATGGTGTTGCGTGTTGAAAACAGGACGTGTGCTCCATCCTGTTTCATTCTTACTTGCCTCTTTGGGTTTTTTTTGGTCTGCATTATGTTTTTTTAAAATATGTCAGTCATTTAGCTCAGTTCAGAGAACCCTAAAAATACTTGTGTTCATAAAGTGAAACTCTCTGCTGTTTATTGGGCAACCTCCCTGCACAGTCTTAGAAAAAATAAATAAATAAATAAATAAAGAATGACAGAGGCTGGATGTTAAAGACTGGAAAGGAACATCAGATTCTGTTCTTTTCCTTACGTGTTATTTTGTAGAGCACAGGCCACAGAAGCCCTTCATTTCTATAGGGAGCCCAGACCCTTGTGTTTGAGAAATATAAGTTTATTATAGGATTACAAGGTAGATAAAGGGATGCTTGTGGGAACCCAGTCATCTCACAGTGTTCCTGTCTTGCGTGTTCAGTGAAGTAAAGGTTTTATTGTTAACGTGAAGCTGTTTTGGGCAGATGTCCTGCAATATGCATGGGGATGTTAAGAGCAATATATAAGAAGAGATAATGCTGCATAGCTCCAGGAAACCTGCTTTTGTTACCAGGGCTACTTTTACAGTTTTGGAAAGCTGTATGTCTAATGTCCCTTCAGTCTGAAAACAGAAGCCATTAATCTGCTTTCACTTTTCATATTACCTGCTAATGGGACGCCATCAAATGGCACAGTGTTCCCAGCTACTTCCATTTTATTTCAGACTGATGTTTACTTTTGCTTTACAAAACAGATTATAAAGCTCCCCAAGGACTAATCTTAAAATTTGTGCAATGCCCCATATTACAGAGTTTAAAAAGTTATCACAGTCCTCACTTCCAGATGATCTGAACACCAATAGCTTCACTGAAAGTCCATGAGAGTTGCAGGTCCTTAGCACCTCCAGAAAAACAAATTGCTAAGCTTTTTTAAGCTAATGCCTTGCCGAGATGTAGGTCTTCCTTAAATAAGCACTGGGTCAGAACTTGCTGCTGGAGCAATGCTTGCAGGATATATACACAAATTAAGAATACTTCTTTTCTTGGCTCTCGTAGCCTCCTCTCTGACCCGTACCACCTCCCGGCTAACACTGCAGCATACGGCTGAAAAGCAGCCAGTGGAACAGCGAGTGCAGTTGATGCAATAAAAAAATTAGCAATTAGCTGGGGTTTCACTTGTGTGTTCATCTGACTGTTGAACACTGTTCTTTACGCTGTTGAACACACACACACACACAGAGTAGGTAAAAAAGATTCATCTGAGAGGACTGAGAGCTAGGGGGTTCCTAGAATCCCAAAATAATCCATCTAAAATAAGGATTAAAGAAAGTCTTTTACAATTTCTTCAGTTCTCTGTCACCTAAGGTATTATATTAAGGAAGAAAAGTATGAAACCCAAATCCATCCAGGGTCTGTAGTTCAGTTTTCCCTGGAGATTCATCCTCTCTGATGTCAACGTACATGTATCTTGCATAGCCCCAGCATCCTTATCTCTATGCAAATGTCCTCAAGGTGCTCACCCTCTGATAGATGGGCAACCAGCAATAGGAAAAGGAGGGTGAAAACTGATAATAATAAAAAAACCAACATGAAAGTGCCAAGGACTGAAGGTCTGTACATTTCAAAAGCTCAAACCTAGCACTATATGAAGGGATGGAAAGAAGGAACCTTTTCTGTAGAGTTGGCATCTGAAGATAGCAGCTGGTGGGGGGTGCTTTATCTGCCCTGTAGCAGAGGGGCTATTGCATCTCCGACGAACCACTGCCGGCAAAGCCCAGGAAACATCTTGCTGTGCAGTTGATGAAACATTTGCCTGAGGTCTCTCACAGTCCTCCTGTGGCAGTTGAATAATGTCATAACCCAGGATTGTGTAAGAGTTGCCAGAGCAGTAGAGATTGTGCTGTTTCATTTCATGTCACCGGGCTTTCTGTGGGGTTTTCTTTTTTTTTTTTTCTTCTTTCCATTCTTTTCATTGGGAAAAGGAGTATGTTTCTTGTGCAGGTTTCTCCTTTGAATATTAAATAAATAAAGTTCAAAAGAAAGGAAAACAACCCAGAAGTACATTTTATGTCATTGTCCCTTTTATACCGACTGTGGTGCAAGAACTCCTGTGATTCCGTGGGAACTGGAACCTGCTCTTGTGGGCCAACAGCTTCAGCCATTCCTGGAATAGCTTAAGCACATGCGTAGTTTTCCTCATAGGCAACATTGCATGTGTTGAAGTGTTTGTGGGGCCTATAGGTTTGTGGCCATATCCTGACGAGTGAGCATATGACAAGGTAGCATTTTGATGCAACATAATATTGAAAACACTAACAGTGTGAAATGTGAAATTTGGCCAGCAGCAAATCCCTACTAAATCTCACAGCCTTTTATTTTTACGTGCATTCCCTGATTTTATTAGAAACATCCTATCCTGGAATCTGGAAAACGCAAATAAACAACAACAGAAAAACCCCCAAAACATATTGGCTATGCATTTGGCAATGTTTCTTTTTGTCTATCCAGATACAACTATTCCTACTAGATTTTGTTTCTTCTTATCACTGTCTATGACCAGCTCTTCATTTTCTAGGAGGAGAAATGGATTACAAAAGATGAGGTGAAAAAGGACAGGGAATACGTTCAGCCTCCTAGCCAACACTCCCCTCCTTCAATTGAAAGAAAAAGGCAGGGGAGGGATCACCATGTGGGCTGCTAAGTGTGCAGGGGTTTTACACTGCTGTTTAAAGAGATGCACTGTAAATCTCCATCACAAGCTAGGTGCTGGTTGTCCTCCAAATGCCTTTTGCACTCTTTCAGTGACTGCAGCATTTTGGCATGCTTTGCAAAATAGCTGGACTAAACTTTGGAGTCTGGTTTAACGCTTCGGAAAATCTCTCCACCTGCCTACCCATCCTCTCCTCCATCCATCCCTATATCCTATATATAGGAATTCATCTATGAATTCCTATGAAATTGCTGAATCTCACACTTGGTGACAACTGTGACAGGCTTTTTTATATATGTACAGCACTTGTATAATTGTAGAATTCTAGGAAGGATTATTTCCTCTTAAATGCCAGAGAACTGAGGTGTATACCACTTCACCTGCAGAAGAAATTTCAAGTTTTGCAGATACTGACTCATATTTATGTTAGATAAATCTGACAATGGATTTATCAGAACACCGTGGCCAACTTCTGTTACCATTTCTCATACAAAATTCCCATCCCAGGGACATCACCGGAACTATTCCCATGTACATGGGGAAAGAGGTTGGGCTTAAACTGTCCTGTGTATCTACCAGGTAAAAAAATCTCTCTTCATAGTCAGAGGCATTCTCATGATACCACTGTCTGGTGTTAGAGACTATAAAATACTCTGAGCCGGGGAAGTCGGCAGAAAGAATTGTTATCTGTTTAATTACTCTATTTACTGGTAACAGACCCTTGCACATTTGAAATAGCACACAACCAAAACAACAGGAACAAGACCAACCTGATTTCTAACAGCAAAACTCTGAACTTAAATCTTCATCCACTTCCACTATAATTGGGCAAAGAAAAATCATCTGAGAAGCTAAATGAAAATTACTCGCCTATAAATGCCTGAGGCAAAAAAAAAAAAAAAAGAGAGAGAGAGAGGGAGGGCGAGGAGAGAGAGAAAGATGGGAAGTCTCAGGTGAGTTTGGTTAGTGGAAGAAAAAAAAAAAACACATACTAAGTATGGCTGCATGTCATTTTTCAATTTGCTCATGTTAAATAATGATCTCTAGGGCAGAGAAAGAGTAGAGTGAAAAGGAAGAGCTCTCCCTTCATCTCGTTTAGTTTCTGCTGGTCTTTTGCAGTGTCTGGCCACTGCCTGGCTATCATATAAACTTAAACATGAACCACGGGCAGTTTGGTATGTCTTCTTCTCTATCCTGGACCATGTACCTGATGAGGAAAAACAGACCAGCCACTGGCTTTTTTGGTAAAGACTTCTTTATCTTCCTTTTATAAAGTTTTTCTTTGCATTGTCATGAAATAGAAAGCTTGATTGTAAAGTAATATAAAGTATTGGGTGAAAAAACTCTTTAAAGTAATATATACTTTTCTGTAGCAAAATAAGGAAATTTCTCATTGTGTGCATGTGTGTGCTTTAACTTTCATGAGACAGTTGAATACATATGGGAGCTTTCACTGGTCTGTTAAGTGTGTTGCAAGCCTTTTTAACTGAATCAGTTTCTTCAGAGGAAATACTTCAAAATAGTTTTTATTTCAAATGCTTGGCATGGGATTGCCACCGAAGCTAGAGGAAATTGTGCTGCTGAGGGTGGCAGTGGAAGGGGATGGCAATTGATGATCGATGGTTTGCAGCTTTGCAATAGCAAAGTGATCATGGAGGACCAGGTAGTGCAAATGGTCCTTGTCAATTGATTTAAGTCCCAGGGTTATGACCACTAGTGATGCTCCTTGATGCCAAAAAAAAAAAAAAAAAAAAAAGGGCCAGCCTATAGGCTTGATGAGTTTTTGTTCCCTAAAAAATGACAGCAGAGTAAAAATTTTCCCATCAGAATGTAGATAAAATAATAGGAATTTTAACAAAACTTTGGCAAAATCTATAGTCCCTGCCATGGTCCATTTTGCTGTATATCTGTAGAGAATAAGTCTGCCTTTTCCAGCATCACTAGTACCTCTTGCACAAACAGTGTGCCAGAGAAAAAGACATCACACATTGTTAAAATATTTGGAATGGTACAAAATATGTTTCTTTTCTATAAGCCTAGGGCTAGCTTTCTACTTAGTGACTCTTTTTTCTGCTAAATATTTTCCTAACTAAGCAAATTGATAAACTGTGTGCAAAAGGGTTTTATAGCAAGGATTTAAATATTTTTATTTATTTTTATTTGATTTTAAAAGAATCAATGAAGATGAAAGAATGAAAGTTGGGAATGAAGAAAGAAAGACCTATTATTTTTCATTCCCACTCAAAGATTCCTTCACTTTTCCTCTCCCACTCTGTGTTTTAGCAAATCTGTATGGCACCTTCCTTAGGGGGCTGCTGTTAACATGAACTGCAGCAAAGTTTCTATTTGCGGTTAGACGAGGAGACAAATTTTCTTCTGATTTATAGTCCATGAACCCCTTGAACTCTGAATTCCACTCATCCTAAATCAGCGCCGAATTGAGAGGGTCACCACTTGTTTCTGTTGCGGAGTGCTTGGGAAGATGGCATTGAATCATTTCGCAATATACCTAAGTGCTGGATAAAGCCTGACTTACCATCCCGGTGTTAAGAGGTGGCACGCAGCCTCTGTCTGCCAGAGGAGCAGCTCTGTGCCATACCCCCGGGACAAGTCCAGTGTTTCCCTGGTTTGCTTCCACAGAGCTTCACACACAGTGCAAGCACTGAAAAAGCCTGCCATGCGACGAGTGACTTATTCGGCGTTCCAAAAGCAGGCAAAACAGTGAGACGTTATTTTTCTGACCTGTCCGGGGAATTATGACTTAGGCCTAGAATAAATCTTGGTGTTTGTGGGATGCTTTCTGCTTCGTAAGATATAGGGATTCTTGGTGGTTATCCTTTTCTGAGAAATTAGCCTTGTAATTTCATGTTTGCTTAAGGGTATGGAATAAGAAGCAATTTACAAAAGGATCACAGAATCCCAGAAGGATTGAGGTTGGAAGGGACCTCTGGAGGACATCTGATCCAGCCCCTCTGCTCAAGAAGGGCCACTTAGAGCAGGCTGCCCAGGACAAATGCAAGTGGCAAGTTAGAAACAAGTTGTATTTTAGATTCTGTTTTTAACAGCTGCATGTAATTCTTGCTCTGCAAGACACTGAAGATACTGAAGGTAAATATAATGTTAAGTGGATGTCATGAGAGATAGTTTCTGTAGTGCATAAACCAAATGAGTAACTACCTTTGTTTAATATTGTCCTGAGTAGATCTGATTTAGTGATGATAATTCACACCTAAAAATAATGCAAGAATATTTTGTGTTGGCTAAGAAAGGCTAAAACATATTGCTACATATGTCTGTTGCCTAACAAAGCTAAAACTAAGGCATTTACAGTCCCTAATTTCATAACTGTGCAAATGAGCTAGGGGAAAACCAGATTAAAATATCCCGTTGTCTTTTAAAATGAACTTGCTAATGTATAGACAGCACATTGTGCCACTGGGTATCATGTACAACATCTGTAACTGGAAAGCACTATACAAATATGATCTTAAGCTAATCTTGCTAAGCTTTGTTCACTCTACAGCGAATTTCCTTTTAAAAGAGTTGAGTATTGTAGTTGGTGTTCAGGGAGCCATTTGTTATGACTCGCTGCCAAGAATATTTCATGCTTTTGAATATTCTATAAGGTTAGGGTATATTTCAGGGCAGATTTGTAGCAAGACTGCAGTTAAAGGTCTGGAATTACAGCTTTTCTTCTAACTTACCCTGACACAAATCAGGGCCCTGCAGCTACAACTGAATAAGCAGAGAACCAGGCTCGTGGAGGACTTTGTAGCTTGGAGGAGATGGGAGTCATTGGGTCTTGTTAAACCCTGCTAGATTGTCGTCCTACTGCATGGCACTTCCAGGCCACAGGAGGACAGCCATAAGGTGGTTCAGGCCCAGCATCACTGCCTGGGGATGAGGAGGCATCAGGCAGGAAGAGGCAAGGGACACCAGGCTGCCTCAGCATCCCCACTCAGGTCACACGGGGGGACCGGACTCACCTTGGCTGCTCCCTGCCTCTCCCTGGACCACACTCTGTTCCTTCCCCAGTGCACAGATCTCATCTTGGACAAATGGGAGCGGAGGCTTTGATACGAAGTTGCACCTCATTATGACCTGAGGGAGAACTGTGGTTGAGATCAAAGGCAGCAGATGACATACCTGGTAAATTAAAATTTAAAATACTTAAGAAAAAAAAAAACAAAAACACCCAAGAGGAGTAGTGATGATTTCCATTGAAACAAAGTAACACTTTTGTAGCAATTATTTGCACATATTTCAAACCCAATTACTGGTGGTGAGGGATGACAGACCGACAGCCCTGTTAATGCTACCTTCTGCCTCTGTGGGAGCAGCAGTCTGCTCCAGGACCGCCTCATGTCCTGCAGCGGGGCAGCCCCAGGAGGTTCAGCTTTGCCCCCCTTGATGCTCATAGCAGACCTGCTCCCTAGGTCACATAGGTGGTTAGTCCTGTCAAAGTGCCCTGCAGACCTCTCCCTCCATGCACTCGCACGTTGGTTTTCTTTCAATGGAAGGTGAAGCATGGGGAGGGAGGTGGCTCATGCCCTGTCGCACCACTGTTACACCTGCAGGGCTTGCAGATCACCCTGTTCAGGGGTGGCTTCTGATGTTCCCTCTGTTTTAGTGGCTGCCAGAGGGAAGATCTCTACAGTTGATGAACAGATGCCATTCTGCCATGTCCAGCAGAGCCCAGGTACTCCACATGAGCCATGCAAGAGATCAGTCCAACCACATCCTAGGACTTGTAGGGAGGGATCCCCATGGCTTATCCAGGAAGCCTTTCCCCAGTCCCCTGCCCTCACCAGTGGGGATGTGATCTTCTTTCCCCCTGCAAATTAAGAAGTCTTGGCTGTCCACCAAGCACCATGAACCTCCTGCATCCCACAAACGGTGCCAATTCAGAGTGAAGTCTTAGCACAGTACTGATCGACACTGGACATGGGCTGGGGTTTGCCCAGTGTGAATTGGTGTGGGCCCACCCATCTTAGCACAAGCATACTGTCATACCTTGCTTGAAGGCTATTTTGTGAAGTACACATTTGCACTGGACTTAAATGAAGATTTAGGCTACAGAGAGCTGAAGGAATTGTTGCAGCTTAAACAGAGACAGTGCTGAAAACAGGTGACTCTTCAGTGTCAGTGAGAGTGACACCGGGACGAAGAGCGACACCGAGAGTGACACCAAGACTACAGAATTTTCTGGCTTTCCTAAAAATTAAAAATGAACCCATCTCTAGTACTGCTGAGCTAGGGCATCCAGACCTGTTTCCTTGGCACATTGAGGGTAGGTCCGGTGCCAGCGGAAGACCCTCAGATTGTCTTGTGAAAGGGCCAGCTCAGAATAGTCTGTCTTGGACATTAATGTCTTGGAAAGTCCTCATTTAACCAGCTGACACAGACTGTTCCTGCAAACATTTGCATCAGCCTAGGAGTCCCCCAGAATTATCAAATCATGGAAGTCCCCTAAAAGAATCAAATTGTAAAACAGTTTTATGGGGTAAACGGTAATTGTAGTACCAAAAGAAAGTAACATTAGGAAAAAAAAAATATAAAAAGGAATGAAACAACTTGGAAAATATACTTTTCCTTAGACTAGCAAAAACAAAACTCTGAGGAAAGTGACAGTGACATGCCATGAGGCATCACATGAATATCACAAAGAATAAACTGCTGAGTAATTTTGATGCCTTTTGCCTCTGGGGAGGGCATATTTTGAAAGGAGTGCAGGATTTGGCCTGCAGACCTCCTGCTTCCCCTGCTTGTGCCACTGTGGGATTAGTCGTGTAAGATTTTAGTGAACAGCGATATATATAATCATGGAATAATCATGATTATTCCATAATATGGAATTATGGATAATAATAGCTATAGAATAATAGCTGTGCCTGTAATTTACAAACCCCCGGGAAGACAAACACAGAAAGATCCCAAGACAGAGTTTGATCTGTTATACACAGATATTGCCATCAGTTGGTTGACGCAGGCACTGCGTTGCCAATGAGTCCAGCTGAGCATCAGGTCCTTTTGCTACAGAATCATTAAAATCAAATAACATTCAGCATGTACATACAGTCCTGAGCAGCTGATACTGGGCATCTTTAACACAGAGAGGTCTTACAACACTGGATGTGTGCATCCTACGTAAAGCATGTCACAGACATACACTTGTACTAGATTTTTCTAGCAAATTCTTATTATTAAACCAAAAGAAGAATCATAACCTTACACAGAGATAAGACTAGTCCTAGTACATTCTGCTCTTTCCGAGGCCTTGTGCCATAAGCACATGCTCAGCCTAAAACTGCAAATGCCTCTTACTGGGTGAAGTTCAGCAGATTACATGCATCTATGTGGCAAATGCTGGTGCTACCTTAGAATTAACTGGCTTTTTAGCTAGAGTTTTTATTATAATCATATTCAAAATTTTTCAAATATTTTTCTCTTCATATTACTGTCATTAAGGTCTATATCTAGAGAGTTTGACAACAGGTCTTCCTGAAACTTTTCTGATTGCTAGCCCACACATCCCACAGCTGGTGAGCTGGCCTGTACAGGGGGGCTGCTCCTCGCTGGGTACAAGGGCTGGCATGGGGCTGACACCACCATACTCAGGCTCAGACCTGATAAGCACAGGCAGAGCCAGGCACAGGTGGGATGTTAAGTGGAGGAGAAACAATTTAGGAGATTAACTTGTGGCTTCGTCTGTGGCTGTGAGAATGCATTAGTGGTGTGCGGCGTGGTTAATAGCGCCTTCGCATCTCAGTCAGGCTTTTCTTCTTCCATCTCTGGTTCAATCAAGGGATGCGGTGGTGAAAGTCCCAAGCATGATTCCCCTAACAGCTCAGAAGCAAAGCCCTTTTCTGCATGAAGTCATTGCTGTGTTCATGAAGCCTTTGTTGTGCTGAAGAGGGTTAAATATAAAGTGTGCTGGTCAATAGAGAACAAATAGATGTGGAACAGGCTCAGTGGCCAGCTGAAGGCACTCACAGGGCCTCACGAAGATGAGACCAGCCCCATTTTCTGAGAGAGACATTAGGAGAAGCCTAATTTAGAGCAAGGAAGAGCTTCTAAACAAATTTCTCTCAGTGTCTCCTACAGAAATGAGGTATCTGGGATTTACTACTCCTAATCACACTGAGATTCACGCTGGGAGAAGTTTTGTGTTAGCTATGGGTAAGGGGACTCTCTGTGTCACAACAGCAGTGCCTGTCCCACAGACATTCCTCTCTAACCACAGAAGCTCCTGCTGAGGCTCACAGAGAGGGTACTGCCTGCCTTTCCCGAAGGGCTGCAAAAATACTGAAGGAAACTGATTCTGCTGGATTCAAGACTGGAAGTCAGTTTCTGTCTTGTCCAGTCAAATTAAACCTGAAGCTCAAGCTGCAATAGCTTCTCACTGCGTCCCCCCTGCAACTTCTCTGGGAAAGAGACCCCAGTCACCTCCTTGTTGCCACTTTGTTCAGCAGCTACTGGAAATGCTCTGCAAGCTCACTGTGTGGAGCATTCCCACATGGGCAATGAACGAGCTATCAGCATTTACCCCATCACCCTTGAACGGGTCATGGGACAAGAGGAAAGAGAGAGAGAGAAATAAAACCCATCCTGAGCCTTTAAAACAGGAGATGAAGGGCAAGAAGGGATGAGAGGAGCAGAGAAGCCATTCCTTCACTGAGTGCCTTTACTAATAATATCGCTTGCTGTTACGAGTGTCACAATGTCATACTGGGAATAACAGCATAGTTTTCTTTTGAACATTTCCCGTTTCGTCATTCTAGTCTATCCCAGTTTCTAAATGGTGAAAGTAACAGAGAAAGAAAAAGAAGGATGCAGTTAACATTCTTATTTCTCCTAGCTGTTAACTCCAGTTCAAAGTATTGCAAGACCACAACTTTCTTTCTGGCAAGACTGGGTGGGAGGGGGTCTCCTCTGGAAACCATCTTTCTTCATTTCTGTTATGCTGTCGGGAGCTGCTTTTCCTTAGGATCGAAGCAGCAGTGCAACCTGTTGACCTGAACAATGAACCCTTTAATTAGAGGGATAAAGGAAGGACATTGTGGATTTAAGTCTTTCTGTCTTAATTTCACTGTCTCAAATTTGGGCCAAATTTTGTAGTGATTTAGGTTTCTGCACAGTTTTGGTATCGCTTATTTATTTGCTGAAAAACAATGTTTATGTCATAAAGCTCCCCTGCAATTGACTCGCTTACTGGCAGAGTCAGAGCCTCCCAGTAAAAAGGCCATGGATGATGCCCCAGAATTTCCCTAGTCAGCAGCAAAGCGCAATGGCGATGCCTAGGGAAGGAGCTTTGTCCCAAGAACACACCAATGTTGAATTTCCTGCTTACAGCCCTATAGAAACGCTTGCAGTCATTTATAATTCATACTTAATTTTAGCTGAAAACCAAGCAAACTGACCCCGAGAAAGGCAAACCCATACCAAGGAATTTGGATCAGATGCAGTGTGAATGCTACCATTACATGTTGCCTATTAGCACCGTGGCTACAGTGAATTATTTTTTCCTAGCCTGAGTACCTTCACTGGGCTGATTATCTGTTCGGCCAATCAACACTAATTGCAGGAGTGAGGTCTGGGGCACAGGATGAAATGTACCTGCACAGCTCCTAGCATAAATCAAAAGATCATCAGGACTTCTCCAACACAATTTGAGCTGCCCAGAGCACTCAGCGCCATCCGACAGCTGAGCTGCAGTTCCTGCTTCGCTGACATGCCCTCCCCCTCAGAGGGGCTGAAGCAGGGAATAAAGTAATTATATTAAATCTGTGCCATCTGCAGAATCCTCCTTATGCCAGAGTGGTTCCCTGCTGTCCAGGCGGGTCATGTTTACTACTCCTTGTAAATGTCCTGGAACCAAAGGAACTGGACTTTTTAAAAAAATTTTATTTTTTTCCCCATTTGCTGGTGATGCCCCACTACAGGCCATCTGTAGTGTTCCTACCAGAGCAGAAGATCAAAAGCCCAAATGATACCATTAGTGCTGGAGGTTGTTATGATCTGAACCTGCGTATGTAAAATGCCACAGAAAATACTAGGTGTGGGTGATGTTATCTGCATTAATCTAGGCATGCAGTGAGCATAGTATAATGGCACACAATGCATATTTTTTAAGTCTCCAAACCAGCAAGTACTTATACCAGATGGCAGCTTTTCAACAATTTCCATTCCCTTCTCCACCCCATACTCCCAAGTATTTCAAGTAATTGGCTTCTCCTCTAGGGATTAGCCACAGTGGAATCATATTAAATGACTAATTTTCTTCGCTTAGCCTTCTCCCCCCTCCTTTTTAATTTTGAACTCTGCAGAGGAAGCAATCATCCAAAAGCTCTGAGTGTTTATATGTGTTTGTTTTCCACAGCCCTCTAGAATGGCCTCGAAATCATCAGAGCTTCTAGGTCATGCGGTACATCCTGGCACATTTTGTCTTTGCTTCTACTATTTCCTAAACTTTCCCCTCCAAGGTGCTTGTCAAGCTCTGACTTGAAAAGTTCAAGTGATGTTGAATCTGCAGCTTCCCTGGGAGCATATTCTCCTGCCTATTTGATCTTAGGATCAACATTGCCCCTGCTCTTAAAAACTGAACTCGTTTTACTTCAGTTGGCATCTGTTATTTCTTGTCTTATCATTTTTCACTAATGAAAACAGTTCCTCCCCTTCCTCTTTATAGTTGTCTTTCATGTACTTGTAAACCGCAGTCACGCTGTCCCCTTGGCTTCCCTTTTGCCCAAATTATATGTATGTATTTAATTCCTTTCATCTTTCCTTATAGGTAGTTCCTTCCAGACCTTTAATCACTGTAGTTGCCCTTCTCTGTAATCTCTCTCCTTTACTGATATACAGCCAGTAACACAGTGGCCAGGATTAAATCCGTTGCTCTCCCTGGGATTTGAGGGCTGGGAAAATAAGACTGGATGCTCCCTCAGCTCTAGGTGTGACCCCCCTCTGCTTCTGCACCTCTGGATAGCCTCGCCCTGCTTACCGTGCACCTAGTACCCAAATTTTACTTTGAGTAAAGGCAAAATGCGTTGCATCCTAACTGCACAGTGATGCATTTCACATGTCTGGTCCATGGGTATGAGGAGCGTACATGCAAGGCTAAACTGCCAAAAGGTATTTTTGCAGTGGAAACTTTAACCCAGTCCCCACTTCTACTCACACATTTAACAACCCCCATGTAAGATCAAGGAGAAAACTGCCTCATTGGTAATAGTCTCGTCAGTGATTTTAAAGCTGGATTGGGATTGGGATGCTTCTCGTGAAGTAGAGGAAGAGAGAGGCACCTCCTGCCCTCTGCCTGGCTCTGGGCACTAGCAGCAAGCCTACACCACATACCTGCATGCTGACACATGCCCACAGCAGGTGAACACAAGAATAAGCCCAGTCTTGGCTTTGGCCCTTAAAAATCCTTAGAGCAAAGCTGAGCTGGCCCAACAAAGCAGCATGTAAGGGAGGGGGAACATCAACACAGGCTGCTGCTGCAGTAACTTCGTGTTTATTAAACCTCCCCCTTGAAAATGGGGAGGAAGGATGCCATGGAGAAATGTCTCCAGGGGGGTGGCAGTGGTGGGGTGCTACATCAGTCACGCAGCTGGGCGCACTGCATTGCTGGGCATTGAGATTTCATCCATGCCAGTAGGAAGAGTCAGCCAAATTGCATTTCACCACTCATCCTTTTGTGGCTCTGCTCGGACTGAGCTCCTCCTTTGGCTGTTGTGGTTTGACTCATTCCTTCACCCAGCAAAACCCTAGGAAGACCTGCAAAGCTGGGGTTAACGCTGGATGCAAATTCACAGCTTTGCCTCTCCTGAAAACTGTCCTTCTCTGGGCGTACCCCACTCCCTGCCCATTGCTGCCACCAGTTGATAGTTTGAGTCAAGAGAGATGCAGCTCTCTGAGTCGCATTCTCTGAATAATGAGGGAGGTGAAATGGTAGAAGGTCGTTCCCTTCACATGCAGGTACAGGTCCTTGCCACCCATGTCTCTGATAACATGCTGGCTATTCAGGCAAATAATTCCCCACATCCTCAAAACAGGAGTCATGTCTACCTTCTAAAATATTTTGAGTGACAAGTGCATGGATAGGTCTGCTCTATTTGAAAAGAGAAAAGGCTTACAGCTTCTGCTCAGGAAGAATGAGAGAGGCTTTTGACCACTGTTATCACCTGGAGGTCCTAAAGAGGATGGAGAGCCTGAACATTTTCTGTCGTAAACTCAGGTCACAAGTAATTAGATGCCCAGGTTAAAGGTATTGAACGAATATGTGTTATTTCATCTTTCCTCATAACCCCTCTGCTTTGCATAAACTGAGCTGCAGCCAGTTTCCCTGCTTCCAGAGTAAATAACCTTGTATCAGTTAACAGAGATCAAAGACAAGATCCCTGGAGGGGTTTAGGCACTCCTCCCTCCCTGAAACGGAGGGAAGTTAGACACCATACACCTGTGTAGTCCTGGCCACGTTTCGACTGTATCGAGCTGGCCATCTCACACCTCATTCTTGATGGCATCATATGTGCACTTTACATTCCAGGATGAAATACGCGTATTTCATTGTGTTTGAGAGAGCGCTGCAGGAAATCAGGAGCACCTTGTCTTTTTCTTTACTGGCTGCTGCTTTTCTCTGTGCAATGTTTCATTATTCCAGTAGCCAAATAAATAATTTAATGTATCACTATAGCATTATTTTTTTTTTCAGGTCAGTCAGTGGAATTACCCATAATGGTAACTGCTATGCAATAAATGCTTGCAGGGGCAATTCAGAAGCCTGATCCTACAAATTTTATTCACAGGCATTAACCAACTGATTCATCACTAGTAGAAGCAAGGCACGCTTACACCACTATAAACAACTTTAAGACGGCCTTAATACATATATTACATGAATTCAGGTGCAAGAGGTAGGAGTTGAGCCACTGACTCACGTGACACCCCACACACACACACGTTAAACCCAGATGCTCTAAACAATTAAGTGCATGTGTAATCGCATTGCCCAAAGAGATTTCTATTGCATTCAGCAGAAACACCGCTAAGAATGAGGTTAGGCATGTTTCTAAGTGCTGGCAAGATCAGGGTCTGTAGCCAATTCTTTCAGTTTGTGCTCATATAGATCCTATGCCAGCTCTGTTTAGGTCTGCAATGTTTTTCTCCTGTAACAAAATGTTTTGTTGCCTGCCTTGTGCAAGTTTTCTCCTGTCCTGCACAAATCCAAACCCTTGCAAACAAGTGCCCATTGTTGCCTGCTTGGCCAGGGAATATTTACCTGTGCAGTGGGAACTTGCATTGAGTTCAGGCTCTAGTTCATCCTTTGCAATTTAGGCTGTTTAAAATTCATATCTAAATTGTTGCTCCCTCTCTCGTATTTCCAAG
Organism: Gallinago undulata; assembly: GCA_026546715.1. Lineage (NCBI taxonomy): Eukaryota > Metazoa > Chordata > Aves > Charadriiformes > Scolopacidae > Gallinago > Gallinago undulata. The sequence continues at coordinate 110,964,272 of JAOTQQ010000001.1, read as the reverse complement.
CTTTTGCTTAACTATATTATGTAAAAAGCTCAGTGCTTTGTGGTCAAGTAATCCTGTACGACAGAGGCAAGGCATGGTAGATAGAGATTCACTTGTGGTTTGTTTACAGCGGTAATAAATTGATGTCAAAATACACATGTAAGCAGCCCTGAATGTGAATTGCTAAAGTTACAACACTAGTTGCGATTCCCGCTTCAAAAGGATTCCTGCACAAAAGACTAACAGTCCGAGAGGGAGTCTTAGCATCAGGGATGCTAAAAAGTCTCACCATGTGAGAAGAAACATCGGCTTTAAATACCCTGCATCGTTTCCTTACTTTGCCTTATCGCTGATACTCCCGCAAGCTGCTTAACTCATTAACTCCTATTCTTTCAGAGTACCTGCACAAGATATAGTAAGGGGACAGTAAATTCCTACGAGAGTCCCTCTCTTTGTCATGCAAAAACAGAATTATAAGGAAGACGATAAAATGAATTAGCTAAACAAACTAAAAAAAAAAACCAACCCCAAAACAACAATCCACATGTAGTTAGCGTCAATGACCATGTAAAATACATAGCTCGATCTGTATCAAAATATCCTCACCACCGTATTTTCCCTATCTAGCTTCTCTTACTTAACTCCTGAAATTACCTTAAAAAAGCTTGGCTTCTATGCAGTTAAAAAAAATAATAGTCATTCTTAGTCTACATTAGCGTCCTTTATTTCAGTATTGATAGTGCTGCTAAGTTACAGAAAGCTGTATGTATTATTTTCTGCGCCTTCTGTTAAATGGTGGCATTTTTTATCTTCCTGATTATTCACGTGTGTAATAGATCGGGTTTACTTTGTATTTATAATAACGACTTCAGATTAAGACAGGATGCAAAGCAGGGAGTGAAATTCAGCTCAACGTATTCATTAATTTAAATAAAAAATTCTCCCTACCTCTTGGCTAAAACAGGAGAGGGGATAAGAGAGGGGGGAAAAGCCCAAACACTACATGAGTATTTTCACATTTTAAACGATGTATGTAGATGTATGTACATCCGTAAAATAAGTCTTCTTATCTCTACAGTGCCCGTAAAAAGTTATCAGCCACTAATATATCCCAGATGGCGTTTAAGCTGTAGTTTATAACAGCCATTTGCTTATATAATTTTTTTCCTTAAAACAGAAGCGAACTTCTCCATAATAATTTAAATTCGGGATAATTTCATACAAAAAAAAAAAAAACTGTGTAAGAGATGAAATTAAAAAAAAAAAAAAAAAAGAGAGAGAAAAAAAAAAGAGTACCACACACAAACCATTGACTCTTGGCGTGAAATACGAGAGCTTTCCCCACGGAACTCGCCTGCTTAAAACAGGGACCTGTTGCGAGCGAGGCGGGAGGGCGGGATGAGCCGCACTCTACCCCCGCAGAGCCCCGCGCCCCGGTCTGCGCGCCCACAGTGGCGCTTTGGGAGGCGGGGAGGTGTTGAAGGGGTGGCACTGAAAACCGGCCCCGCGTCCTTTGGCAAAGGGGAAAGAGAGGAAGGAGGCGAGGGAACAGGTCATGCGAAGATGAAGAAGCTGTACCCCTCCGGCGAGGAGGTGCCGCCGGGATGGGCAGCCCCGGGCCCGGCACCGCCTCACCGGTCCCCTCGCAAAGGGACGGTGGGGCAGAGGGGGGCAGCCGGAGCCTTGCAGCCCCTCCTCGCAGAGGGGAAGGCGCTCCTTTCCCCGCACTGCAGGGGTGCGGGGAAACCTACACCTGGCGCCGGTACCGTGAATTTGGCGGCAGGCGGCTGCGCCGCTTCCCGAACTCCGTTGCGCTGCCCGCGCAGCGCACCCGCGCATCCCGGTCCCCGGGAGCAGGCTCCGGGCAGGCGAAAGCCGATTTCTCCCCCCGCAGGCGCTCAGGCTGCTTTCAGCTTAATTGCGTGTAAACCAGGGAGCGCGAATGGCAGGAGCTCGCTCTCTGCTCCCGTCCCCGCCTGGCGCGGATGCCAGACCGCGCACCAATACTTTTTTTTTTTCCCCAACTCCGGAGCGTTTCCAAAGCCGGTGTCGCCAAAACCGAGTGTCCCCCCTGCCCCCTCCTCGCACCACGGCGGCGGCGGTGGGTGCCAGGGGGTCCCGGGCAGCCGTCGGGCAAAGCGACTCGTCCCCGTGGAGTCACGTCCCAGGGTGGGTCACATCTCCCGCGGGACCGCAGCCCTCCCGTGGGCTCCGCCGGGGAAGGGCGGTGCTGACCGCAGCGGGCAGCGGCCGCCCTCCCCGGGGGTCGCCCCGCTGCCCACCCCCCGGCATCCCCTCCGCCGGGCCGACGGCGGGCGGCGGGCCCCCTCTGCCGGCCCCGCCGCGGAGCTGCACCCCGGGCCGCCCCCGGGGCAGCCGCCGCCTTTGCGCAAGTGCCCGCCGGCGGGCAACAGCCCCGTCCCCGTTCCCCGCCGCCCTTTACGGAGCCCGGGTCCCCGCGGTGGGAGGCGGTTCCTGGGTGCTGTCCCCGCCGCCGCGGCCGCCCCACGCACGCATTCCCACCGACCCACCCACCCCGCCACAGCTGCTGTCGGTCCCCTTCAAAGCCCGCCCGGCTGGGGGGGGGGAAGCGGCCGTCCGCCGCCGCGGCTGCTGAGCTGGCGGGGGCGGCGGAGGAGGTGTCCTGCGGGTGGCCGTGGGGAGGGGCGGCCGTGACGGCGGGGACGCGGCGGGGAGAGGAGACACGGGCGAAAGAGGGGTGTGCGATTTCACGGAGGGGAACCCCGAGTCGGTGCCAAGAGCGCGGCGGGGACGGGAGGGGACTCCGCCGCCACGGCGGCAGCGGGGTCGGGATCGCCCCGTTCCCAGCCTGAGTTACGCCGGCGGCCAGCCCTCGACATTCGCGACCAGCACCAAAAACAAAACAGCAAATAAAAAGAAAAGAGAAAGAAAGAAAACCACCAAAACCAAAAAAACCCTAACCCCAACCCCAGCCCGAAAGGGCAGCCACGCCTCCACCCGGCAACCTCCCCACCGGCTCCGCGGGCCCAGGGCCGGCTGGCGGGACAGGCGCCGGCGGCCCGCTGCTGCCCGTGCGGTGCTGCCCGCCCGCCGTTCCGGTTCCCAGCCCCGGCCACGGGTTGGGCTGTGCCGGTGCGGGGAGGGGGAGGTTGTCCTCCGGCTGGGGCGCCCCGCGGCTGCCCCGATCTGTAGGGCGGCGGCAGGCGCCCCTCGGGGCCGCCTCCTTGTCCGCGGCGACGGGAAGCAGCGAGGCGGGCGGGGGGACGACGGCCCGGCAGCGGCTGCTTCGGGGGCCGCCGGTTCTGGGTGTACGCTCTCCGCGGGGAGAAAACACCCCGGAGCAAACCCCGCCGGGGGGAAGCTCGCCCGAGGGGGGCGCGGGAGAAAGCCGGGGCGGCGTCGGCGGCGCTGCCGCCAACCTTGGGGGCACCCTCTGCTCCTCGGGGCCGCGTGGAGCCCCCTAAACGAAGGGCGAGAGGGACCGGCGGCGTGGATAGGCACAACCGTGGGAATGGGGGGAGACCGCGCCGCTCTGGCTACCCTCACGCTCCCCCTAGCCCGGCCAAACCGCAGGCGCGGAGCCCCCCCCCCCCTCCCCGGAGATGGTGGGAAGGAGCGTCCTTTGCGGTGGGCCGGGCGAGGGCGGGGGGGGGGGGGGGAAGGGGGCAGCCCCGCCATCCTCCCGTGGGTGCGTGGGTGCGGTGGTGTCCCCGCCGACCCGGCGCTCACCCCCCGCGCCCCACAGTAGCGGCGGCGGCGGGCGCGCCAATTCCAGGAGCCCCCTGGCCCGCGGCCGCGCCCTGGCTGCTGCCGGGAAGGGCGGTGATTGGCCGGCGCCCTCCCCGTATGCAAAGCAGCCGGGGGAATGACATTCCTCCGCACGCCGCCCGCCGCAGCCGACTCTCGCGCCCGGCCACCTCCATTCATCCCGGCGGCGGCGGGAGGGCGGCGGGGCGGCGCTCGCGCCCGGCCACCTCCATTCATACCGGCGGCGGCGGGGACCCCCAGCCCGGGCGCGGACCGAGGAGCGGAGCGGCAGGGCCCGGCCCCGCGGTGGGTCGGTCGGCGGGTCGGTCGGTCGGCAGGAAGCCTGCGTTCCCCGCGCGAAGACCCGAGCGAGAGCTATCGGCTGTGGAAATGCGCTTTCTCCGAGCGGTCGCCTGGGCCGGAGGCTGCTGGCACTTCTGAACCCCCGGCTGGCAACTTTGGGGGGGTTCGAGCTTCCACGGGTTCTCTCGCCGTCTCTCTCCGTGGGGGTTAGCGGCTCCTTCCACCCCCGGCGGCCGCCACCTCCTCGTTTGCGGAAGGAAAGCTTTCACTCCTTCAAAAGTAGTGGCTTGTTATTACTTTTTTCCCCCCAATTTTTTCCAAATCGTGGGGTTTTGGTTTTTTTAATTGTTGCTTGTTGGTCGCTTTTGGTTTTCAGTGTGTGCGTATGCGTGGGGGCTCTCCGCGCAGGCTGGCAGTATCCATCCCGCTGGCTGGAGGCGGCCAGAGAGAAAAGCCATGTTTCCTAAAGCAGGCTTCCACCTGCTGCGGTTAAAATATTGTTAAGCAGCCGGTTCCTCTGGCCGAATTAGAGGAAGACTGCCTCAGATACCAAAAAAAAAAAAAAAAGAATTGGCAATGACTGCCGAAGTTGTTGCAGAGTGTTGGTTTGACTGCTGAGGAGGACGTGAGTGAGAGAGAGAGAGCGCTGTTGCACACACAAAACCACAGAGAGAACCCACAATTTAACCAACATCCCCAAACCCAAGTTTTCAGCTGTGGACCTTTTAGCCTCAGAGCTTGCGATCGGCTGCGACCTTTCTTTAAACTGATGAAAGGCGTTATACTAAAGACAAGTACAAAGATAGAGATTTAAAGCTTGAATGACATGCACTGAGCTTCTTTTCTTTTTTATTTTTTGCGCAAGAGTGATTGAAAGGTCATGACACGAGTACTTTTAGAGCAACGCGAACCAAACTACTGAAGCTTTTTCAAGGCTGTTTTAAAAAAAAAAAAAGAAAGAAACAAAAACGTTGCCGAGAACATTAATGGATTCCTGTTGTGTTTAAATTCTCTACAGATTATATTGTAAATATTTTATGAAGTACAGTATATGTGTGTGCGTGTGTACGTGAATATATATATACAGTTGTAGCCAGCTGACCTTTGATCAGAAAGTCTAGCTCGCGTACCGCCTTCTCTGAAGACTGACCCTGAATTTCCCTCTCTTAAAGAGCGATATTATTATTTTTTTTGCCTACGGAAGACGCTGATGTATTTGTATTCCCTTGGGACTGTAGAGAAATCACCTGGAAGAAACCGATAGGCGACTGACTCTCTGGGAAGCCCAGGCTGTGCGTGTGTTTCTGACCGTGATTATTTTTTTTTTTTTTCCCACGGCGCTTGGGAGTTTGGAAGGAGCTTTCCCTTCTTCGGTAACTTTTTGTGTCACGGCCGCAGCCTGGATGCACAGGCGTCGCGGTAAAGCCCCGCACGGACGACCCTTTCGCTTATCGGATTAAAGTGATCTGTTCCACAGCGCCAGGACGCCAAGAGTTAAGTCTCGGCGCGCTCGCTATCTCAGCCGCCTTCAGCAAAAAATTAACTTTGGGGACTGGCGTAGAAACAAGTTTCCCCCGGGTCCTCAGCCTGTATCCGTTTATGTTGGTCCCCAGAGAGCAGATCGCTGAAGAGTTACGCTCGTTTCGCTGTTTTGTGAAAACTCTGTGGAGGTCTCTCACTCTAAAGGCTTGTTGTGATGCGTATCCCCGTAGATACCAGCACCAGCCGCCGCTTCACGCCGCCCTCCACCACGCTGAGCCCGGGGAAGATGACAGAGCCGCTGCCGCTGCCCGGCGCCGACCACAGCGGCGCCTTGCCGGGGAAGCTGCGCAGCGCCGACCGCAGCATGGTGGAGGTCCTGGCCGATCACCCCGGGGAGCTGGTGCGCACCGACAGCCCCAACTTCCTCTGCTCCGTGCTGCCCACCCACTGGCGCTGCAACAAGACGCTGCCCATCGCCTTCAAGGTACGTCTGCCCGGGTCCGGAAAATCCCGCTTCTGGGGGCAAGGGGGGGGGGGCGGTGTGGGCCGGCGGGGAAGGGAGGGCAGGCTGCGCGCCCCACGGCTGGGGGGAAAACGGGGCGACGACACCCGGTCTCGGACCCGCACCGGCACCGGGGAGGACGGCTCGCCCCGGCGGGGAGAGGCCACGTCGGGGCCGGCGGTGGGGGCGCAAGCAGCTTTGCGCCTCCTTCCATCCTTCCTTCCCTCCTTCCTCTCATGGTCCCTGCCACTCGCGACAGCGTGGGAAGGCGTGGGGCGAGCAGGCGCGGCGGGGCTCTCGGCGGGGCTCCGGGCATGCGATGTGCCGGGCGGGCTCCCTCCAGCCGCCGCCTCCCTCTCCGGCCCGGTCATAACCTTGGCGGTGAGGGGCGGCTCCGCTCAAGAAGGAGGGGGAAAATCAATTAAAAGAAAGAAACAAACAAAGTAAAAAGGCCAAACCCGAGGAGTTTGGCTGCCCTGTGGACCAGATGCCGGCGCAGCCCGTCGCGGACGGATACAGGAGTTCCGCAGCTAAAGGAATCCCGGGCTCCCCTAGAAGCCGGCCAGGGCGGCGGCAGGTCCCGCTGCGGGCAGAGCGCCCCGCTGGCTGGCACCGGCGGGGGAGACCCGCACGCCACCGCCGACCCGCCCGCAGCGAGCGCCCGGCGGCGCTTGGCCGGCCCCGCTCCTGGGGTACCGGGCTTCCCCCGGCTAAGCTGCTAGGGGCTTTGCGGAAAAAAAACCCATACCTTTCCTTTTTTTTTTTTAAACTGCTTTTTATAATAGTCAATGTCAGGGCCTACCCCGCGCTTTCCTCCCTTCACCCGGCCTGCTTTCCCGTTACCCGGGTTCAAGTAAAATTCATTCCCTCTCTCCCCTTGGTCACGCTCTTTTTTTGCCTTGGCTCCATCGCTAACTTCTTGAATGCGTTTTTTTTTTATTATTTTTTTTATTTTTTTTACCTTGGTACTGGTGTAAATAGGCTGCCGAGCAGGGAAAGGAAAAGGTAATTATTCTCGTTATCCTTTTCTCCGAGGCGGGAGGCGCAGAGACACGCACCTCCCTAGGAGCCCCGGGGTTAGATTTAGGAGCGGGATTTGTAAAGTTCGTGCTTTCTTTTGCGGTCGCTGTTAAACACCGATCGCCTCGGTACAACTATTTTTTTTTTATTTTTTTTTTGAAGGCGACCAAACCCCAGTCTTTCCGATAGCTTTTGTGGGGAGGAGAAAAAAGGGAGAAGGGAATCGGTTGAGCTCTCGGAGCTTTGGGAAATCCTGCTGAGGAGGCAGCTTTAGGGAAAAGTTTTATTATGTCTGAAGAGTCTCCTTGTTTTACGCAGATATGAGTCTGGGGAAAGGGAGGAAATAAGCGACGGGGTCCCTTCCTAAATCCTCACATTTAGATTAATTATCGCACTGTCACCCACGCACCAGGCAACTGCTGCTAATTACTCGGGAACCTCTCCTCCTGGAAGGCAGAGTTACGGTGTGGAACAGGCGTGAAAACCCGCTCCGCCCCGCCGGGAAGGGAGATAAGCGAAGTCCCCAAAGGCGGCCGGTGTTTCTCCCGGGGCTTTCCTTGCTCCCCGCCGTGCCACGCGTGCCCGTGGTGCACTCCCAGACCCGCTCATCTCAGGTCGGGAAAGGGGGACGCGCACACACAGGAGGCGGCCCTTCCCGTTCCTCGCCGGCCGTCCAAGCCTCCGACGGAACGCGGTGCGGCAGCACGGCCCCGGCCCCCCACCCCACCACCCCCCCCGCCCGGTGCCGAGACACCGGGAGCCGCGGGGTACGGCAGCCACCGGGGGCTTCCCGGGCAGGGGGGCTCCTGGCGGCAGGCGGCTGACCCCGTTATGTGGAAAATGGGAAAGAAACCCTGGGGGCTCTGGTTTCGAGGGGTCGCTTTCGTTCCTCGGTTCCTACCACCACCACCACCCCCGCAGCTACTGCAAAACCCTCCGTTTTAACCAGCAAACCCGCTCCCAACTTCTGCAAACAGAGTAAAGGGTCAGGTTCTCCAAACAGACGAAGGCGAGCGGTTGTAACACTGAGACAGTTTATCCTCGAAATACGCAAGAAAAAAAAAAAAAAACAGAAAAAAAAAAAGCCCAATAACTCCCCCCGCCCCCAACCCCAGACCAAACAAACCAGAAAAAAAAAAAAAAAACACCACCAAATCCAGGGGAGGGTTTCCTCCTGAGCTCCTGAAATGTGCTGGGAGACACCTGCTTGCCGTCCCGGCTCGGTGCTGCCCGTCCCCTCCCCGAGCCCTCCCGCCGCGTACCGCTGAGAAATCGAGCCCTGAAACAGTCTGCCGTGTATAAAACAACGCCATTGCTTTTGTACTAAATAACTCAGTATTCGCAAAGGCATTTTTTAAAGTCGTCATTTTTAAGATCATTTGGGCAGGAACTAGAAAATCCAGATCATTCCTATCCTGCCGATAACTTATTTGCATCTGACAAAAAAAAAGCGATGAGTTTTATCAAGTGTTTGCAATGACAATTACATCAATAAAAAAAGAGAGTTTTCTCTTCACGTTTCTTTAGAAAAATTCACTCACTTGATCTTTAGGATCTGGATATTATTTCAAACTAAAAATGACCATTTCCATGCATTTTTTTTTCCAAAATAAAGAATAATTCTGAGAAAGTTAGAAAATAATACGTAATAACTCTAACAAGGTGCCATATAGATTCATTGTCCAAATGCTGTTAAGAAAGAACCTGAATCTTAATTTAAAAGGCCAATTTTGTTTGATTGATGCAGCAGCAGTAGGTAATCTAGATACCTGGCAGTGCTGCAACTCTCCTCGGTTCTCTGGAAATACATATTTTTAAGAGCTAAAGAGTACAACAAAGTACTAGATAACTCCAGTCAGCAAGTCCCAACTTATCTGTTTAGTCTTTTTGCTAGTGTAAATGTTTGTATTTCTGTTTCTATTGTCTGTGACTTTTAACTCTAGTTTCTTTTCTGTGCCGTGTAATTTTTATACTTGTTTCTCATATTTTCTTCCCGTATCTTATCACTGGGGTTGCGATGTAATTTGAAAATGGTGAGTTAAACTATTTGTCCCGTAAGAGACAATTGACCCTGGATTCGCAAAGGTTTTTCATCCCTTAAAATGCCAGCATTTATTTCCTTAAACAAACATGCAAACATTTGCATCACAGGGAGGTGAGGGTAATGCCCTGATTTTTCCCTTTCCCTTTCTTGTGTCTGTAATATATATGTGTGTGCGTTGTATATGTTTGGACAGAGACTTTTTAAGAGCTGGGTGAGCGCGTTTGGGTTGGCAGTTGCTGACCCTGTGAGCCACCGTGCCTCATGACACAGCGCTGTGCGAGGCGAAAACTCACTAGCTTCGACATTTTGAGCGGGGACTATTTTATGCCAAGATCAAGGAAATGTGAAAAGCGCAGTGCTGAGCGCAGCCCAGGCCACAGAAACGCGTTACGGCACCCAGAGGAGAACCCCCCCAAAAAAACCCAAATCAACAGCCTGGGCCGCAGAGGAATGGGAAAGAGGAAGTTGCAATAGATACACAAAGAGGGAATTTTGACGCCGTGATTTTAACTTTACATGTGGAAGTGAAAATAAGGGTTATCGGTGACAAGTGGGAGAGCACTGAAGTGAAAAACGCAGCCTCCTGTAGAACGAAAGGATGTAAAATACCTGAGACTGGAATCCTCTCTCATATTATGGAAGGTGGCAATGGCTGGGGAATAAGCATCAGAGAGAGACCAAGTGAAGGAGCTGCTGATCCTGTTTGGAAAGAAGAAGTGTGGTTAGAAACTGACAGAAATAAGACCGGGCCGTGACAAGTTTCAACCAATTATAACTGCATGGACATAAGCTAGAAAATGCTAAGAGGAAGGAAAAATATCGAGCTGCAACTCAGAGGACATGATGCAGGACTACTTCCTCTTAGAATGTGTAAAAGAGGAAATAAAAACTAGCTAGATTTTTTTTTCTTTCTCTTTTTTCTTTCTTTTGTTTTTTTGGTAGTAGTTCTGAGGTCACTACTGTAGACTTAATTGTGGGAACAGCAATAGGATTGTAAAAAAGTATGATAGAAGACCTAATTCAAGATCTTGTGCCAGAGTAAATCAAGAGACACACCAGACATCCATTCAATTACAGCAGGGTAAAATTGTTTTGAGAATTCAGTCCTGCTTGAGAAAATAAGAAAAAAATATTTTTTCAAACTGTTTGTTTGAACAGTGTGGTCATTATAGATACAAGTCATAAACTTTAAGGCTAGAAATCTATACTTCTTCCTGCACTTTGAATCAAAAAAGCAGTGAATCTTGTGTTCCTAAATATTTGTTTGATAGATGGTGGCACCAAGGAGCTACAGCACATTTTGGACAAGGTGAAAGCCTTTGTCTGAGCGATTGCAGGTTTCATTAGTTCAGATTGCAATTTCCATCCATCAGGTTGCAGGTGAGGTCTTAAGTCAATGATTTGCTTTCACACTTCTAAAGAAAAAAAAGAAATTGTTCATTAAGTTGTGATTAAACATTGAATTGAGGCCTGCTTTTTCATGGACTTATTCTCAATTTATGCTGGGACAGCTCTGCTTAGAGCAATGGGAGGAAAAGATAGGGAACTGGAGCAGCTGTGGGGACTCTGACCCTCTGCATCCATGAGATGATTGGCATGGTTTTGTTTTCTCTTGAATTTTCCATTTCCATCATTGTGCTGACATTGCTGTAGCTTAAAAGTAATGCTACTGCTATAAATCAGACCAGAATCGGTTCCTGACGCTTGAGTTTATTTATTGGCAATTGCAGAAGTATATTTTGGAAGGCTTATTTTGTGTATTTTTCATGTGGGAGTACACATCATGCTGCGTATTTCAGACGCGCATCAGTGTAAGAACTTTTCCATAGCCCTACAAACTAGGAATGGAAGCGATTCCTGTTTTCTTCAAACAGCTTCTTAGTCTACATAGATTTTTACTGTTGCTGCTTTTTCCTAGTTTGTCATGCTACTTGTTGTGCACCCGAAAATAAGTGTCACATAAGGAAGCTGAGGATTCTGCTCTTTGGTTTCATAGGTGGTGGCCTTGGGAGATGTGCCCGATGGGACACTGGTAACGGTGATGGCTGGAAATGATGAAAACTACTCTGCAGAACTCAGAAACGCCACAGCTGCCATGAAAAACCAAGTAGCAAGGTTCAACGACCTCCGATTCGTGGGTAGAAGTGGAAGAGGTATGTGTTTGTTATCAGCTACTGTTGTCACGTTCTTCCCTTATGTCAAGTTCTGGTTACGTGGAGGGAATTTGAAGGCAGTGTCTATCGAGTTTTCTGCAGCAGGGAATGCTGCGAGATCTGGCGTAGGCCATTCCAGAAGGCACAGAATTAGCTATATAGTTTTCTTGCTTTATCCTAGCCTGTCCTCTGTGTGTCACTTCAATTTTTAAGCAGTGACATCTCATTTGAAGAAGAAAAATCACATAGACAGCAAGTCACATTTTGACTCCAGAAGTCATGCTGTCAAATTTTAAACAGTAGAGCATTACCTATGTTTAAGTTTAAATACTGTATTTGCAATTTAAAATGAGAATTTTCAGCTTGTGTAAAGACTCATGACTGTCTCGAGTCTCCCAGGCATTCTCTGCAAAAGCTGGTCTCTGTAACAGAGCAAGCCAACCTAAAATTACAAGTAATTCCTGCATAGGTTTAAAAATTTTCTGGCTTTGTCATGGCCTGCTAAAGGCATAGGGCACTTTTTTTGACCTTTCTTTCTCTGACATTGATATAGAACAGTATGCAGTAGTCCTGTTACTTAAGGTGCTCCTGCAAGGTGCGTAGGATAGAACAGAACAGATGAGCTTAATACCTGACTTGCTGTATCTCCTAGATATCCAGTAATTACTAGTACATAGTAAATAAAAATGTGCTATGAGTGTAAGTCACAAATGAGAGTCAAAGCTGACTTAGACTAGAACTATATAAAAATGTTGTTAGGAAGCTGCAATTAGTGTCTGACCCGTGCGGCTCGTGTCGCGTGTGAGTGGGCAGGTGTACAAAACTCCATCCAAAAGCCCGTAAAATCAACAGAAGTACCCTTCGCAACTTCAGCTCTTTGGCTCTGGTCCGTAATTTTAAACTCCATAAATTCCGAGCAATCCTGTTTACCTTTCTATTGCAAGATTATTTTAAGCGCCCCTCTTGCGTTACTGCCCCTCTTGCTGTGAGTGGAGTCCCTTTGTGTGGGTCGGGGGGGTGGGGGGGAGCGTTCAGCCAAACCCACAGAAGAGAAGCTGGTGAGCTCTTGCTCAGAAAAAGCTTGGGGAAAAGATCAGCTGCTCTCTTTTAAGGTCAAGAATGAAAATCTGTCACGTCTTCCGTGTGACTTCATGTGATATTTACTTAAGTAATTTTGTTCTGTTTCGTTCGTATCTTTAAGTGAAATCGGAATGTAACATTATGGTGTTCTAAACACAGCAGTGTTATTTAGGGACAATTCAGTGCTGTGACACTCGCAAATCAAAATTATAGCGTCTGCTGCACTCACGTCGGCTTTTGCATACTACCTTTTTGAGCAATTTGTGTGCTGGTGTCTCTCTGAACCAGATTAAATCCTCGGGGCTCGCTGAGCCCTTCTCACCGTTTTCCCCTCCCTCTCTCCCCGTGTGAGCTCCCGAGCCATCTCCTGATGGCTGGTGGCATGCATGGTTCTTATGAGCACGGATGGAATTATGAGCATGCTTCAGGAGAGTTACAAAGGTGACCCACTTCTGCTAACTTGCTCTCAAATGTTTTTGTTCCAAATGGGAGATGGGTCAGGCTTCAGACCGAGGAAGTTACCCTGATTATACACAACAGCCTTTCCTCGCCTTTGAAGTTAAATGCATCTGTAGATATTCTTCCGATATAAATACGGTCAGCGATTTTGGAAGAGCATGGCCCTGTTGAAACATAGGTGCAAGCAGTAAACACATTTTAAGAATAAAACACCGATTCGTTCCCTCTGTCTCTCGCAGCATTTTTAGCTGAGAATAGAGAGGGAGACGTCTTTTAGAGCGAGTTGCCTGGGCTGTCTTCAAAATGCACTTGGTGGAAAACACCCGCAGCTGAGAGCGTAGCTTCGTAATGCTAGCAAAGAATAATAATAGGGTAATGCAGAGAAAATTATATCCATTTACTGAAAACATGAGAGATGCTGTAATGTCTAAAAGTATCAGTCATTAAACATGTTCATTTGTTATATTAAAGGTACCACCTTTTCAGTAAATGGAATTTGCATTATGATTCAGAGATGACTGTTTAGAAGATTCAAATGAATAGCTGGCAAAGTGGCGGAGAAGCTAATAAAAACAAACCTGTAGTTCAGTTCCTGGCCATGGTAATGAAGCTAGAAATCATAACAGTGGACTGTGTGAGTTTCAAGGTCAAGATCCAGCAGCTGAGAGAGAACAGTCCCTATTCATACACAGGAGCTTGGCGAGGAGCATCGCTGAGCCCCGTACCCCGGCTAGCAGGGGTTGCCAGTAGCCAGTCACTCGCGCACGGACACAAACCTCGTGTGTCGTGTGATATTCAGGTGCTCGGGCTCCTGTAAGCGATGGAGTGGTTTGGGAAGGCTGCATGCTTATTAGTCACTCTCCGAGGTTAAATCTCATCACCTCCATTGGCTCCCCATCTTTGGAGCGAGTGACTAATGTATGCTTTTGTTTACTCCTCGAACAGGGGATTGTTTTCCAAAGGAGGGGATTGTTTGCATTTGGTATGGGATTTCTGAGGTGCTGTTCTGTTGAATTTGTATAAAGCCTAGAGCATAAGGCAGCTGCTTCAAAGGGCATTGCTTCCTTTGATACTTTGCTAGAGGAAAATTAACCAAAACTTTGTTTGCTGTGTAATATTTGAGTTTGAATAAGTTCAGTTGCCACCAGTGATAATGCGATGCCAGGAGTATTATGTGAACAATGATTGAAAGTTCACGGTTTGGTTAGTTATGGTCAGAATGGACACTGTTTGTATACCTCAGGTGATTTAACATCCCTGTAGGAGGGTAAGGAACGGCTTCTACCCGTGACAGTTCCCTTTGCATCGGTCATTGCCCAGGTGTAACCAGCCCCATGAAAAGCCTTGCTGAGCCGATGGCAAGGCACCACTCTCTCCCTTCTAAGAGAGCAGGAAATTGTCATTCTTGACATTCCTAGTAAGTAGTTTACATTTTCCTCCGTGGGCTTCATATGAAATCTAGCAAGGCAGTCTGATGGCTGTTTCAATCGGAAGCCTATTTCCACACTTAAGTCCACATTTTCATCTCGGTACATACGTGGCTCTGTGCTGACTGTGAGAGAGTTACAGTGATTCCCCCCATTTGGGGGGCTGATCATAACAAATATTGGCCAAAGCTTAAAGAACCAAATTGCATTTCTGCATTCATTTTGTACCTACCACCAAGCGGTGGCCCTGTGTTGCTCTGCCCAAGCCTGTTGTTCAGAATTACAAAAAAAAACAAAAAAACCCAAACCACCAAACCCAAACAAACCCAAACACTTGATTTTCTTGACACCCAGAATGGGAGCTGAGAATATCGCAGGTCGCCTGAAACATTGAGATGTTGTATAAAAGCAATTTGGCTCACTTTCCCGAACAAAACAGATTTACATTGGAATTGGCTGGGCTCCAGAGTTACTATTCCTCACCCTAGTTTGAGAATGCTACTGGGAAAACCTGCCCGTCTGGCTTGTAAGGCCGAGTAAGTAATTTCTGAAAGAAAAATGTAGTTTAAAACTTCAGCCAACCTCAGACCCTCTTGCCTGATTACCTGGTTAAAAAAAAATTAATCTTTATTTTTCTCCCTCCGTTCATAAACACTTCAAAATGCTACTGCTGCAAAGCACCCAGTTTTATTAATGTATAATGGACCAGTTTAGGTTACTATGATGAAATAAATCTGATGCAAAAAGCCTGACACCATAGAATTTCATTGGATAAAATTAAAAATAAATAGTTATTTTGGAGAGGGAAAGCTTCGTGGCTCGGTAAGCATTACATACTTTCCTCATGGAATCATTAATCCCAGTAACTATCTTCTTTGTAGAACGTAACATTAAAAAAAAAACCCAACAAATAAACATGTTTTCCAGATGAAAATAATTATTAATAGGTTATCATAATAGTAGCTAATGGGGAAGTGTCTTGGCTTGCCGCAGAAGATCTCAATCTAAAGCTGAGAGCTGGAGCTTTGTTACAGCTTTCCAGCAAGGCCTTTTTAAAAGGGTAGAGAGGCTTTGCAGAGGGATCTCGACAGGCTGGATGGATGGGCTGAGACCAATGGGATGAGGTTCAATAAG
>JAOTQQ010000001.1:110886654-110948860 GCA_026546715.1 Gallinago undulata | reverse complement strand
TTGTGGTTGGACTCGATGATCTCTGAGGTCCCTTCCAACCACCACAATTCTGTGATTTCTGTGATTTCTGTGAAAAACTGCATCTTGGAAAGGCCCAAGTATGAAGCCTACATATATATTTCCTACTAGCTATCAGGATTAAAGTAATGAATAAATTTTGCAATAGTTTTCTATTTCTGCAGAGCCAAAGAAGTACTCCGTTTTTGCAGGTGTAGCTGGTAGGAGAACATGAGAGAGAGATATTATCAAGCATAATCAGAAATTTCTGCTGTCAGGACTCTTCCTTCTGGATATAATTTTGGGGAAGAAAAATCAGTTGAAGCTGGAATCTCAAAAATACTTAAAAACCAGAAATTACTGGCCTGGATTCTGAGTCCAATTATTTTTATTGGTCTTCTGAAGTCAGAATTTTGCTCCTTCTGTGCAGCTTCAGCTTGCGGTTGCGCTCTTTGAGTACTTTGTTGAAATTTGTTTTATTTTTTACTTAAACGCATTCAAAATTACAAAAGTATGTGCAAAACAGAGGAGGATGCTATTCAACAGGGTCGTAAAAATCAGTATTAAGCAGCCGGCCGGGTGCTGGTCCAAGACCATTGGAATGCTTCAGGGGACACAGTATCAGATACTGGAGTAACAATGGGCCGCATTTGCCAGACGGGACGAAAATAGACGAAACCCAACAGCAATCAAAACTGAACACACACACACACCCCCCCAAACCAGTCAATTGATAGAGTTCAAAAACAACTGCTTATTTATACTTGGGATGGATAAGTGTCTGGCGCTAGCAGGGCGCTGTGGCCAGCGGGAGGGCGGTGGTTTGGCCGTAGAGAAGCAGGCAGCTCCTTTGGGCCGTCCTGCAGCCCTGCCATCCCGCCGGGCACGGACAAGGCTGGCACGGCCCTTGGGGAGGGAGAGCTGGGCATCTGCAAAGCTGCTCGGCCGTGGGTTGCCACCACTGTCCGTTCCTCCCACCGGTGGGCAGCGGCCAAAGGAAGGGGCCGCGCTGCTGGTGCTGGCCCTGGGTGCGTGTTCAAGGGTGGAGGCTTATCACAGGACTGTCCTGCCCCCTCTCCCCCCCCCAAAGTCTGGTCTGAAGGGTGTGCTTTCCTCTTAAAAGACAGAGTCCAGCAGTGGTGGCTTTATTTTTAAGGGACTTAGGGTGGCTTAGCCATGTCATTAGCCTGAATCAAGATTTATGTGGAAACGGAGTAGCCGTGGAAGAATTCAGCGTGCAGATTCCCCGCGCTCGTACGGAGGAGCCGATGCCTTTTTCAAGCCAATTTCAAACCTGCTCTAGTGGGAGGTGTCCCTGCCCATGGCAGGGGGTTTGGAACTAGATGATCTTTAAGGTCCCTTCCAACTTTTAACCATTCGATGATGGCCTGGGTCGGCGTTAGGTGGATCAGCGAACCCAGCCCTTCCAAGGGATGGCTGCCTCCGTGCTGGCCTTTGGCAGGGCCGTGGTGGCAGGAGGAGGGGAAGGGAAGGAAGGGGAGAAGACTTTCTCATTGCACCAGTGCCATCCGAGTGTTTTGGGCACACGCTCGCTACGTGCAGCCGGGTTTGCATGAATCGCTGATTGTGTAAGAAAGTGTACGAATGATGCGGCTCCGCGTGGGGGTTTGACACGGGAAAACATCATGTGGTCCGTGCGGCTGAGCATGACTGTGGCTGCCTTTGCCAGCTCCCAAACACTCTCTGCTGGGTTACTTAAAAATTTCGTCTGGGCGAAAAAAACTCTTGATCAGAAAGCGTCAACAGGAGAAAAATAATGGCAGAGCGATTTGGAGAACTTCCTGTCTCCGGGAGCATTACTGCTGTAAACAGTGGCCATGCCAAGTGCTGAACCACTGCCCTCAGTCCAATAACAATAAATCTATTTTTTGGTTCTGCAGAGCTCTGCTTGTACATTTTTGAAACTCAGGCTAACGATGAGGATGAGGCAGACTCTATCCTCTGAGCATTTTCCTCTTTTTTTTTTTTTTTTTTTTTTTAGTCTGATAAAAGGAGTTGGGCTTACCAGGATACTGCTTAGGGAAAACAAAGTACCACTCTAGATGAAAAGGTTACATAGTTTCAGGAGATCTGTTTGCCCTTCAGATTTTAATTTTTTTTCTCTTTGTTTTTATTTTGCTTTTTAATTTAGTGTACCCTCCTTGAGAAGCTGCTTGAGTTTTGGTAAAAAAAATATATTTGTGTTTTCCTATATATGTCTGTACCTGCATTGCAACTAAAATTACAGCTGCTGTTCTGTCATCAAAATAAATTCATTCTGAGAGACAAATTAGGACCCTGGCTTCAGGTCTGGCTAGTGAAGTCCACCTGACTATCCGCTGGCATGTGGTTCTTGTCAGCTCACTCAGGATTAGCAGAAGTGAGGATGCTGCAAATCATTGGCTTACAATTGCTGTCAGGACAGTCTTTTCCAGCATAGTCATGTGCATAAACCCTCAGCAGTCTGAATCAGGCTCTGTTCCCTTCTAAAAACCCTTCAGCAGCAGCAAAAAAATAGTTGGCTTTTATTTCTGTTACCTTAAGGTTGTGTAACTCTCCACCTCTTTTGCTCCCATCCTACTTCTCCCCTGTTTTTCCTATCATATTATTTCATATTTCAACACAGTTTTCTCAGCCTCTCCAAATCAACCTTATTCCCTTCATCTCTGTCCTGCATCAATCTCCATCTCTAGTCCTCCTTCCTCTATTGATGCTCTTCCCGTCCATCCCCTTTGAGAGCTGGTGTCTCACAGCACAGACTGGGATTCCTGTGCGAGCCTGTATCACAGGAGCAGGTTTTGGCCCCAAAGCGTGATGCTAGGAACTATCCTTAATTCCTTCTGCCTTTTCCTGCCATTCCCTCTGAGGATGGGAGGCTACCTGCCATGCTGTGCAGGAGTGGGCAGTGTGTAGGGGAGAGGGAGGAGGTTTTGGAGGCTGAGGTGAGAGGTGAGGAGGAGGGAAGCAGCTGCTTTGAAGGCTTGAGGCCATAAGAGCTCTTCAGCAGGGCAGTGCTCAGAGGAGCACATCGGTTCCCTGAAGTTTGGGGAGGAACCGAAGGAAACGCTTTGGCAAGACCACAAGATTTCCACAGGCTAGACTTTATGCACCACAACTCCAACAAAGCTGCGTCCATATCTGAGGCCACAGAGGTTACTCTACTTTTGAAGGCTGTCTGTAGTGAAACTTGGCAGGTTCCAAGTTTGTAATGGCAGTGTTATCTCCCCCATCACTGACTGCATGGATATCCATCGAGTGACCCCAGACCTCTTTCGAGCTCTGTAATCAATGCACATTGCATTAGTGTAATGACAGCATGGAGGAGTCCTTCCTCTAAGAAAATAAACTCCGAGTAAACAGTCTCAGTGCACACTCCCACGCTCAGCTAGCTACCGAAGAAGTGACTTGTCAGGTTGTCTTCTGGCATTCACCTGCTTCAGGCCACTGCAGGTGGAAGTCCCTCACTTGCTAAAATGGCCCTGACGATCATAAAAGTGCTCCTTGTCTTTCATATCCAGAGCACTGCATTGCTCCTCCAGTGAACCCACACCATCTTTGTTCCCTGTACCTGGTGCCTCTTCCTGCAGCCATGCCAAGAGGTCATCATATTCATCGCTCCATAAGGCAAGGACCATATTTGTTCCCAGCTCCCGCTCCATGCCAGAGTACTAAGGTGTGCTGGACAGCACTGGAAAGAGGGAGAGGGACTGAGACAAAATCCAGGTCTCATAGGGCTTTGTCTAGGTTTACAGGACGACGCACCAGGAAAGGAAGATGCCTCAGAACAGGACATGCCAAAAACCACAAGACCCATTAGACTGAGGTTTTCCCAGTCTCACAATTAGGCAAAGGATGAGAACAGGGCTTCAAGGGGTGAAGAAGTCATGGGTTCAAACAGCGGTCCTTGGGGAAGAGACTGGAATGAGGCACTTCCCTCGCCCCAAATGCTGCAGCCACCAGCCCTGGGAGCCAGGCGTGTGCCACTTCTCTGCTCAAAGGACCTCTTTGCCTGAAGAATCTTCAGCCAGGGTACCGCCAGGGTTGAGGACACTGCACCCCACCTCAGCTACCTGGCCAGGGTGCACTTCAGCGAGGTGCAAAGCGCACATCTGAGGCAGGTCCTACAGAGCAGGGAGCTTTCCTGGAGAAATGCCCTAATACTTACAGCAGGAGAAGAGGCCACCACAGGAGACTGAGTCAGCTAGAGAACCCCTTAACAGTGACTCCTAAACCAAACGACCCCAGGAGCTGGGGAAAGAAGGGCTCAGGGTCTGTGGACCGATTGCCCGTGTCGAGCTGCTTCTTCCTGCAGGCTGAGCTGAGCTGGTGGCCTTGAGGGCACAGTTCTGTTCAGCAGGCGAAGCCCCCTCAGATGTCCTCTGCATCTGCTACTAGGCACCACCTGGAGGGGTGAGGGGTGTAATTTTGTACTTAAGCTTTTAAATCGAACCTGAATCCCACTTCAGGCAGCTAAATCCTCTTGTGAATCTGGGCCTTAACCTTTTCATGTCTTTCTCATCACCTATAAAGTGCGGGTGATAATTTCTACCTCAAAAAGCTTATTAATGGTTTGAAATTATAGCTGGGTTAAGGACTATTATTAGGCTTAAGGAACCCAAGGCATTTTCTGTAACAAGGTGGTAGCTTTGCATTTAAGTAATTTCATTTTGAACTGTCCTTTCTGTCTGGTGTTGCTGTTGCTGTTTTTCCCTTTCCCTGAACTATTCAGCAGTGACACAGCAGTCTGCTGAATGATCGTTTCTTCATTCCACCCTAGAGCTGGATGCACTTCATGGAGGCTAAGTCATTTCTGAACACTTATTCACAAACAGCCCAAGCTCTAGTATAGAGAAGCACTTCATTTAAAACTAAAATGATATTGCAGTGAGAAAAAAAAAAAGTCAAAATTCCCTGATATGTAGTAGGTCTCAGCTCAAAAGCAGAGGTTCAGATTTTAGGGTAGCACGCTTGTAGGAGTATCAGAGATTTCCATTAGAGTTATCTTTGGGGGAAAGTAATTCCACCCTCTCAAAATCTGTATTCAAACATTAGTGATACGTACATTTGTATAAATAGCATGTATACACTTCAAGTCTTAAAAATATTTTAACCATAAGCATTATATTTTAAGACTCAAACTGTAATCTCTGTGCTGCCACTCTGCTGCAGAGACCAGGCACCCCATAGCATCTCATTCTTCCTGTTCTGTAATTACTGTCTCCACCCAAGTTCATAAGAATTTTATAGTGGTTACTGCAGCAACTCCACTTATAGTTAGAGGCTGTTTGGCTTTTCCATTAAAAGGTCTCCCCCTCAACCCAGTCTTTTAATGCTTTAATCCATTTTGCAAACTTGATCTGCGGGCTTTCAGTCTAAGGTGGCATCCCACCCCAAAAATTCAGTTAAAACAGGTCACTTGGGCTGTCTTTCAGAACAGGATGCAAGCCCACTTTTTTTTTTTTTTTAATATTGTCAAACATTATTGTTACTCTGGTGCATGTACCCACAGAAACACATACACCTCTATCGCAAAGCCTAAAAGCTGGTATTCACATAGGACGTAAACCTAAGGATGCTAAAGTACAAATGACGTACCTGCCAGCCAAATTCATACCGCAGTTTGAAACAGTTTCTCTTACGAAACTAGACCATGTTACAATATAGGGGGATTCCTGGTGGTTTTGTGTGTTTGTGGATTGTTAATGTTGGCATACAAAAGTGACTAATGTCTAAGTTAACTACTGGGCGTCACCTTAAGCTGACTACTGTAGGACACCCTGTCTGCAGAGAGCTCCTTCTTGCCAGCCCAGTCCCAAATCTCTTGACCCTATGCCTCTTCTCAGTTAGTTCATTTATATCCTGAAGCTCAGAGACACCCTCCTACCCATCTTCTGCTGCAGCTCCCTTCCTGATAAATGGCAAAATTTATGGCCATGACCATTTTGTACCCACAACTGATATCTCCTGCTACCCAACTGCCGCAAGTTTTTCACTGAACAGTAGTCACCCTTTTGTGGCATCTCTCACAAGATTCATGTGATGGAAAAATAACATGTAGCAGTAAGCTGAGGGAGGAACCTCAAGGAATCCAGCTGAGACCAATGCCTCGCGTCAAACATCTTAGACATGAACATTTCAAACGAGGGCATTTCAAATCCAAGTTTCTTAAGCAGAGAAGGGCCACCAGGTGCCTCGCAGGCAAGCGGTGGAGTGGTGGCGGTGGCTGCAGTTTTACACACATCGTGAGGCTGTCAGGGAAGGGATTAGCACAGAGGCCCCTGCAAGGCTGGAGGAGGCGGTGGCCGGTGTCATCATGACAGCACATGGGACTGGGAAGTGAAACTGCTCATCAGTGCAGAAGTGAAACTGGCTGCACGCAACCTCTTGTCAAATGAAAATGTAAACAACTGGCCAAAAAAAAAAAAGAGAGAAAAATCGTAGCTGTTTTAGTGAACTGAGTCCCACCCTTTTGAGAACATTTGAGAATGTGAGTGATCCTTGTTTCTGCAACAGAGACTCGCTCTTTTGAGGGCTGCAGATCAAGTACTAAAGGTGTTACTTGCTATTGTAACGGACAAGAAGCAGCATTCAGGCAAAGATGTGATTTTTGAGTTAATGGTGACACGTTTCTGGGATGCTGGGTGCTGGCTTTTTTGTTTGTTTGTTTGCTTATCCCAGCAGGAGGATATTGTTCTTTTTTCTGAAGAAAGAGATTTGAACATCAGTACCACTGTAGCAGAGCAAAAGGGGGGGGAAGCAACTTTAGGACCTGCTGCCTGTGTGACCATTCTCCAGTGCAAAGGGAAACGTGTAGTGTAAGGGACAGGTCTTTTAGCATGCCTGGTACACCTGATGACAAGGGACATGCAGAAAACATTGCTGTGTGTCACCAATGTGTGTCTGCTGGAATAGCTGCTGGGGGCCTGAGTCAGCCTTGCCTTAACAGCTATAAGTTACACCGAGTATAGAATGAGCTTCTGTATCCGTTTGTTTAAACATTTCATGTCCACAGTATACAGGCTTGGGGTTATGCTTGTGTCTTATGAAATAAGAGGATTGTCAGGGATAATTTCCAGGAGAGTGTCAGGGACTGTCCTTATCACCCACAGGAGAGTTTTAAGGTAAAATTCAATTTTAATGCCTGCTTAGGTTGACAGCATCTCTGTTAATGCTACTTGATTTCAGTTACGTAATTTTGGTTGCTTAATACAGTTCCTGTGTTGCCTTAGGTTAAATGCACGTACACTTCACCAAAATAGTGCCTTGAAACGATTCCACCCCAGCCACAACCTTCTAGCCTTCTCCATCTGGGATTTCCCAGAGCTGCGGCAGGAGAGGCAGGAGGCTCTGCTGCTCCCCACCACAGGATTTGACTTGTTGGCTGGGGAAAAATAAAAGCTTGGAGAATGGGCAGGGAGGAAAAGGGAGTGAATTGCACGCCGTGGTTAAGCACTCGGTGGTGCTGCAGGGAGCCGGGAAGGACAGGAAAGGGGAGAAGCCAGCGCCAGCCACGCTCCCGCAGCAGAAAGTTGCTTTTCCACAACTTAACGCAAAGCAAATTCAGTAGTTCATATCTGGGACCAAGTTTGCAGCAGGGCCACTTTTGGCCATTTGCATGACAACTGGGCCCCATATAAATCCAGAACAAACCACCTATTGATTTCATGTGATGGAGATTTCATTCTGGGTAAGTAGCTGCTATGTAAACACAGATATAAGAACTTTCTGGAGCGAGACACTCAACAGAAATGTTCAAAAGTATACCTTTATGCTGACCCAGGCTGGTTGGATGGGAGGCAAGTGCGTGTATTTCCCAAATCTCCAACTTGACACACACTTTGACCCTCAAAACATCCATATAAATATGTGAACAAATCCATTGCCTGTGAAACAGATTTGCGTGGGCAGTTCTTGCATTTCTTTGGACGATCACCCCGATTTGCTGACATCTCCCCGTGTTTGCATTTATCTGTTTGGACCATTGATCTGTGGCAGTCAGAATTTGTAAACTGTTTACAGCATGGTAGTTGATGAAGTGAATAACAGATTTTTCTCATATTTAAATTTAGCGGTATCTGTGGTGTTGATGGTAAACAAATTATGTTATTTTTTTTGACGCCGCTTACTTCAGCTGCAGCTTTTTTTCTGATTAAGTAGCCACTGGACCAAACAGGCAAAGTTATAATCTGACTGTGTGAAACTGCCACTGGGGGCAGGAGAAGAGAGTCACCATCTGAGCACAGAATTTGGACAGGTGCAGATTTTTTTTGCAGTTGGGCATGCAACTTGAACACCTACAAAAATATTTCATGCGTATGATGAGCAGCAGTTAGCTAATGAAGGATCAAATTATGTTGGCCCTTCTCATCCTATTGATTACATTTGGAGTCTTCAGCAACGTAAGTGATAAGAAGGGTAAGATTTGGCCCCAGTGTATAATAGTCGACATTTGAGAATAACTATGTATATTACATACTGCGCAGAGATACAGTCAGATATGTTATTAAAATGCAGTAGATATTTTCACTTTGGCAGATACCCAGGAAGATGTTGTGAGAAATTGTAAAGATGTATAAAATTGATCATTTAGCATGGTTTAATAAAAGTAAGTACATAAGCACTAAAAAGTAGAAGCTGGATTAAAAAAAAAAAAGTATCATAATCTTTCTTACTAGAACCTGGAAGTCTCTCAGTAATATAATAGAAATGTCTGTAATATAATTTGTATTGCATTTGTGTATTACATTTCATATTTTTCCATCTATACCTTTTGTCCTTGTCAGCACAAGCATTCTTGGCTCCTTTCCCTTTTTTCTTCTTTTTATCTAATAATTTACTGTAACAATTTTTTAACCCCCCCCCTCCCAACTCTAATGACACATCTGTGATCATCAGAATAAATCCCAAAAGCAAAAGATAGTAATTGTAACCACATCATCTGTTGGCCTCCTTTTCCTGTCCCTCCCCCCCCCCCCTTCACCCCTCATTCCTTAGGCAAACTTCTGAAGCTTTAACTCCATTTTTTTCTGTCCTCATTTGGATGAACCTTCATCAACGGAATCAGCGGCTCTTTTTGCCTGAGAAAGAGGTGGATTAAAATGAAGTGATAGCTTCAAGATGTGGCCTCTCTTCCCTGAAGTGTGTCTGTTCTCATTCCCCTTTGCGTCTGCCCATGCAGCCACTTGGACTTTAAGCGTGCCCTCCCACCCCCCAGGCCCATCTGGTCATGACACTGCTCAGGGATGACTAAAACAGCACACAGGAGCTTCATGTGACCATGTTGTCACTTGGGATTCATTTTTTTCCCCCCTTGGTTCCTCTCAAAACATTCCCAGGGGCCGTAGCTTACAAGCCTATTGCTCCCTCTAGAGCTCTTCAGTGCTGTTCTGGGGGACTTAAATAATCTCTCATCATGCTGGATGTGATCTCACTGCTCGTTTTGCTTCCAGCTTCTGTCCGATGGGATGCAGACTGAATGCAGACTTCAGGTTCCTGTATTGCAGTGTAGAGCATGGGCACAAGGCGTTCAGATGTTTGGGTCTTGGAGGCTGATCTTCACGTTCTGCTAGTCCAGGAGCGGTATTGCTGATCAGGCGCTGGTGGACAATATTATGCTTTGTGCTTCTGCTTAAGTTCTTGCAGCTTTGCACAATGTCACGGGATCTCACGAACAGTCTTGTAAAGTCATGAGCTGGGGACAACTGGTTTAAGCTGTCGTCTGACTTCAGCTGTCAAAACAGCAGTGAGCCTTGAGGGCGCTTCCAATAGAGCAGTCTCGAGCAAACCCATCGACAGAGTATCATTTCAAAAATCAGTATTGTGTTTTGAATGCTACTGCTTCCATTATTTTTTATAGGGTTCTGACCTTAACGCTCTTGAAAAATAAACATTACCAAGCTATTTTTCCTACCCTAGTTGTGAGGGAAGACCTGATGGAAGCTGTGAGTCTTCGCTCTGCCCTTATGCATATGAGGGTATGCTTGATGTCTGTGAGAAGGGCTTCCAAAGGCAGAGCCCTGTCCCACATCTGGAGAATTTAATCCATGTGCTCATGAGGTGCTACATGCCTAATATTAGGAACTTCCAGGGATATTACAGAGAGAGCAACAGTCTCTGAAGTGACTTTTGCACACCAGAGAGGCACAGCTTGACACTGACATCACCCATCACCCCGTCCAGCATCGACAAAGACTCCCATAATGACACAGCAGCGGTTGGCTTCAATATACTGAGGCATGCATCACAGACCTGAGCTAATTTGTATATATTTTTCTGTAGATTTATGGGACTGTTTAACCCAGAGGGTCTCAGATTTTGCTACTAGCTAATGCAGGGCTACGTGCTGGATTGCTGTGACGGCTAGGATGTCATCAAATTGTCATCAGACTATTGGAGGCATCCAAACCATGCCAGTGTTTCAGAATGCCTTCTTGGGGTGCTTTGTCCCTCTTTGCTGTCACTAGAGAGGTCAGTCCATCACTTAGGCTGTCTGACTCAATTTTAGTGGCACCCACCCTTTTCTGAGCTGAGCAGAGACACTGAGTGCTCAGTGTAGGTCTTCTACCAATAGTTAGGAGGTCCACTTAGGTAGGCATCAGAAATCATGGCGTCTAATATAGGCTCCAGTGCTAGGGAGTCTGAATACAGCCTCCACTGACTAATCTGGTGTTATTTCCACCAGTTTAGTCTGCTGCATGTTGCATATGTACGTGTGTGTGTATGTATGTGCACGTCCTTGTGTGTACGTGTATTATGGTTAAAACCAAAAATCTGTATCATAATACATAAAAGCAAGGAGGAGAGGTTTATTGTCCTGCTGTCATCCCAAAACAGGTATATCCACAAAACACCGATTTCACTAACAATACCTCCAATCTAAATCTACCTTTGTCAACCAGACCCACAAGTGATGAATAATGTAGAAGCTATGAACAAAAGTGATAAAACCACTTAATAAAGCTAAATGTAAATGAAACAGAATAACCAGAGAAAAAACACTGCCAGAATTATTGGTAAGCAGCAATGAGTGACATGTAGGTTTATGGTTATATAGTTCTGTGGTTAACCAGTATGTGGTTAATGAATAGTCTTCTGTCAACAAGAAGTAAGCTAAGTATCTTCCTGCTTCTGCCAACTTGTGTCACAACCTTATACAGGCTCTGAGATCTAGTCTGTTCTGTAGAAAATCTTGAAAGTAACTTCACCTCTCCTTTATTCTGGTCTTGTAGTCTCATAATGTGCCCACATTTTACTACATTTCACTACTGCTATAAGTTTTTTTCCGTGTTTCTTTTCTATCTGGGAAATCCACAAGAGCCTTCTACAGAAATGCATGGGCTGCGTATTCTAGCAGAACAGCAGGAGCACCTTATGTAATGCATCAGCAGTTGTCAAAAAAAAAAAAAATCCCAAACATACAGGAAGAAAGATGGAAATACTGCAGATTAGTGAAGAGAATAAAGTCTATTTTCAAAGTCTCTTTCAGTCTTGGTCATCTAGGTGTTTTATATAATGTATGTAAACTATTTTTGGGAAGAAGGAACATCTACAGGTGCCTCTCTGATATTTGTTAAGTCTAGTGCTATGGGTGATAAAGTTCTTTGGAAGGAAGTTTATTGGACTTCATTACTGATGCCTCATAGAAGGATCTGTTGTGCTGGCAGGGGAAGAGTAACAAAGCTGTAAAGCTTTAGCATGTAATTTGGTATTTAAAGAATGTTAAGAACACAGCCATCCTTGGTTTGGGTAGATGTAGGACCCAAGAATTGAGGGCCAAAGGCCTTGAGTCAGGGATTTGAAATGAGTTTTGCTTCTATTGCAATTATTTTAATCTCAGGGACTACTTTCTAGTGAGGATGTGGAGGTGGGAAGACACTGGTCTGGGATTTGAAGGCTTGTGTTTCAGCTTCTGTTTTGTCAGGGCTGCGATTCAGGTTCGTAGTCGGGTTTAATTGCAGCAGCCAAAGTGGTTAGCATCGCTGGCCACAGGCTTCCTGTGAGATCGTGGCCAAGACACTTTATCTCCCCACAGTTCCTCATCTGTAGAGTGGGGAGAATACCTCCTTAATTCAGAGGGATGCGATGAGGACAGTTTCCAGTAACAGCTACGTGTGTGCTCGCTGTGATGTTGATGCAGACCATTAGCACCAAAGTAGGAACTGCATTAAGAGAAGTATTGAATTGCAAGTGAATGTGCACAGGGAGGGGGGGAATATTGCTGCTAGAGGTAGGCATTTATATTTACATTTATATTTATTTATATAGATAAATGAGGCAAACAATAAAAAAGGGAAGTCTTAGAAGGGAAGAAAGTCAGCACTCAGGAGGGCTGGAGCCAAGTGGTAAAATGAAGCAGTCAGATCTGTAATGGGAAAGCTTGCACAGCATGTGCCCAAAGGAGGGGAACCTCAATTTTATTACAACAGTTCCTGGTTATCTAACTTGGGGTGATGTCCCTTGATGTCTCTTACTGATAACAAAGATTCCTGTCAGTATCTGAGTCCTTCGTGATGTTGAGATAACTATGCTAAACCTGCTGACAGGCAATGTTTTTATTGTTGTCCAGTCCAAAGCCGTAATGAATATGAAGTCTTATCAAAGATGCAGAATGTTACTTTTTAAATAACAAAAGTGCCTGAAGTAAATGCTGCATTGGCCAAAATCAAATCCAGCAGTAGCAGGATCTGAAGGCATTGCAGTCACCAGGGGATATGAAACCCTCCCCAGCAGCCATCAAAATGAGTACTTTTTCCAACTTAGAGCTGTGGCATTCACATAACAGTTTTGAAAAGGTCCTCACAGTTTTCTTATTAAATAATAGGGAAACTAAGCATGATGTTCTGCTATGTCTTCATAAAATGTTTTAATTCTCTGGGGGCAAGTTGTAGGGATTGTTTTCTTTTTTTCCATTCCCTTGTTTCTTGGCGTTGCAGTAGCAGATTACTTTTAAAGGGTTCTGGTTTGCAATATGGAATTGATCTAACACTAGCTTCAACCACAACGCGTGGGATTTTACGATCTGCCTAGGGGAGCTGAGCACCCAGTTCTCTTTAATTTTAACAAGCGCTGTTGATCAGATTCCCGTGGCAGTTTTGGAAGAGTCAGCCACAAGTTCTAAGCCCTTCTGAACCAACACTGTAGAAACTACAGATAACGTACCAGCAGTCATGTAGATCAGATAAACTCTAACTGTTAGGTTAACCTCCCTTTTTTTTTACAAACAAAGTGTAGATCATTTAAATATAAATTAATTTTTTTTTTCCCAAAAGCTTTGAGCAATTGCCACAGAGGGAATGCATCCAGCACCAAGCAGTTGTGAGGTTATACACCCCCCTCTCTGGGCACATACCTATCTTCTTCAGATACGGACAGCTAAAGTGTTTTAGTGCCACTTGGTGTCTTTGGGTGCTATCTGAAACGAGGAGCATGCTTTTTCTCCACACATACGCTGAGGAACATTTTTTTGTTTGTTTTTTTTTCCTGTTGCAGGGAAGAGCTTCACGCTGACTATCACGGTCTTCACAAATCCACCCCAAGTAGCCACATACCACAGAGCCATCAAGATAACGGTGGACGGACCTCGCGAACCCAGAAGTAAGTCAACAAACGACAGCGTTTGCAGGCCAAGCTGGCGGTTTAGTATAGGGGCTCCTCACCAGCCTCACGAAACGCAGCGGCACCCAATGCGTGGGGAGCAGTGGGTATGTTTTAAGCCCAGGCTGTCCTACGACTGGTTTTAATGATGCCTTTTAACGAAGCCTTATTTTCCATGGGTGTCCAGCTGATCTAGAATATGACTCGCATTACATTTCTGAAGTATCTGCCCAGGGAGGACTTGGATCATACCCAAAAGCTGACAGAAGGGATGCTGGTAAAAGGTGGGCAGCGCATACATTACGCATCATTTCTTGCTAGTCTTGCCTTTCAGATGTTAAGAGGATTTTAAAGCATTGGAAACCAATATGTAATTGATCTAACTTCTCAAGCTCAGCCACCCTGTAAAAACAAATAAGTGCCTGAGAGAGGAGACCTGGCTGCTGCCTTGTGGGGTTCCCCGTACCTCATGCTGTCAGATAGCTGAGGAGCACCCATTTTCACAGGCAGCCAATCTTTCCTCCTTTTTTTTTTCTTTTTTTTTTCTTCAAGGATTAAATACAAGGAGGAGATGAATGGTTTGATATCTCCAGGGGAATACCCGCACTTGTCACACAGGCGGTTGTTTTGCTCAGGAGGTGAGGGCAGGCTGTTTTGTCTGTGGGGTGAAGCGAGGGTGGAGTGGATGTGCAGGTATAGATGCTTCTGCAGCACCACCATGGGCTGCCTCTTACCAGAGGCAATCGTTAACCTCAGTCACTAGCCCAAATGGGGCATTTTCATGTTTTGATCAAAATGCCCTGATGGAAATTGAGGTTTGTGGTTAGTTTCTTGCACTCCTCCCGCACGCTTGGCAGAAGTTCTGGCTTTTGCTTAAGTGGAATCGTCCCAGGAGAAGAGAGCAGCAGGATTCAAGCACCCACTAGAGAATGAGACTCGCAGCTTGGGATTGCTTAACTGGGTGGGGGAGAAAAGGAAGGTTTGATACTTCAACTAAAATACCTTAGAAAACTCATGTCTTGCCTGTGCATTTTCTTCTCGAGCCTTCGTTTGCTTTGAGTTGCATCATGACGCTGCATGCATTTAGTGGAAAAATCTGACCTATATTTTTGGGGTTTGAGGCCAGACTTTAAAACAAATATTGCTCTCAGTATACTGCTTCTTAGTTAATTTGGGTTGGTTTTGGTTTTGTTTTTTAAATTGTGGTTGAATTGTCCCCAAATATTATCCCCGGTGAACCAGGCAGCTGTGTACATAAAAACGATATTTGCATATGCGAGTTCCAGATTTGCATATGCAATTACCCGGGCATGTTCATAGTTTGCAGACAACAAATAAGCTTCAGTTTTTTGAATATGAGTCTGCTAGAACAGTAAGGAAGAAAATCATCCTGCAGGCATGCCTACTGTTTTAAATCAATTCTTCAGTTGGTATAATAGTTAATATTTAATAAGATTCTACATTTTAAAAAGGAAGTAGAGATATAATACATACCGAAGCAACATACGTATCTTCCCAACACAAATGTATGTAAAAGCTTCCTTGTAAATAATTTCACTGTGTTGTAGGCAAATCAGCTGCATAGTGGAGGAAGCTTTGTGTGTGGCATGGGAAGAGGTCACACTCCCCCCCCCACACACCCCCCCCAGTAGGAATGCACAGCTCCCTTTATCATTAAGCCATTTGTGAAGCAGCGTAGAAGGGGTTGTGCTCCTTCGGTTTGACTTCTCACCAAGGGTTTCTGGATGGCAGTGGCTGTTGCTATCCTGCTGGTATCTCCTCTCCTCTTTATGCGTTATATGACTGAGATAGGGGAAGAGGCACACCACGGGCTGTGAAGGAAAAAAGAAGTGGTGCCCCATGCACTCTCCATTCTGAGACAGTTCTGGCGGGTTTGGGCTATAATGTTTATTTTTCTATACTCTCAGTCGGTGGGTGTGTCCTGTTTTGCAAACTCACACAAGATTTGAGGTTTAGATGTATCAAAACATGCGTGCTGTGTACTGGAGGGATTTAAAACACTATCAGCCTTCTTGTATTGAGGCTAAAATCAAAATAAAAACAACAGCTGGATTAGAGTGTTTTAGTTTCAGTAATCGATATTTGGGAACATTCATGCTTACAGATCCATGACTCACCCATTGAACTAAAGGAATTAGAGAGATACCGAGATGTATTTTCTAAGATGTCCCCAGTTCAAAAGAAATCTGTGGAAGACAGTAATGGGAACAAAATTAGATACTGCTGTCTTACAGAGATCTAGAAAAAACATGCTGAAGTCCAAAACCAACTCCAGCAACAGTTTTTGATTCATTTACTTTATGTTTATAATGGTTCTCAGACAGCCTGAATTCTAGCGAGTGCCTGTGTTCTCTGTGAAAAATGCTGGAAGGTAAGGGGGCATTTCCGAGGATTGAAGCCATGTGAGACAAAAGTCAGAACTTCACACCAAGATGATTTTTAGTGAACTTTACAGGACTTAGGAGTACCTTTTTTAAAAAGCCTTTAAGGGCGATTAACTTAAGAACTAACAGAAACATTTTCTTTTGTCTTCAGAGAATGTCTGATCAAGAGCAGTTTCTGAGCCAGAATTAGATAGGTTCTCAAAGTGAGGTTTTTTAATGCAAAAGGACAGCCTCTAAACTAGACATGCTTGGGGAAAAAAACTTCAAAAAGTAATACAAAGCAGGACTTGAAACTATTCTTGGAAAATAAAAAAATACTCAAGCCAAAGGCTCCAAAAGCAAATATGCAAAGCACAGACTTTTTGGCTCACTTGTGTTTGTGGAGATGTCACGATAGGTGACGACAACACGGTATGTATTATACGTGCCACCTTCACTCTGCACAAAGGCCTGCAGACTTTGGATTCTTGCAAGTCTCATTGTACATTTGGTCATGGTTATTGTGATGGTCAGGTCTTTGCCTAGCAGTATATTTGCCTATGTAAGTACTGGATTTGCATTTACAACTATGATAATTACCCGTGTGCAGGACTTACACCATTGTCCTTTTTTTGCTGTTGAATTTCTGGCTGTGCCTATCCATGCGATACTTCTCATCAAATTGTCAGGGCTTGTAAAGAACACCAAGGTACTTAAGAATCTGGCTCTTCCCCCACTGCTTTCATTATGTATTTTCAAAATTTCTTTTGAACTTAACATTTTCATTCTCCAGCTCTGAATAAATGCTTATTTTAAAAAAAAATTTTTAAAAATAAATAATACTGCACTGTCAGGGAGAAGGGCAAGATGACCTAACCCATCATTTTCTTCTCCAACTTCTATGATTCTATGATTCATAAAGCAATTTATGTTTTTATGAGCTAAGTCCATGGGGAAAATCATTAGCAGT
The DNA here is from genome assembly GCA_026546715.1 of Gallinago undulata. Taxonomy (NCBI): domain Eukaryota; kingdom Metazoa; phylum Chordata; class Aves; order Charadriiformes; family Scolopacidae; genus Gallinago; species Gallinago undulata. Next base: position 110,931,916 of record JAOTQQ010000001.1, on the reverse strand, counting down.
AACCAGATCAAGAGTAGTGCTCCTGATGAAAATACTTTTGGTTAGGAAACTTGGTAGAAATAGTATGACTCTTAAATTAAATATTTCCCTTAGGCCATTTGACCTACTGTGTACATCTGCTGAAAAATTAGGTTTTTCTTCTTTTGACTGCTTCTTTCTGTTTTTCTCATTGAATTGTTTTAACCTACATAGCTCTGAAAAATTCACTAATGGACCAGGTACCCGAAAAATGGCACAAAATGAAAAGGCTACACAGATTTAGCTCCAGCAGGCCTGAGATGTCCAAGGTTAAGCTTGGGCATTAAATGTGATTATCCCGTTTTGGATATGTGGTTTTCGCAAATACTTTTTTGGCATCTGGTATATCAAAGGGCAGGATGCTGAGGAGTGCACAGAGAGAGAGAGAACACAATTGCTGAGCAGGATTTGAGAAGGAGCTTAAAAATCTGCTGGCCCAAGAAGAGCATTTTTAGGAATGGAAATTTTGTTTTGCCTCCTGGCAAAGATAGCCAGGGGTAGGGTGGATGTACCTTTGGTCAACCACAGTTAAAGGCACCCTCAAACCCTGATCTGAAGAAATTCCGTCTCACTTGTAAGATTCAATAAAAGCCCACCACCTGTAGCTGTTCTGTAGGAAACCTTCAAACCCCCCCTTGCTCAGCCTGAGGTCTTTTTTAGGGAATTCCCAAGGCCTAGTGGTTGTAAGTGCACCTGATCAGCTTATCCTTTCCCCTGCCCCATCCAGCCTTTGTCCACAGACCTTGGACTCCCAGAGCAGCTCCTGGGAGGAGAGGCGACAAGAGCCTGCATGGGGCTAGCATCACCCATCCCATAGCAGAAGTGAGGAAGACTCTTCACTTCTCAGTCTGGGGAGGGATGATTCCTCTGAGGGTTCCACCTTCAGCCTTTCATGCAAGAAAAAGCCAAACGGTTCTTCAAAATACCTTTTCATCTCAGTGTGTTGAAATAACATTAAATGCCTTCATTTCTTGCTTGCTTTCTGCTGCAAATGCCTCCAACTGTTGTAAACTGAGACTAACTTGTATCAACAAACAGTTTAGAACCCGTGAAAAAATGAATCATCGTCTCACTGGAATAAACCCACCGTATAAATTTCAGTCATGGCTTATCAGGTCCTTCCATTCACCTGGAGACTTACAGTGCCTAAAGCTTACGTAGCAGCAAGCGCGTAGAGAACGAGGTGGTGCTTACAAGTTGATTGTCCATATAACAGAAAGACAACTGGGAACTCTTTCTTCCTTTGCTAGGACTAGCTGCGTGCTCCGCAGCACACCACCCTCTCAGTATCACAACCCAACTTTGCTCATCGCTTCGTAAAAAAACTTGGCTAGGGTACTTGCCCCCAAGAGCTTCCAACCTAAATAGACTGCGTGCAGACAAAAGAAAGGGATGGGCTGCAAGAAGAGCCGAGGGTTGCTCGCTGCTGGGTCTGTGCCTGTCTGTCTGTGTCCCCGTGTCTTCTTGTCTGTGTGACACTGATGTGGGCGGACCCAGTGCTGAAATTATGGGTACACTCTGGGGACATTTGTAGTTGGCTTGTGCAATGGTTGCGTGCAAGCGTGCGGCAGCTGGGGGAGGTTACAAAACACTGCTCGCTCAAAGTCACCCGATGTGGCTTGGTGGGCTGCTGGCTCTACGTGGGTGTGGGTAGGTCGGGGACCACTATTGGTTTCTTTTCTCTCTGTGTGCGTCTCATTGAAGGACGGACAAAGAAGACCACCTAAATCCATTATAAAGTGGTATGTTATTGCAAGGGCACGCTTGCAGACCGAAGGAGCTGTTTCTGATCAGGCAGGACAGTCCTGGCATCCCCTCGGCGGTCAGGTGAGCCCCACGGTCCCCCAGGGCGGCAAGGGAACAACAGCCTAAAAACATACGTCCTGCAGTCGGGCACGTCTGCCCCTGCTGTGAAAGCTGTGCATGCCACCAGCCCATTTTTCATAGTGAAAGTACACAAAGAGTGAAAGAGCAGAGAGCAGTTCATGCCTTTGTGACTTGTGTTTTCTGAAGAAAAGTGAAGAGTGAGGGGGAAATAGGGCCTGTTTCCAGTATGCACGCACTTTCACACATCCACCCTGAATTGCTCCAGTGAGATAGCATTGGGCCTTGTGGCTTAGCACAGGACTGGGTAGCACAGGAGCATCACAGAGCACAGGGCCACCTGACACTGGACCTTAAAAGTTTGGTGGCAGAACAGGACCAGAGGTCGCGTGCCAGGATGCTGTCACCTCTGCAGAGCATCCATGGGCACCTTCATAACTTTCAGGTCCCCCATGTCCCAGAAAGACCTCTGCGTGCCCTATATCCTGGCAGCTTGGCTCAGGATGGTGGAGCAGCCCCCTCGGGGCAGGGGCAGCTCCGGGCTGGGGTTGCCACACTTGCAGGGGCTGGCAGGGCTGTCAAAGCACCAGCCTGTTGTCTGAGGCCTCAGAGTCCCCTTTCCTGGCCACCCTTGGCAAGGGGGTCACAGGCAGCAGGAACCTGCAGCAAAGCCCATGCTCTCAAGCAGTCAGTTTCAGGCTGGAAATAATGCAGATGTACCAGAAGGTGTGCCACCCATGGGCTGAAAAGACCAGGAAAAGCAATGTGCAGCCACTTTACCCCAGTACAAAGATCCCTCTGCAGGCAAGGGCCAGACAAGACCTGTCTCATATGGACTTTAACTACTGTTACAACCTGCAGCTCCTGAAAGCAGTGCTGATTGTTCTTCATCAGATGCCCAAAGGATTATGAGATTTATATGAATGCTCAGCACTCCCTGGAGTAAGAGTGACCGGGGAGATCCTTGTTGTCCTACTCAATAGGTAGAACCTTGATGGATTTGCAGTACCAGCATCCTTGAGGTTTCATGGTGTAGATGTTTCTTTTCCATATGGAAAAGATGGAACAGGATTATTTTCCCTGGCATTTATCAATCTCACTGCTGAGTCAGCTGGGAGAGTTGATGTTGGGTGATGTGAGACAGGAAATTTGTCATTTAAGTTCAATAAAATTGTCAAATGTGTGCAATATGAAATATTGTGTCAAGACTGCTTTTCTGGGAGTGCGGTAGCTTGTATGTGTTTGCTTGCCTAGTTATTTGGCTGTTTTTTTAGAGACACACAGACGTGTTGACAGGACAAGCTCCTTCCTTGCATGAAGCAGGTAAACAGGAAACCAGAGTTGCTGCAATGTGGGCTAGGAACAGCACTAAGACTGGCCCAGTCCTATAGAAATTATTTCAACTCCTTTTTTGAGTCACATCATCCCACACAACTCTTTTTTCCCCCACCTTGAATTGGTATGATTTTAAATTGAGAATAGGTAGGTAGTTATTTTTCACTTCTTTCACTTTTTTGTCTTTGTCAATTTATTCTTTTTTTTTTTTTTTTTACTTCATTATTTTATTGCCTAGGGGTTGAGCAGCTACAAAGACTTTGGTGAATATTTTCATGTGTTTACCTGTATTTGCATGGTGGGATTTTCAAGGACTGTACAGCCTCAGTCTAACTCTCCTGAAATTAGTGGGCAAGTACTCTGGAACTGTAACAAAAGCAGAATTAGGTGAATGGATATTACTTCTGAAAGTGCTTCCTAAGTAGTCAGTAGATCTGACTTTCTCCTGTCAACTTACCTACAAAGAATTTGTAGCTGTTAAAGGCTTGGTGAACAAGCCTTTTGGGAAGGGAAGATTTTTCTGTAGAAATATGAAAAAACACTGCGCGTAGATGCCACTTGTATTAATATGCAGCACCCTGTCAAGTACTTTGGCCATAGGGGATGTGACTATACAGCAGTGACCACTGAAGACCCTGATATCTTTCCAGTGAAGTTAGCCAAGTATCTTTCCAGTGAAGTTAGCTGGTGGTGCTCTGAATCAAAGGTTTTTGATTCTGGTCCTTCATCCATCATGTTTCTTCAGCAAGGATAGACTTTCAAATGGCAGTCATCAAACACAAGTGAAGGAAAAGTTTGTAGTGGCTGCTGGGGCTTTGCATGAGCTGGGGAAGGACGGACTGGTAGGTCAAACCTCACGTTGCGCCTGCCTATCGTAGTTTTAAGGGTGTCCTATAGCCCCTACCCTTCCTTGAAGAAGGTTAGCTAGCAAAGCCAAGCTGTTGGAGCATCCGCCAGCAATCCTGCTGTCCCCTTCAGGATTTACCACCAAATACCTACCTACTGCTGACAGATGAGAACATTTCTCGCAGGGGTGGGCTGGAGGGCAGCAGGATCAGGTTGCACACAACCTCTGCAATCAACTTCCTTCACCCAGCTCTTCACAGGAGGTGGGAGAGAAGGCCTTCTCTTCCTCAGGCTCCTAAGGGAGCTGCCTGGAGTGGTCGGACACTCCCATTTGCCAAACAAGCCTTTGGCAGCGTGGGACCTTTTCTGAAACCTGTGTTTTTGAGGAGTTGCCTTACTTATGGGTTTACCAAAACAACACGTGTCGAAGAGAAAGGCTGGATGAAGCTGTGTGGCACTTTCAGTGAACGGCCCTGTTTTCTTCGTGAAGCATAACTGGAAGGGGTGAAAATCCATCTGCGCTGCGGTCCCTCCCAGCTCCATCTGCCCTGGGTTATCAGGAGGTGCAGCAGTATCTTCCTTGCAGGCCCATATGAAAACACTGCAGGCTTTTGCTTCATCCTCTGCCACCCGTTGTGAAGAATGCAGAAAGGACTTTTGCTCTTGCCTCTCTATTTGTGCCCCTGCTCTTTGCTCATCTGCTGCCACTGGGAATTGTAATGAGTAAATGCATTTCCTGTTAGTGTTAATGATAAGTCTTGGTCAGACTGTTCCTATGTCCGTGCTGGATGGGTCTGTGCAAAGTGTGAGAGCAAGCAATGCTTCGGAGAGGCCACCTCGACTCTTCTGAGTTGTAAGAGAAAGATTTGTCTGTTGTATGAAAGCATGATGTGCTTGTTAATACCTGAGCACATCCTAAAGAGAGGGAAGGATGGGAACATCTTCCTTGCCTTCCTTAACCATGGAAGAGATAAGGAACAGCCTGTACAAATGGGAAGAGACACAAGAAGGAATTTAACCAGCCACAAATGAAAAGTTGATATATACTACCTTTTTCTCATAGCACCCAACCTTTATTCTTCCCTCGCAGAGGGTTGTACTTTGAGTCCATTAAGCACGACGTGCACCAAGCCTTCTTCTCACAGCTGACCAGTCCAGAAAAGCCAGGCTGTCTCATAACCTTAACAGATAAAGCTGCAGAAAAATTTAGACAGCAGTGTTGATTTAATTATTCAGGATTCTGTTTGTCTGAGTCTGTCTGCCTCTCCTACCTACACCCTGCATTATGGGCTGTTCTTCATTACCTGCTCTACCTATCTTCGCAATCTAGCCGCAAACAGTTTTGGTTGACCACACCACTTCCCTCTTGAAAGTTAATACTGTTTGACTCATTCTGTACTGCTAACACCAAGCCAAAGAAAACAAGCCAAAGAATAACCTGCTTGTATGCAGTTTGGAAACTTCTCAGAGACCCTGCTTTCAAAATGCTATACAGTAGCTTACTATATCTCTCTGCAGCTGCAAAGAAAATGAGGAAAGAAAAAAAATGGTTCAAGAACCTAAAATAAAGACTAGGCAGAACCACGTGAAATTTATGAGCTTTCATTGAACTGCAGTCCTGTGTAGGCACAATGGAGCGTTAGTACAGAGGAGGGACTGCTTAGTAACCTGCAGATTAAAATATCCAAACTCCTTTCTTTGGAAAAAAACAGGTATTTTCAACTATTGTGTGGAAACACCAGTCACCAGTCTTGGTATTTAGTTCAAGGGAAGCGCATAGCCCAACTATATACTTTTTTGGACAGGAGTTAAGTTTTTTACAAGTCATCAAAGTCTGAATGGTCAGTATCCATGGGGAGTAAATTTACTTTTGTGTTGCCAAATTCCCCTGGCTTACAGAAACAGCGAGGCACAGGACTTGAACTTTAAGTTGCAGGTCCCTTGTTCAGCTCTGTCTGAGGCTAAATGGTGGAGACCTTTTACTGTCCAGAGATAGTTTGGTGGACTGATGGAATGGGTTTCTGTCTAAGCTATTTCTCTGCCCTCCAATGCCGTGATGTTTGCGCAACCCACTTTCCTGTTTGTTTGTCCCCTCGGAGGCACTGCAAAGGTGGTAAATGCTGTCATCCCTTGATTTTCCCACTCAGGCTGAGGGAGAGGGTCCAGATTCATCCCGTCTAAACTTAAACATTTGATTAAGGTGCCTGAATATGGAGCCTGGTCTCCTGTATTCAGCGGAGAGACGACCTTCTCCCAAGGGTGGCTCAAATGGAGACTAGGTCCTTGCTGCCTGGCCCTTCTGTTTCTGCAGCTTTTCTTTGGACAGAGGTGTCTTTTTGTGCCTGTATTTTTCTTGGTCGCTTGCTGAGCTGTTGGTTGGCTGGTTGTGCCTCATTCTGCACCTACTCTCTCATACATATCTTCAGCTATGATGTCTCAGCCCATGGCTGGAGGGTATTCTTATGGCGGTTTGTACGTGTGGGAAGATGCAAACTATAAAGAAACAAAAGAGGCTTTTGGCAATGAGATGCTTAAGTTGGGAGTCATTCAAACTTTGTCAAGGAGTCGGGATTTTTAAAGTATATACATTGACATGGGGGAAAGGGAAAAGAAAGCAAAGGGTATAATTTTGCCGACTAATTTAACTTTCATGAACAAGTTCGTCCCTCCAAACTCCTAGCGCTCGGTTCCCTTACTTTTACTTCTCTGCCATGACCTAATTCCTGGGGTGAACCCACAGAATAATTGCACTTCCATGACAGAAATAGAGGACATATATATGTCATATTCATCAGAAGTCTTGGTGGATCCGTGGCGAGCAAAAGAATTGTTGTAAGTGGAAATAGGTTTGTGCATTGCTATTTGTTAGTACAGCACAAGCCTCACCAGCAGAGCTGGGGGGAGAGGAAGTATATTTCCTGCCTTGCAAAAAATTGCCAAGATTGCTTTTTCTGGCTGTGGCACCTCAGGGTAGACGTGAGGCTTTTCATATGTCCGTCAGGAGGCAGGGAGAGAGCTGGAGGAGCCCGCGGTCTCGCAGTCAGCCTGCCGGTGGGAGTGAGGGAGACTGGCAGCCTCCACTCGTCCCCTTTCCTGGGGACACTCCCCACTGGAGCTCTCCCGATGCAGCTGGATAGTGAATCAGTGATGAAAAGGGCTCTCAGCCTGCAATCGAGACACTCTACCTGTAAATAGGAAACTGGAGTTTGTTTTCTAGTCTAGATCAGGCAAGAGGGGCTCAATCCAGACTCTCCCATCCTCTCTTGTTTGTTCCAGGGCAGGACTCACTCTCATTGCAAATTTTGCTCTACCTATAGCATTTGTTTGTGTGGTTTTTTTGTTTTTTTTAAAGCACTGATTTAAAAAAGAAGAGGTAAGGAAAAAAAAAAAGCCAAAATAATGTTTAATTGCTGTTAAAACACATAGGAAAAAAATGCACCAACTGCTTGGGTTGCATGCCATTACAGTGGGGTGACTAACCCTGCAATGGAGGTGCAAGAAGCCACCTAGGGTTTCCCCCAGATGAGGTGGGAAGTTACCGGAGAGCAGGGAACATGCCATGTAAATCTTTGTTCACTTTGTTGGTGTCACTGAACACCTGTTCAACACACAGCCAAATTGGATGACCTGATGGAAAGGACCATCTTTCAGGTGCAAAGATTATACCTGAAAAATCTAGTCTGGCTGCAGTTATTTGGAGAAACAAGCAGATTTTTCCATAGAAACACTGAAAGTTTGATATTTGCCAAGGAGCTGATAGAAGCACATGTGGAAGGGTTTCCTGATGTCAGTCTGTCCGTGCTTGGCGTTGCTTGGCATTCTGCTTCTGAAGGGCAGCTGGATGTCAGCCTGGCTGTCGAGTCATATAATATCCAGCCTCGTTCATATGTTTCCCAGCAACTCCTGCCTACAGTCAGGTCGGGTCTGATGACGAACACTGATTCTGCTGGTAATTACAGACATTGCACGAAAACGTTTAGCATAATATCCTGTCTACCGTGATGTTCCTTCTGTCTGGAAAGAAGGCTTGCATTGTATAGTGCTTAAGAAAAACAGCAAAAAATATAATTGCTGATGAGTCTACTCGAAGCTCTGACTACCGTCACCTTATTTTTTCTTACCACAGCAATAATATTTTTAACTGAGGGAAAAAAAAAAATATCCTACTGTGTGTCTAATTCCTTTTTCGTGAACATTTTACATTACATTTTTGTCACTGTACAAGAGGTTGGTGAGCTCTGATGCTGTCCCATACTGATCCTTCTAATACCTGCGTGTAATATAAGTCTTTTCCAAGTGATGGAGGCTAGAGAGGAAACCACTCTACAGATTGTTTTTATTTTCGAGCCAGATTTCCTAGAGGCCAGTGGGCTGCCATGTAACAATGTTTAGTGCCTTATGCAAAGCATGTGCATACATCTCAGGATTGGGTCAGGTCTGCTTGCAAACAAAGCGAACAGCATCCTAGAAAAGTTACACTACTTGCTTTTTCTGTGCAGATAGGAAATCAGGCAAAAAGAAAGTGCAAAGTATTTTATATCTGGAATATCTGCCGCATAGAAAAATATTACTGGTTTATGCACTTAAGCCACTATTTCTACTATTAGCAAAAAAATGCTTTTTTGCAAGCAGGATAGCTGGTTTTTGAGCATTTACATTTCCCAGCTTGGTAGTAATATAGAAGCACTATACTTTAATTCTTTTGTTTACACAAAAATACAATTTTTTACACTAAAGATAGTGTGCTCACTTCCTAGTATAATGTGAAAGAGTATATTTTCTTCTCATCCTTCACTATGTACAAACTAATTGGATTTATTTTATCTCTGTGGCACAAAACAATGTTTAGCACTTTATTAACCAGACACAATGAAACATGGCTTATTTTCTACCCCACTAGAGCTGGAGCCGAACCAAAGCCCTGAACACAAACAGCCCTGAAAAGAGGAGATGCTTGGATCAAGGTCCAATGTGGTTCCAACGCATCCAGCTTTTGTTAAACCAAAGTGTCAGGTCTCCTCAGTCACTCCCTACTTTGGCAAAGTCTGACAGATACAGATGCTGTATTTTCCTTTGTATAATGCACTTTCTGGATGTGAAAAGTTTCCATTTCCACCTGGGAAAAGGCAGGGCAGAGGAGAAAGGAGGACCTATTCTGCTCCCCTTGGGGAAGAAGTGCTCTGCTTTATTAAACTCTCCTTATACTATCTCTACGCAAGTACAACCTGCTAATTTGGGGCAGAAAACTTGTGGATGATACACAGAGAAACCTGTGCTTGGCTCTGCTTCTGGCCGGGATGCTCACCAGCTGTGAGCCAGCGAGTCTCCACCAGACACCTGGTGCCCGAAGCCCAAACCTTTTACTGGTGTTAGTACCTCCTGATGCACCAGCTCCAAAGAGTTGGATTTATGAGTGAATGAGAGCAGGTGACAGAGTGTACTCATCCTGTGACTGAAAAGAGAAAAAAAATGTCCATTAACCCATTCCAACAGTGTTTACTTGAAAAACAGTCCTGGGTACCCACAGGAATTTCGGTAGCTGGCAGAGTGAGAGTAGTGATGCCTTTCCCTCGCCTCTGTTTTACCTGCTTCTCCCCTTCTGAACCTGAAAGGCATCTGAGCGACACTTTTAAGAACTAGGTTAAAAGGAAGGTAATGGGAGACCTCTTTCTTCTTTCTGCACCTGGAGCTCTGCTGCCATCTCCGTGGGGCCGGCTGCCCTGGGAGACTCGGACCCAGCAACCGTTCCCAACCAGTGCCCGATGCATGCAGGAACGGGGACTGCCAAGGCACCTTGTTCTTGTGGCTTCCACATCCAGCTTCCCCAAGCAGCTGGCCACGGGCCAAGCCAAGCGCTCCACAGCCTGTTAAAGTCTATAAAACTGCATTTCCCTCCCATTAAGAGGGAAATGCACTTTCATGTTGCATTGCTGTAAAAAGTATTGGAAAAGCTAATGTTTTCTCTGCCCTGTTTGCTTTAAAAAAAAAAAAAAAAAAGCCGTCTGACCTCACTGAGACATTATTTGAAAGGGACAAGAAAAAAAAAAAAAAGGCTAACCCCCCCCCCCCTCCCCTGAATCCTGTGATTTAGCCAATGGGGCTGGACATCCTATTTATTCCAGTATCTCAAACACTGACCTTGCAACCCAAGGGGAAAAAAAGCTGCCCTTTTCTTTCCTCTGCTCCTACCTGCGAATTGATGCTTGACAAAAAGTATGAGGACGTGGGGAAGAGAGTGAGATGGGATGGCACATGAGTGGGGCTGTCTCATGGCAAGCTGTCTCTCTCTGTGAGCTCTGGGCCATGGTATTCTTCATTCAACAGCTGGAAGTTTGATTGACTTCCATAAAGTCCCATCTCATTTACAAAAGTTTCTTGGTGGATCTTTGTGGCAAAAGTGCTGTCTCAGCAGAACCACACCAGTTTCCAGGCACCTTCGTGCTGCTCTTTTTCATCCTGCATCATCACACTGTTCTCCTGGAAAGGAGAAACCTGGACTTGTGGTGACCACACTGAGCGTCTGTCACAGGGTCACTGCCTGACCACGGGCAGGTCACCTCGTTTCTCTGTCATTCAGTTTTCCAGCTGTAAAAGTGGAATAATAATAGTCCTGGGCTTTACAGGGGTGAACCAAGGATAACATGCCTGCTCTTTAAGCAAGGTGTTTAGAGTGGAACTTCAAAGTAAAGCTAATAAACGCAAAAATACAAGTCACCCCAGCAGAGCTCTGCCTGTGCATTTATAGTGGCTTGGGAAAATCATTTGTATCTGTTACATTTTTCTGACACAGTCCTTTACTTTCCTGCTGCAGACCTTCATGCAGAACAGGTTCTGTGTTGCTACCTGTAGTAGTCAGCAAGGGAGAAGAGGTGAAATAGCTCTTCTGATTGCGGGGGGTGGAGAAGAACCGCTTTTGGAGCTGCATCTTGAGGTAACAATTGCCTGCTGTTATTTCAAGGTAGTTCCCACCAAAAATTACAACATATGGACAAAAACAATAGCAGAGTTCGTCTCAGAAGGCACCGGCTGGTGCTGGTCTCTCCTCCCCAGATGCATTGACACGAGTGGGATTTCCACAAGCCCAAGGGATGAGACAGATCTGAGGTTCAGCAGGATGAGCTGGAGCAGCTTAGGGCTGGAGTGGGGGATGTCCAGGAGTTTTGCTTGGAGGATGCCTGGTGGAGACACGCAGAGATGCTCCCAGCAGCTCGGAGGGAGCTGGCCTGGGAAGGGGGTGCCCAGGGGTGACCTCGGGAGGATGCTGTGCCTGGGTGGATTTGTCCTGCTTGCCCTGCCAGCGAGCTGGGTCCTTGAGAGCAAGCTGGGGTTTGTCTGCCCTGCCCAGCGCCGTGTGCCAGGTCCACACAAACTTAGCGCCCGAGCGAGATTCATAGGGGAAAGTTAATTCTTGCCTCTCTGCCCTTAATGGAGCCCTTGTCCCATCGGCTTGAGCTCACCTCTGTGCGAGGGCAGCTAGCACACCGGCTGGCACTGCCGGGCCACTTGGTTCCGTTCCAGGAAGGCAAAATTCCGGATGCCGGGAGGGCAGGACCGGGGAGGTGGGGGGAGAAAGTAGGGTAGCAGGAGGTCAAGCTTGGCATTGGCGCACTTGCTTACGAGCAGAAGATGCCTGAGTGGAATTTGAAATTAGGACTAAGTTGCATCGGGGGAGAACTATTTGGAAGGACCTGCCTCTTGGCTCCGCAACCTCTGGGCTCAGCCTGCTGAAGGTTAAAATAATCCAAATGTATGAGGTATCTTACACATCTTGTATGACTCCGTGTGTTTGCATTCAGGTCCGGTGTTAGAAGGCCAAGGCTTGAGGCAGCATCCAGCTTTGCACTGCTGACAAATGAAGCGTTTGCTCTTGACCAACCAGAATGTCCAATAAAAGTCTTTTTCATCTTTCTTCTCTTCACCCTTTTTTTTTTTTTTTTTAAACACTAATGGGACTCTTTAATGATGAAACTGCTACTATATAATATCTCTTTTTATATTTTATTTTATTCCCCCCCCCCCCCTTGGGATAATTTACAGCACAGTGTGGAATCTGAGACAGTTCAAGCTGTGCCAAAGGGCCTGGCAACAGGAAGACATGCCGAGGCACTGTGATTTGGAACCGTATTACAAGTTATAAAATTTAATTTTAGAAATGCAGCTACTGGGAACTGCCTTTAAATGCACATTTTCCTTTTAGTGCATAAAATGGTCCTGTGTCTTGATTGAGCTGTTAGGGTGGCTTGAAAGAGTGCTCTGTAGAGTAAGGGGCATACAGAGCTCTTCAGACATCTTTTGCTGCTTATTCGCTGATACTCAAATTTGGAAGCTGGCTGTTCATGACTGTTTATGTATTAAATGCTACAGGTATGTGTGGAACAGGGCACGGTGGATTATTTTCAGGAGTTTTGTGCCAGTCTGTTTCACTGCTGTAGCCGTGAGTTGAGAGAGGACTCGCTGTAGGAACAGCACTGGCCACCTCCTTGCAGGGAGGATGGAGATGCAAAGAAAACTGCAGAAGGCAGCTCTTTATGACAAGAAAATGAAAATCGTGAGCAGATAGACAGCAAACTATGGTGCTCAGCAGAAACCTTCTTCAAGGGAGCAATTAGAAAAAAAAAATGTTTGACCTCTGGGCTAGAGATTTGACATGCATTCCCGTCAGGGTAAGTGTCCTATGGGAAGAAGGGGAAGGGATAAGCCACAAAGATTCATGAGGCAGCTGATTTCCCGAGTCAAATGCAACATGCAGAAATGGGACTGGCTTTGGGGAGAAAAGAGGGTCAATGACATCTGCTGCTCCACAAGAAGGTTCCCAAGCAGAAGGAAGGTAGGAAAATTACATTTTTGGAGCTGAGGATACTACTCCCTTGGCTGGATATAGGAAGCTAAGGGTATGTCCTCGTAGACTCATTGCAGTCAGTATCTTGCCCTCTATTTCGGAAGAGTATCTTTGAAAGGATAACTTGTGTGCCAGAGACAGTCTGCTGTGATCTTTTGCTGTGGTCTGTGGCTTTTTTCTGTGATCTTTAAGAAGAAAAAGCCCAACTGGGGGATGGGGGGAAATGGCAAAGGAAAGTTTTGATTACACCTGATTGGGAATATGGCTGAACCATCCCATTTCACTAAACAGAAGTCTGCTACGGGAGGCTTCCATTTCAGCCCCAAAGCGTAGTGTCAGCAGCCTTCCAGGACAAGATACCCCACTTTTGAAGGCCATCTCATAAGACTAGAAACCAATGGATACAAAAGTGGTTTGCAAAGTCTCAACAACAGATTAACTCTTAAGAGGGTGGAAGAAGGATTTAAAATTTGTGCTTTCGCCATGCCTACCAGAGAGCAAGCGCTCCAGCAGATGAGATGTCCCTCTTGCATGCTCTGCGTGTGCTGTCTGTGTGGTTACAGGTTGACACACACATGATCCCAGAGCAGAGCAGACACAGGCAACAGTTACACAGGCATTACCTTGCTCCTTGCCTACCTCTCACTGCCGCTGGCTAAGGCTTATCTTGAAATCAGTCCTGCCCGTGATGAGATACGTCTGTGCCCTTCCAGCTAATCGAGACGTGCCCCAGTGCTGCGCTGAGCTGGGTCTTTCCAGGATCTTCCCCATCCCTTCCCAGACCCTCAGGGCTGCAGCACCAGAGCTTCATGGGGACCGTGCTCCAAGGGCTGCCCTGGCGAGAGCTGCACCCCCCAGCTCCCACGTGGCCATGGCCACATTAGCTGTGCACTGGCCAATTCTGTAATGTCAGCATCTACTTTCTTATAGTTGGGTGTCTGGTGCGATCTCATGTTTTGGGAGCTCCCAGTACTACTAAGAGAGACTTCATTACCTTGCAGTTTCGGTTCTGCCAGCTTCTGTTTCTGTCTGTAAATCCATTGCTAAAGGATCCAGAGATGGGATTTGTTTGGGTTTGTTTGTTTTTTTTTTTATAGCCCCGTAGTACTTGTCTGATTACAGCACTTTATGACAATCTGGGATTGCACTTTTGAGGAGTTATTCTAGTGCAGGTTTAGCACAGGGGCCACTTGATGTCTCCTCCTTATATGCATCCCCACAGACAGTCCTCCTTTTAGAAATGTCCCTTCTCTCTGTGAGAGCTGTAAGAAGGCATGGCTTATTTTCAGTGGATCTGGTTCTTCACAGGAGGTCATGTCTCAGACTGCCCCACAATGTAGTTACGATGCATGGCTGGTTTGTGTCTCCTGTGCTTGTAGAGAGGTGGTTTCAGTTTAATTTCAGACAGCCACTAGCTGATTAGTTACATTGCCAGTGGATGAGGGGTTAAAAAAAAAAACGGAAAAAAATTAAAAAGAAAAAAAAAGTCAACGGACCTCATGTATCAGTGAGATTTTCTGATCTTTTTCCCCCCCCTCCCACAATAGGACATCGTCAGAAAATAGATGAGCAGACAAAGCCTGGGAGCTTGTCCTTTTCAGAGCGCCTGAGTGAACTGGAGCAGTTGCGTCGTACGGCCATGAGGGTCAGCCCACACCACCCAGCCCCCACACCCAACCCACGAGCCTCCTTGAACCACACCACTGCTTTTAACCCTCAGCCTCAGAGTCAGATTCAGGGTAAGTACCTGAAATCCTCCTCCCACTCATCCACCTCCACCCCGTCAGCCTGTGGAACGTGGGGGCTCACAGGCTTCGCTCCCTTGTACCTCCAGCTCTTCTGGACCTTCCTTGGCCACCTTTAACGAGTGAGAGCCTTTAATGAGAGAAAGGAGGGGCTTCCTAACATATGTATGTGTATCTAAAGACCTGACAGCTTTTAAGGGGTCCGTACTGTCTTGTCTTCCCCGTGTCAGCACAGCTCATGGTGTTAACCTCACCCGTGTCAGAACCGTAACGCTGTTTTCTTGCAAAGACGCATTATGGCAGGTCTTTTTCTATGTGTAAGTGCATTGGGTATTTATCAATTACATCGTGTGCTTGAATGAGATTGGAATACCGTCACCGCCTTGCTTTGACCTTTCCCAGGAAGGCAGTAGCAAAGAAAGCTTTGCAAAGTGCTTTGTCCCCTGAAGATGACCTCTTGGTGCTAAGACTTTAACACAGGCAGGCTGGTTTGAGCGTGTTTCTGTAGCTGGTGGTTATCCAGTGGGTTTTATTTGAACAAAAACCTGCAAAACGGTGACTCATGATTCTGATTTCCTCTGAGGCTCAGGCTCGGGTGATGCCAGTGAAACCAAGTCGTCTAACTTGGAAATCTTTTCTGCCGCCGCTAGAGCTGAGTCTGTCCCTGCTAAAACCAGCTCTGTCCCTGGGACCAGCTGGAGATCAGTGAGCAGTGAATCGGGTCACTAAACCGTCAGCTGACACGTAGTTTTGCAAAACACATCTCAAAATGCAGATTCATAGTGAGATGCACCAAAAGGGAGGGTGTGGGACAGCATTACTTTTAGTAGCAAGTGCTGTTCCTAATGGAGTTTTCCTCTATTCTTCCAGCCAGAATGAAATGGCCTTAGTTGAAGTTCTCTGCTGGGGTTCTGGGGAGCAATAGTTACCGCAGATCAGAATAAGGGGGTTTTAATGGCATTTGTTTTTAAAGCCAGGGTACCCTTTGTTGCGTGCAGAAAAGGTTATTGCTTACCTAAGGCAAATGCTTGTTACTTCCGTTTATTCCCAGTTGTAGGGAGGTCTTAGGCTTAGTGAGATCTACTGCAAATCTGCCGTTGTCTTTGCTGTGAGCGGAAGGGGCCATTATGGAGAACCAGGGGAGATAAATCAACACACCGTCCCATGCCATACTGTAGAAAGAGACGGGCAAAGAGACAGTTGGAAGGATCACCCAGCTCCTTCCCTCCCTGGAGCCACGCCAGGTCAGGTCAGGCGAAGGATCCTCTCTCCCAGCCCCTGCCAGTCCCCTCACTGAGCTCTCTGATTTGCGGAGCAAACAGCCTCGGGTTCCTCCTGCGCACAGCTCCCTTCCTATAAAAGAAAAGGCACATATTATTGTGGCTGCTCAGCAGCCAGCAGCTACGTGGGTGGAGGTATCGGTCGCAGGCTTGCATTCTTCAGCTTCTTGGGAACGCTATATGCTTAGCAGAGTATCGGGTTTAACGTCGAGTATCGCTCTCCCCTGGTTCCCTCTGAAAGTCCTTTGCTTGTTCAGCCTCAGAGCGATAGGCTTTTCACGCTCAGCCAGGGATTCAGCTGCTCTCTCCAGAAATACTTTCAGTACGTTGCTCTTGCTTTGCTCTTTGCAAACAAGGTTTTTAACGCGTTTCACCTGCAGGCATAGCTCAGAAAATGATGGCAATCAAACAGCTAACGTTTCCTCGTTGATACCCTCCTTGCCACTTCTCGAGCTGCCTTCTCCCAGTTCCCTTTTTCCTTTGCCTCCAAAGTGTGTGTGTTATCCATCAAGCAACTTGTTGAGGCTTGCAGTCGCTATCAGTAAAAAATAAGCCCCAAACTGAAGCCTCCCTCATTTAGGACCATCTCTGCTGCAGACGCCTTTTAGTTTCTAGGGCTCATTAGAATGCAGACCCCCCAAAATGAAACACTTTTGACCTCCTCCATAGCATTGCTATACCTCTCTGTACATCTTTGCATCCTGAAACACTTTTATTGGCACCCTCTCACTGAAAAGAGCACAGAGTGCTTTTTATATAGGCATAAAATAAGCCTTAAACCCCCATACATTGCTAACTTCCAAGTAGTAGCATTAAACTTCACTTTAACTCACACCAGTATGAATCACAGGCTACTCCTCTGTTCATCCAAGTCCTATTATCTTTTCTTTAAAAAACAAAACTAACTCAAAATAGACATCTCAGACTAGTTCTTGGATTTAAAGGGGCAGGTTGCCATGCCGCTAAACCACTGTTTATTTGTTGAGGTTTTCATCTATAAAAGGATTGAGGTTAATTTTAACTTCCTATTTTACCAAGTCTTGAATTTGAGCATGAAGCTGCTTTTGTCATGGATACAAGTCCAAGCAAGTAAAGAGACCATAAATTGCTATAATCGAGTTTTATGCTTCTTTCATATCACAAGGAGGGAGAAAGTACACCTGTTCGTTTAAAAGCTCTAACCATAGCCAATTCACAGACCAAAGGGGAACAGAAGGGGAGAAAAAGCTTCCAACACATCACACATGGTTTAAGTTGAAAGATTACTTTGTGCCAGTACCAAGCGTATAATGTCAAAGGATTTGACCTACACGCACAGGGTAAGGAAATTCAGTTAAAGCTCCAAACCCAGGCAACGCTTCAACCTTAACTCACCCCTTCCTTTGTACGGAGAGGAAAAGAAAATAGACAGAGCCATCTGAGCTGGGCTGGGCTGTTGTTTAGGAAAGTTTAGGTAAGACCCTTGATGAGCATTTAAGTTTATATATATATAATAACTACAAATAAATCTATCTATATATTATGGTTGAGTTTCTTCTAACACCAGCTTGAACCCGATACTAAATACATAATTACTGATTTTGCAGTGGCTAGTGTTCACCAGAGTAGGTAGATCTGTAATTCAAGAGTTTTACATAAATATGAATTTAAATGGTTTCTTTACAGCATGATTCTTTTCAGGGCCAATAGAAATATTTGAAATGTGTAAGTCATCAGACCAAGAAGATATTGTTTTGGAGGCATTAATGTTGAATTAATAAATTGCATAAATAAATTTCTATCTGGTGGGTTTAGGAATATAATCCAAAACCATGTGCAATTGAATAACTTTTTTTTTTTTTTTTTACAAATTAACCCAAACAATGTTTCCAACTAGTGATTAATTAATTACCCATATATTTAAAGAAAAAAAGAAAAAGCTATTTCTCCTGTCTAGGGCAAGCAAATAATCATTGTAATCACTTTAAGCTACATGCTTCTGGTTCTTTTTGTACTTTTATAGCCTTAAGAATATCTGAGTTTGCTAGCTAGCTTTTTTTTTTTTTTTTTAAATTTTGTAACCCTATATGTTAAGTTTCAGCTGGGACCATGATTTTATGGCCAAGTCTAAAACCCCTGGAAACAAGAGGCTGTAATAAAATTGCTGACAGATCCTTAAGTGAAGCAGCAGAATTAGCACCGATAGCAAAGCAAGAGAGATCGTTTGGAGATCAGCTCTTTGAATTAGCAAGAAACATAATGACTGAGAGATTATTTTGTTACAAGCCAGCCTTTTGTCTTCCTCCAGGTGCAATATGCTTTGTTTAAGAGACATTTCAAGGTCCTTGCTATCGTAATCTCCTTGCACCAAAAACAGCCCAAGTTTATCAGGGTTCCCATGAACCGGTGAAACAGACGAGTGGAGTCAAGGGCAGCGTTTAAGCCCAGGAATTAAAATGGCTTTGTTCCTACTACGACTGTATCCTGCCCTGATTTTTAATATTTCCACTTTTAAATCCGTTTAATAGGCTGTAGGTTAATAGAGTTAGAGGCATTCACAAGGCAGCGTTGCAGAGCGGGCTCCGACGGGGCTGTCGTTCTGCCTCCGTATTTCTGCTGCTGCAAAACGCAGTTTTGGGGTGCTTTTGAGAATCCGGATTGACGTGCTCATAGCTCCCTGCCAAAACAGAAAAACCGGCTCTCAAGATGAGGGGCTCGCCAGCTCTTTCCATTGTGCAATGCTCAAAAATGCCGATACTTTTATGTTGTTCTCTTTGGACACGTCTGCGTCTCCCCGTCTTGCCTTAACACGGCGCGCTTGCAGGGCCAGCACGTGGTGCTTTAATGGTGTATCGTCCCATTGCCACTCGATTAACCGCCTGACCTCTCTGTCCCAAAATATACGCTCCCTGGCACGACGAGCGAGTGCCCGCCTGAGCTTGGCACCTTTCCTATCGGTGCTGCTCCTGCCTTCTCCCGCAGCCGGCGGAGTAGCGTGGGGTGAGTCGTGCCGGGGCTGCTGAGCTCCTGGGTTCCTGGGCTCCAGCACTCCTCCTGGATGTGCGGGAGCCCTCCTTCCCAGCCCTGGAGTACACTTTCCCCCACCGCGAGCCAGGTCACGAACGTGTTGCTAGCAGCCAGGGGAGATCCCCTTTGATGGAGCTCCCCTCCATCACCCGTCTCCTGGGGCAGGCAGCCAACGTGCTGAGTGACCGCCGGGAGCCCGCTCTGGGCAAGGGGGAGAGATGCTCTTTCTCCTTTCCCTTCCTTTCGATGCCAGTAGCTACCAAATTGCTTCTGCATGGGGAAAAGGCAGGAGGTGAAGCCACCTTGGTGGTGTAGACCCAGAGCTCAAGTGCCGCAGCCACCGGCAAGTCACAGGAAGTTTGTTGAAATAGTGATGTTTTCCCAACATATTTTGCAAACCAAATCTGTTTAGCTGGAAGGGTTCCAAGTGGCTCTATCAGAAAGGAAATCTTATAGAGAGAAAATATCGCTTTACTGAAAGTACAATATGTTTCTCTGATTTACAGTTATTGCTCAGCATGTAATACTTTTATATAATGCCATGAGTAACCTCAGCAGTTTTTCTTTTTAAGGGGTACAGTGTTATTAGCAGCAGACTCACCCTGCTGTCTATTTATTCTGTCATAAACCAGTTTGCATCTGAAGAGATGAGCATGTGAGCATGTGAACTGGATTAGCACACACAAAACAATTATTTTATTCAGTCTAATAGAAGTCCACTTTGGGGAAACATCCCTCCTCTTTCATGCCCCCTACTAACAAATACATACAAACCTCCTGTTCAAGGGTGTTTGAAACCATCCTGCAGCTCTGCAGGTGCTCCTGGTTTTGTCCAGAGGGTCATCAGCAGACCTCAGCAGGCAACTAGGACCACACAGCCATTCACTCACTGCTTCCCCCCGACCCTGCCACCCCAGTAAGGTAGGGAAAAGAGGGAGGAAAAGGAGAGAAAAAACTCATGGGTTAAGATAAGACAGTTTAATAGAATAGTGATGGAAGAGAAAATAATGGTAAAAGAATATACAAAATAAAGTGATACAAGACGGCTCGCTCTCACCACCCGATGGTCTGTGCCCAGCCCATCCCAAACAGTGATGGTGGATCCCCGCTGCCCAGCCAACCCCCATATATATACTGAGTATGACGTCTATGGTATGGAATATTCCTTTGGCCAGCTTGTCCTGTCTGTGCTCCCTCTCAGCTTCTATGAGAAGCTGAAAAAGTCCTTGACTTAATATAAGCATTACATAACAACAGATAAAGCTATGTGTGTTATCAACATTATTCTCATACTAAATCCAAAGCACAGCAGCTACGAGGAAAAAAATTAACTCCATCCCAGCTGAAGCCAGGACACAGAGTTACTTGCGTTGACCAAACTGGAGCACATCTTGGGAATATTGCTTTAAAGCATAAACTAAAAGGCAGCAGCAGAAACGTGACTCTTGACATTTGGAGAATCACAAAAGTATTTTGCATAGCATTTCTGCCCAAGCTAGATGTCTCATTTTGTGGTGATACTAACACCCTCCATATCTGTATCTTGGAGGACATTTGTGAGGTTATAGTATAGACAGAATCTATTGTATAGACAAGAATATATCACTGGGGTAAAGAGATACAAAAGATGTCCATAATATAACTAAATAACCCACAGCTTCCCAGTGGCCATTTTTTCCTGGTTCCAGCTCTCAACATCACTTTTTATTCAGTTGCTTCATCCCATGTGGAAATAGGCTTCTTACACCAAGAGGCATGCCTTCCATTTGATTTGTGAAGTTTGTAACACCATTTGGGTCCTCTCCAAATACTAATTTTGACAGGGATAAAATTGTGTTACTGTAACACGTTATCTTTGCTAAGATTTTGCCTGTTTGCAGGGCTGGTTGTGCTGTGATACACAAGAGGGGTGGTGATACCCAGCAGTAGCCCAGGGACTAGAGCAGTCCCAAGGAATTCCCTCCATCTGGCGTTCCCTCCATCTCCTCTCTTCCCTCCTTCCCTGCCAGGAGCAGACCAGCAGTTTTACCCTTTTGAGATACCATAGGTGGGATACTGTATCAATAGCAGTATAACAAGTTTTAGAAAAATCTCCTCGGAGGTCCAGATGAAGTAATTATTATCCGGTGTTCAAGAAAAATTAATTCAAGTGGCAGTGGGTGCAAAGGGAGGCTGTTAGTATGATGAGAGGAATAAAGACCTTCCTTTAAAGAAGAGATTAGCATAGCTGGGTTTATTCAGCGTGCCGAAACAGAGGCTGAGAGGGAAGATAATTACAGTCAATAAACACAGCAGAGAGATTCAGCATTGGGGAGGGAGGAGAACCATTTGTGCCAAAGGACAGTGTTGGCTCGAGAACAAGTGGTTATTCTGTAAACTGACCGTCAATGAATTTAGGCTGGAAATTAGAAGATGGCTCTGAGGTATCAGAGTAGCCCTGGCAGCCTTCCTGGGGGCTATTAGAGACAGAAAAACGTAATTTAAGACAGATCTTGCTATGTTATGTAAGTGCAGAACCCAAGACGTGGCTGGGCTGCAGGACCCAGGAGATGCTCTGCGGGCCTGTATTTTCTTCCATTTGATCAATTCTCTGCACCTGGGGCTTCACCAGGGCGAGACGAGGCACATTTCTTTCTCTGGGACAGGCAGGAGAAGGCTCAGGGATCTTCTCTGCTCTGTCGGATCTCAGTGACAAAACTTCTGCCTGCAGTCTCCCAGAGAACTCTGTAGTTCCACTTGGACCACCAGGTCTTCAGCCGTTCTCTGAACAAATCCCACCTGGGATGTGGGCTCAGCCAGCTCTCCAGCACTGGCTGGAGACCTCACTCTTCACCTGCTAATGGGAAGGCTTTTCCCCTTTGAGGGTGGCAGGAATCTGTCCTGCCACCAGCTCCGTGCACCTCAAAGATTCATCCCCTTCAGCCACAGATTTGTGCCTCCTCTGACTGAGTGTTCCCACTCGGGGCAGAGCAAGGTGAGGAAGCCAGTTCCTCAACACCTGCTCACGTTGCAGGCAGAACGCCCAGCTCCGGGGCATAAGCCTTGCTCAAGAGCCTCCTCTGCCTCCTCACTTTCAGCTCTAGAAAAAAAAAAAAAAAAGGTTTGAAATTGTTTAGCTTTTTCATCAACTTCAGGCACTAATGGAAAGAATTATGTAATGGTGTTTAATCCAGAAGATTTCCAAGTGTCGATATATTTAAGATACCAATCTTCATATTCCAATTGCCTGGCACTTCCTGAGGTTAAAAAAGCAATAGATAAGGCAACAAATATGTTCTCAGTCCCCAAGCAACATCTCCACTTACACAAATTTTCCTTCTTTTTTTTTTTTCCTCCTTTTTTTCACCCACATGGAGCATCCTAAAGGATGAGCTTAACTACAAAGGGAAATTTTGGTTTTAAAGCAGAAATCAAAAAGTTTAGAGATTGTATTTTGTTCTAATTTTCGTCAAATTCATTCTGCATGTCTTTTGGCAAGCTATTTAGAGCTTGATTTTTACAGCGTATTTAAGAAAACTTAACACACCAGAAAGGTGTCTTAGCAAGATTTTTGAGAGTGGCCATGCACCTAAGCCACAGAGAAATCAGTGACAGCTGTGGAGATAGCTTTGGAAATCTGTCTAGCTGTCTAGCTGAATCTTGAGGCGGCTATAAAATTTGGCAGCTCGTGCCCAGACATAGTTTTATTTTTCATTAATCAGTCCATGTCTTTTACCACATGAGAACAACACTGAGCTGATGGATACTTTAAAAAAAAACACAACAACAGAGCTTGCAGGTAGGGACAAGTATCCCTGTTCAGTTTTTAACTTGCACGGTGATCTATGGTTTGTTTTGTTTTGTCATCTTCAACTCAGTATGCCAAAGTCCCTTCTCCGTTATGTCACTGCAAAAGTGGAACCTCTCTCTGAGCCAATGCAGGAATCTTGTGCCTGCACTGATGCTACCGCTCCATCGTTAGTGCTCTCGGTGGTCAGTGATCTCCAGAGAAAAGATTGAATTACATGGGCTCACTTCTTGCTCCTTTAGCTCCCTCCTGGTGCAGCAGTGCTGGAGTCGCCCTGCCGAGGTGGAGCCTCTGCCTCCTCTTCCTTCTCCTCATCTCTGGGGCAAATGAGAAGGCTCGGTGTCTTTCAGGGTGGCAGCTTTGATGCACTGTAGCTCAGGGGACGTATCCACCGGCTGTTGAGATTAGCTGGGTCACTAGGCTCTCTTACTTTTCCATGGAAACACCTTATTCTGGCTCACCGCTCCTCGTGCCCAGCATTAAATCTCACCTATGGCATCAGCATGCTGGAGATATCAAAAGCAAATATCCCTGCCTGCCCCAGAGGCAGGTACTCCCACCGTCCTGAACTTTGGACGACAACACATGGCCAGCCTTCAAGGCAGCTACTCCTTGGTTTTTGGGTTATTCCTCACTGGCTCTTGAAACGTATTCTTGGCCTTTGAATAGCCCAACTGTGAGGAAGATTAAAAGCCCTGATTGCAAAACTCCGGTAAATAAAATCTCTCCTAGTACTTTACTGACAAACCCAGTTTCTTTCCATAGCATTCTCCTCTTTAATCCCCTCTTGGCAGAACATGACATGTTTTGGTACCAGAGCTCAAATTACCTTCCATGGTAAATAAAACAAACAAAAAATAAATAAGAGCTCCTTACCCTAAAAACAAACACCCACTGAAACCAGCTTATTAGTCAGCTGATGCTGCCCATGTGCTGGAAGATACCACTGATTTTGTAACTGAATGTATTCTTTTCCCTCAAATACTGAATTGAGCCCCTCCAAACTTGAAAGGCTGAGAGGTTAGAGCAGAATGACCACAAGCACCCTTGCTATTTGCCATCTAGGAAAAAAAGGAAGAAACCAGGAGACTAGCCCACGGGTTAGTACTCAAATGTTTGTTTCTGAGGTGAAAACCCCACCTCAGTATACAGAGCCCGCACGGTCTGGGTTGGTGCAGACAGCTAGATCTGGATGGAGTGAAATCAACCCCTCTAGATCTGCAGGAGGATGCAGCAGCTACCAGTGCTCATAGCAGCCAAGGGGCTCTGCTTTCTCCACCAGTGGGTTCTATCCTTGGGGCGGGGGGGTCCTGTCGAAGCATCAAGTGCAGGCATGCCCTCGCCTCTTCTGCTGCCGTGCCTTTAGCAAGACGTTGCCTCAAGCAGATCTTCCCTAGTTATCCCATGTGGTTAGAGGGTTCACAGGGCTCCTTTCACACGACTAAGTACACAGTACACCCTTAGCAAACTTATTTATAAGTTTTCCCTGTGTATTCAGTCTATTATGACCCCTATAAATGGAGATTGTTCACATGCAAAGAACAATGGGCTTGGATGTGCTCAGTAAAACAATCAATTATGTGGGGAAATGCATATTATATAGTCAAATAGACGATAGGATCTGTCTGACCATTTTCATTCTATTTATACATCTCTTCACTTAAAAGTGCTGAGGGAAAAAAAAAAAAAAAAGGAAATAGATCCATTAAAAAATTGTGGTTTTGCTGTCAAGGTCGACTTGATTTCCGACAGTAAATGTCTAGGTCTGCCTCAGAGGTTTGGGCAGGATACTCAGTTCAACTTTGGTGGTTTCAAGATCTTCCAGGTTTTAGTGCTCAACTCCGGGCACTTTCAAGGAGCCTGGATACCTGCAAAAAGAGATGTTTTGAATGTCCATGATTAGGTACCCAAAAATGGAACGGGATCACTTGGCGTGCTTTAGAACATATTGTAGTTTGCATCCTCTGCATTTTTAAATAACTACAAATATCAGAGCTTTTAGATATCACTCGGCCAGTTTAGATTCTGGGAGATCAAATTCAGGTGTCATTACCAACAAAAAACAATGAAACCAAAACCTCTTTGCATAGAAGTAAGTTACATATTCACTGCTTCATTCTTTGATAAGTTTCTAGTATGCAGAGAAGGTGCTGTAAATTGCTGCACCCTTTGGCCTGTAGGAAAGACCCTGTTTGGTCAGAAGCGACTCTTCATTTTATTGGTGCAGTGATGATTTACAGGTAGCTGAGCAAGCATAACGGTTATCATGATTTTAGTTCTCACTGCATAAGGTTACTGAAGTGTATTTAATTTTAAAACTCCCAAGTCCTAATGATGGTCCTCATTCTGCAGTAAAGCACGTGAATAACTGCTCAAAAGATTAGTCTCTTTGATACCCTCGAGACCTATATATACATGAGCAATTTCACATGCAAAACCATTTGCAAATTCAAACTCAGTATTAATTAGTTCATGGGGGAAGGTATGCACCAGAAAACATTCTTCTCTGCCATACATTCTAGAAGTGAACCCTTGTGTTAACTTGAAAAGGAATCACACAAAAGGGAGGGAGACACGTCAAGTGAGCGTAAACCAAGGTTCACCAACTAATGCTCACCTAGATACAAATGGACCTCTAGGGTATTATCATTTTTACCCCTCCTCTGCAAATACTTTTTTTGAAAAGCTCTCTGTCAGCTGTCTTCAGCTTTTAAGCACATACCTGGATGTCCATGCCAGGCTCTCGTGCCGATGGCATTCCCCAGCCTCCACCCTTGCAATCCCTCTCCCATCGCCCAGCCAGCCGATAAGCCCCACGGGTGGATGCAGCAGGGGACCAGCCTGGGACCTGCAGGAGTCAACCCTGGCCCTGGGAAGCCTCCTGCCAGTCCCACTTTTGCTCGTCAAGGGACTGTGAGTGCTGCCCATCCGTGTTATGAAACACAAGAGCCCCGTGCACTCCATGAGGATGGAGGAGCTGGAGGAGGGACAAGGGGGTTGCAGCTGGGAACCAAGGGCAGCTAAAACTGAGCTGCTGGAGCATAAGGAGAAACCAGGTAGAGCAGGGCTTACCAGATGCCACGGGCACTGTGGAATGACTGACCGTCACCAGTGTGTCTGTGGGTCACCCACAGGTGACTGAGCCCAGGGTGGTGGGTGCCACGCGGGATCTCTTCCTGCATGTGCCGGAGCCTGAGGGAGGAGCAGGAGGCCACCGGCACTGCCTGCTCTTGCCCTCACTGGGGTGACTAACGTGGCCAGACACAGAGCAGGGATTAGGTTGAAGCAGGTGAGAGAAGTAAAGGCAGAAAGGAGAGAGTGTGAAAACAGGTTTTCCTGGAAAAGAGAAGGAAATATATCCATGGAAAAAAAAGAAAGAAAGAAAAACAGCTGTGTTAATTCTTGTGCTTGTTTCATCATGTTCAGAGCCTCCTAAACTCCCATGGAAGGGAACGGTTTTGTTTCATGAGGGTGGTGCGTACTGAGTGCGTGTCCATGTGATTTTTGTATTTGTACATTAAACATTTCCCCAAGATGTAATTCCTTCCCTCCTGCACTTGGAATAAAGTGACTTTACAAGAAGGACTGCCTCCAAACAGCAAGCAAAGGAGGGCTGTTGGGGCAAGATAGGGCAAATGTAAATGTGTCTGAGCTGGCTGCTCCACCCAGCCTCTCATCTTCATATGAAAAAAAAAAAATTAAAAAAAAAGTTTCCAATAACCGAAACAGGCAAGGTCTGATCTGCACAGACGGTCTGCAGGCATCTGCCCAAGAAGCTGACGGTTGGCTGGTACATCCTCATCTGATTTATGTTGTGTGTGTGTTAAGCCTTAAATTGTTGAGTCTCTGGCTGGCTGCAGTGGTATTACTGGATGGTTGGTGTATGTTTTCAGCTCACAGAGCTGGCTCTGATACTGGGGTTGTTGGCGCTGAATCAATTCCAATCTCACACCTGTCTGAGACAATGAAGGCCTTGTTGCACACATCTCCACCAAAGGCTGTCATACAACTTATTTTTCACATTTGAAGAAGAAGGAAAAAAAAATCGAGGGAGGACTGAGGAAACGCTGTCTCCTCGCAAGACACGTTCCCCATGCCTTGATGCAGCATGCCTCTCTTTTCTTTATGGGAAAAAACATTTACAAAACAAAGCCAGTGGAGTGCTTATGGAAAGTATAGCTGACAGTTAAATGTGACTAAGGCTTGGTCTACAGGGCCTTAGTCTGTACGACTGTGCCTGGTGGATTAAGCGTGGGAGATAGGCACCTAGTTTGTCACCCTCTTACTGGAAAGTTCACCTCAAGCTGGGTGAGTGCTATTAATAGCTTCTTATCAGTGTGCTGTTTACCTAGCGTTTTGGGCTCATTTCTTGAGATCTCAGAGGTTGTGGAAGGTGCTGGGCTCAGATGCCAGCGTGTCTGAGATCCTCTGCTTCCTGGCAGTGAAGCCTGGGTGGAGGATCATCCTGGCTCCAGACACCAGTCACTCCCACGTTGAAGGCAAGAGTTTGATCTTTCTCTTGGTTGTCCATCTATGCCCTTGTAGTCTCCCTTCATCTGCTCTTCCTCCTCCAGTTCTGGTACACAGATGACTTAGATGTGCATCCGCAGGAAACAGTAATGTTTTAGAGCCTTTTCCTGACCTTTCTGTTCTGCCCTTCTTCCTGCTGAGAGTGAATGGTAGAGGGAGGCAGGGACTCCAGACCTGTCCCATGCAGGTTTTACCATTTATGATGTTAGTGGCAATTTTTTCCCAACTCAGATGGAAGGCACATGCCGGGGCATTTCCTTGGAGGGGGAGTTCACTCCCTACTGCTGAAACAACCTGAAAATGCCTTCCAGACTCTCCCCTCATACCTGTTTGCCACATATCAGCGAAGACTGACTGAGCCTCCTGAGCCAGCAGAACTGCTGCGGTGCTCTTCGTGACTGCGTCCACCCGTTCAGGTTGTGCAGTTCAGCAGCTTTCCCGTGCCCTTTTTGTACACTTTCTAGCCCGATCTCCTCTGTTTTTGCCAACGCCGCCCCTGGTTGCATCACTGGGACTGTGCAGGCAGGAAAGGGTAGATGGAAGGCTGAGCGGGGAGGGCAACGTGAAATGCAACACGAGCGTGTTCTCGTCCCTCCTCATCTTGACTCTCAGTGCAGTCTCCGTTCTTTGCCCCAAAACGTCTTTCAAGGATGGAAGTAGGAAGGGAAAAAGAGGGAGAGGCACTGCAACCCTCCTCATGTTCAGTGAGTGTTGAGAAGCAGACCAAAAGACCGCTCTTCAGCCAATCCAAGTTGGCCTCACTCTACTAACGAGTCCAGCTGAGGATCTGTCCTTGCACCTTGCCGGGGTGGTCTTCAGCATAAAAATAAATGATTAACTATGTAATGAGTGAATATAAAGACAGCTGGTAAAGCATACTTCTGTTGGTACTTGCATGCCTTTGTTTAAGAATACAGCAAAAGGCCCTGCGGTGATGAAATGCAGACGGGAGCATGATGTTATCTCGCACCTATAAACCTTGCTCTGAGTCCACTGGTGGCCACTATCCAGAACTGCTGAGTTCAGACACACTGGCTTGTACTAAGTAGAAATGGCGCTTTCAGTCTTCAGTAAACAGCATTTTTGCCGCAGGGCCCAAATCCTTCAAACATTTGCCTGGGTAATTGTCTGGTTTTGCCTTCTAGTGTCTCATCATCAGCTTATCTGTAAGTTCAGACTGGCTAAATGAGCATGTGGGGATGGGGGAAGAGCTGCTGGAGGATGGGGGAATAAACCATTTCATATTTAATTCACTGGCAGGAGAGACTAATATGAGTGCAGCTAAACGATCATTTTAGGATCACGTTGGGGAAAAAATGAGTAATACAGCATATTAATTTAAACAGATTAAAGAGCTGCACAAATAAATGAAGGGGTTTTTTGGTTGTTGTTTTTTTTTTCCCTGGCAGTTCCAAAATATCAACAACTGCAAAACAACAACAGCAAATATATAATTTATGGGTGAATTTAAATCTATTGTGTCATAAAGTTGCCAATTTTTAAAACAGTGAAAATGAGGCATAAAAAACCATTTCCATTAAGGCACTTTCTGAAGTTTTTCTTTCCCTGACCAAGCCAACAATCTATAACCTAAAATAACCTTGTTTCTTGCCACCACATTGGATTTTTGCATTAAATGTAAATGTCTTTCCTTGGTCTTACTCATAGTGGTGTTCATTAGGAAAGAAAGCAATAACTATTTAATATTTGATTGCTTACATATCACGATTATGTTTAGCTTTGAGATAGTTTCTTAAACGGGAAAAAGTTCCTTTTCCTTATAACAATGACTTGTGATCTTCTCATGCCACACTTGTCTAAAACTGCTCACTTCAGCACATTCAGTGGAGTTGAGCTGTGTTTAGCTCAGTTTCTAAAAAGTTTTTGATGTGTCAGTGTTTCATAGGTTCGTAACTGCTAACAGAGAACAGTAATTTTACATGGTATTTCTGAGCAGACAGGCTAGTCACAGGGTGTAATTTGAAAAGAGGTTATAGGAAGCCAGACTTTTCAAGCCGTTCAAAAGTGTTTAGTGTATTCAAGGTTAATTTTTAAGATGTTTAATAGAGAAAGCGAAATGAAACTGCTATATATACAAAACACCACGTATTTCCTATTGCAAAAAGAAATCTTCCTCAGCCTGGCAACACAACAGCTGTTTGTTAGTTAATACTGGGAATTACTTTATTTCTTCCACACCGGGACATTTTGCAACATTTGACATGTGTTGACACTTCTTTTCTATACTGGATTACAACTTTCCTTCAACGCTGTTACTCCTTACTCCACCCATTCTGGTAGCACCCACCTGCACACAAACCAGTGTTATTATGATTGGGACGTAGGTACACAAAGTTTGGGGCCTTGGTGCACGTTTCCCAGCTGTCCTGGGTTGTCCTGGGTCCCCTGCAAGAAGGGGCATCACCAGGGAGGTGAATGGGAGCTGGGGGCATCAGCAGGCTCCCCCTAGGTCTCCTCCTGGCACCGCTGCCCTGATGGGTGGCATGGATGTACCCTCCCCGTTCAGGGCAGCCCCCTTCCCAGCCGCCCTGGTGGGGGGTGCAAACCCAGGGCACTGCTGGCTGAGCCCTGCACATTCAAAGCCCCACGCCTATTTATTCAGGGGTCTCTCATTTTTGGCACCTTGCATTGGAAGGGCTTCAGCCCTGCGGCAGCTTCTCCGTGTGTTGATTTGCTGAACTTCTGCTTGGCATCTTCTGCAGCACTAAAGAGGGAGGCACTTTAAACTTCAAAGCTCATGCCGCCCGTATTTTTTGCCCTTCGTATTTAGAACTAGCTTGCTCTGAAATCAATCAGTGTAACATTCATATATGTCCAGCCCAGCAAACCCGCAAGAGGAGCCGAACCTAGTGCACATCCTGAGCACTCCTGCTCCCGCAGCTGTGGAGAAGGGTTGAACAAGGAGAGGCGAGTCTTTACCTTCCTTTTAATCTTTCTTCCTCCGGCTGTGCCCCTTCAGCCTCTCAGGAGGGAGTCAGGGGAGACGTCCCGCTGCCACCCGCCGGGACCGTAGGTCGGGCGGAATCGGCGATGGCTGCAGCGCGGCAGGATGCTGCATTCCTCAGCTACACAGCAAGTGCCAAGGGATTTTGTAAAGGAAGCAAAGCATTTCTTAAACGGTATTTTAAATGTATTTCTGGACTGAATGCCCCTGACAACCCAGTGAGTTGGGGCTTTCAGCACATACTTCTGGGCTTGACTCATTTTCCATTTTAGTTTTGTAGATCTCCTCAAAACCAGCTTGACAGTTTAGAGGAGCAGACCATTTAATATAGTTTTCAACAGGTCCATTTTGGTTTAATACTACAGCGAGCAACAGTTTCTGAGCTACCTCCTTTTTAAAAAAATCCATGCATCATTCTAATCCAAACTGACTTTACAAATATATGTTCACATGGCAAAGACCTTACTTCACCTTGTAAATCAAAGCTGCACTCTGGAGAGAGGTTTCATACCAGTGGGCTCAGTATCGTTTTTCTCAAGGTGACCTCAGTTGTTAAAGTATGACGGTTGCATTTGATATGTCACTTACTTTCTCTAAGTCAATAAAATGAACGACCGTGTCTTTAGATCATCAGAGATCTGCTTATGACCAAAAGTTGTTTTAATCCTGATTTGTGTTGGAATTTAAAAGAATCCAAGCAGATTTCATTTGCCACCCTGAATAAGGGTTTGGAGGGTGACACTCTGCTGTGTGTGCAGAGTGCCCCTAGATGAATTCTACTTTATTACTTTATAGGCTTTCTTCTCAGCACTTGGGATGAGATCATGAAAGTGTAAATGGCTGTTATCTTCAAAGGCCTCTTTTATACTGACAAAACTCCACCTTACTGACTCGTATTAATAATCTATTGCAATCCTAATTAGTTCACATCAAGGTCAGTGTTTTGTGGTGGATAAAATGACTGTAAACTCCAGAGAGTAAGTTTTTTTCTTCTACTGCTTTCATGTTGAAAAAGAGGAGGGAGTACTGAAAGTGTAAAGGAATAGATAGATGAGGACTTTTTGTTTATCTGTAGGCTAAAGAACTTTAATATGAAGTAATTAGTTCACATCATCAGGAGCAACCTGTAAGATACCTGAGGCCACGTTGTAGTCATTCCTTTATCACCGTGTCTCCCTGTAGACTGCAAAGGCTTCCTCATTCGACTCTGCTCCTTTCTTCATGGCATTAGTTTTCCAGTGGGAATAATCCACCCAAGGAACTTTCAGCCTCATATTTTATTGCCTTGAAATGCAGACACAAAGCTAGGAAATGCTTCACTGTGACATGAGCTCATTGCTGCCTTTTTGAGCACCCAAAGGCAGAGTCTCTCTCAAGCAGTGGCTCTGGGGCTGGGCACCAGGGTATCGGCAATCCCTTCGCAGGACTAGCAGGGTCAGGTCCACCCCACAAGCATGGAGGTTATTGCCCTACAAAGGAAGGTGCAGGTAATCTTCTATCTGCAAATAGTGATTCAATGTGACTTCCAGGTCCTGGCCCAAGAGATACCTCACCAATTTCTTTGGTCTTGCTCCACCCCATGGAAAGGAAACTTTGGAGGTGTAACCAGGCTGGGATCCATTTCACCTAACTTTAGACATCCATGTTTTGTGTGTCTCCATCTGACACAGTCATCTGGTATCTGTGCAATCGTGGAGAGAAACAGCTGTTCATTGGGTGTGATTCACCCGCCTGGCTTGGCTGAGATGTCTCCCTTAGGATGAAATAACTTGCACCCCACAAGTGTGTGTTTCACCCTGTTGGCAATAAAGTCTAGAGTCTAGACAAGTAGCTCAGAGGTAGACACCTACATTGTAGATCTCTCAGGTGGGATGAACCCTGCCCCAAGAGCCAGGACACTGGCAGGCAGCATTACATTTTGTACACAATTACCAACCTACTTCTGCGTCTGTGTTTCCAGGGCATGATATACCTGCCCGAGGCAGCCTGAAAGCAGCTGCTGTCACTGGCAGCAGGGCAGTGAGATGGGTTAATTGACTGGCTCCTCAGTGAGCACTGTACTCCATCTGAGCCCTACGCTTCAGGTAGGCTTACTTTAGGTAAGCTTACTTTAGGTAAGCTAACGAGCACGAAGTACATATCTCTCCCCCAAGCTGTTTTTACAGGTGAACTTTCCCTGCCGGGGTGACATCAGGTAAATCGCGTGTGCTCTGACTCAGCCAAGCGCCGAGCTCTGTGCCCTGAGTGCTCTGCTGAACTTTCTGCTTGCTTTCTGCTTGCATCAGTTCTCCACCTGCTAAAATGAGGATTGTGATACTGCCCTTCCTCCGGGGGCAGTGTGAGATTCAAGGAATTAATTAGCTGGGAGGCGGTCACGTACTAGTAGTAGTTCAGGGAAAGGTGAAGAGGAGTAGCTGGACCTAGAGGAGCAGAGGAGAGAAGCTGGGGAGGGGACAGGTGGGGCAGGAACAGAGATGCTCTGTCGTCTGGCAGAGTTTGGACTGGTGCAGCAGGTCAGGGGAAGCTGCCACGGTCTCCATACAATTCCCCTCTGGAGTTGGAGAGATGTGATTTCTAGGCGTGGGGTTACCAAGATGGATAAGGAAGCAGTAACTCTCCCACTAGGTCCCACCTCCTAGTCCCTGTGCGGGTCACCACGGATCATGCACCCTCCCAGCAGCAGAACAACCACCTGCTCTCCCCCTAGCACGGCTGAAGCCAAAGGAAACCGCAAGGCCATGCAGCGAGTAGGCAAGCATATATATGTGCACACGTATGTGTGTGTGCGTACACACATGTACGTGCCTGTATGGCATCCTTCTGCCCGAGCCATGGGGCTCTCAGCCTCACACCGCCGCCCAGGCTGGGCACAAGGGGACAGAGGGTGAAGCCTGCTGGCCGCCGGCATCCATGTGGTATCTGTCCCTGATTTCCTCACCTTTCAGTTTGTGCTTCGGCAGCGCGCTCAGAGATAGGGGAGAACGCTGCAGCGGCATGGAGTCTGGCGGCGTGTCTCCTCCAGGGGAGCCAAAAGAGTGGAAGGTCAAGGTTGAATTCTTTTACTTCATTCCTCGTCAATGTGGGGAGGGAGGGAAGAGAAGGACGGGTAGTGGAATGGAGTCTCCCTCTTGAACAAATAACTGCAGCTCTCTAGGGTGACTCATACCTCCAAAGACAAAGAACAATGCATCCTTAATTTGCAAAACTCAGCTTTTCAACTTCTGTGTGTCACTGGCACCCAGAGACCTAGCAGTTTGCCCATAATGCCATCATGTTCTTCAAAGCAGCAGTGACGCCAGCCCAGGAGGAGTGTGCTTACTCAGGAGGAGAGATGGTTTATATTTCATTTGAGCAGCTTATGTACTAACCTGCTAGGGCAGCACCATAGGTTGATTGTGAAATCAAGAGTTTTCACAGTTGGTATTTGGAGTTGTCTGCACTTCCTGATTCTGGCACCAAGTTAGCAATGGGACCTGAGAGGTTTCATAGGGAGCCCCCGCTCCCTGCTGCCAGTTGCCATTACTAAAATGCTACTTCTTGTTTCTTTACGTCGCGTTGTGCGTATATAGTTCTGCTAGTCTAGGCAGCTCATTAAGGCAGCTTTAAGCTTGAGGGAATATGCACTTCTCTTTTTATCCACAAAATATACATGGCTAGAACAGATGCTTTCTCCTGCTGCCTTTGATATCATCTCCAAGCATCTTACTATCCTTGGAACACTGACTTTCTTGACATGGATGTGAAAAGAGTGAAGGAAATTCAAACAAACCATTAGCACACACTCAATTGTTTTTCTCCCTCCCCTCCCATCTCTTTCTAAAGAAAAGCTAGCAAAAAATCTTCATACAAGACTTCCAGTCTGCCACTAACTCAGTACTGGAGGACTAACATCCTCAAAGGTGCTCACAGATTTGCACCATTTTCTTCCTCAAGACCCTTTCTAGTGAAGCGTTTAAAAGAAAAGGCATAACAGAGAAGACCTGATGCACAGAAACCAAATGCAAAGGGGAGTGAACAGCAAAACTGCTGCTCTGCACTCCAGAACCTGATCACACCTCTTTGTCATCTTCCATGGTTTCCCTTACTACACACTTTATCTTCCTCAGGGGTTGGTACCTTCCTGTATGTCCACACAGCACCTAGCATGCTTTGGGAAGTTCTGCATCAACGCTAAGAACCATGGCTAGAACAAACAGCCTCAGCAACTGCTTTTGGAAAGGTTTCTGCTTAAGGCTGGTATTTTTCTTCTTTATTCTCAAGAGTATGATGCCTCAGTGTGGAGAAACACCCTCAATCTCCTGCCCCAGTTTTTTAGAGACTCAAATGCCTCTAGAACTTCTGTAGCCTTTGCAATACTCCACAAAACCACAGTAATATTGAAATAAAATGAAAGCAAACATTGAGGCAGGAGTTTGCTGCCAAAGATCTCTCTTCAAGAGAATAGCTGAGGATTTGGGTGGTTCTCCCCCCTCCTCCAACTTAAAAATTTCCAGACACACGACATATCTGTCGCTGTCGTTCTCAACCAGAATAAGTCCTGTCACCTGTTAGCAATCTAAAAGGGGCTTTTCAAGGCTACGGAGATGAGTGAACGCTCATCTCCTATAAATTTCCAGTGGAAATTAGAAAGCTTTGAAAAACCTTCCCCGAGGGCAAATCAGAGCTTGCACCCACCTCTGTGAAACCCGCAGGTCTCCCAGCTGTTGAGCTGGGAGGTGGCTTTGTGGTGTGACAGTGGTTTCCGCAGCCTGGCACATGGAGGGAAACCACCCTGCAGGGTGAAGTAGCTGCTGGTGGAATTTTACAGTTTGCTCTGTAATTTTCCAGCTCCTCATGTTCCAGCGCTGAGAGGTATGAGAATACCAGCCTTGTGCGGCTGCTGCCACTGCCGCTGCCTCTGCCAGTGATGGACTTGTCCTTTGGAAAGTCCCCCTTATTTAAGCTACTGACTAATTCTTTCAGCTGCCGGGAGATGACACACCTTTTCACGGTGCTGCATTAGGCTGAGAATTTGCTGGGTCCCGAGGGAGGGAGGGAGATTGAGTCATTCCAGATGCCTTGCTCCAGACAGAGCCTGGGTCAGACTCAGGCAGGACCTTATCACCGTCCCTTGTGCTTCTCACACCTCCACCTGAAGCTGCTGGCACTAGGGGGGAATGAGAGAAACCAAGCGGGAGGAAGAGGCAGAGGCAGGCACGGAAGAGATGTTGGCAAAGAGGGGATGAAAGAGGAAAGACTGAAGTTTTTAGGCAGGCGGCATCTCTCTCCTGAGCACAAAACTACACGGAGTGTTTCTGTGCTCATAGTCCATTTCCTCTATTAAGCAAGACACCTCTCTGAATGAACAAGTCTAATCAAGACCATTCCTGCCTTATACTCAAAGGAGAGGAAAGTCACACTATAAAAACTGTTTCCCTTTGGAAAGATTAGCAAATCAGACTGGGGAGGGGGGGGGGGGGCGGGGGGAGGAGGGGGACGACACACACAAATCCCAGACTCAGAAAAGCCTTTGAAAGCAGTTAAGGATCTGACTCTCTCTTGTCTGCCTCTGAGTTTGACACCAGTAAACTAATCCCAGCTTTCATTCACCCCATGTCTTCTGCCAGTTGCTGCCTTTAAAGTCCTTGCCAGGATGGTGGAGGAATTGCAAAGCTCGACGCTATGCGACTTGCGGGGCTTGTTGCATATGACTGACAGAAATTTTTGCAACTTGAGAAAAAAAAGTCTGGCAGCAGCAGCGGCTATTTCGCAACTCATCTCCGTCCGGCTGTGCTGAGGATGGGGGGATTTTCACTGACATAGGTAGTAGCTAATAGCTGCTCGGTACTTCAGGCTGATGCCTCCATCTCCCTCCATCCTGGCTTGGAAAAGAAATCACTTTGTAGAAGTCAGTTTGTCCTGGTAATGGCATTTCCAAGCAGGCAGGTGTCATTTCTGAGAGGGAGGAGCAGGCGGCCCATATGCGAGCGCAGGAAGGGGAAGGTGGCAAGGCGGGCAGCCTGGCTGAGTCAAAGGCATACCTGCTCCCTCCCGGGCCGCTGCCGGCTCCGCCGCCATCCCGCCTCACGCCACGGCGTACTGACTCACATCCTGCTGCTCCTTTTCTGAAGCTTCCAGGAACATGCTGTATCATAGCGAGATTTGGCTGCGCAGCGCCTCTTGGCTGGGAGCAGGCAGCAGTGTCTGACCTGCAGTGGCACACGGAGAACCGTCTCTCTCTTGCACTCCAGGGGCACGAAACAGCCTCAGAGGTGTGTGGGATCCAGCCGCACGCGTCCTTTTTTCCTTTTGGGCTCATAGGTGCAGTGGGACCTGTTACCTGGTTTTAATTCGAAGCTTGAAGATTTTAATATGGCTATAAAGAATTATTTTCTGATCAGACTGTAAAATCTGAGGGGGGCTTTCTTTAAGACAGCTTGGTACGGATTGTTATATTGGTTATATAGAAATGATGAAGTGATAGACATTTTTGCTATAATTTCAAGCAACATCCTGAGCTGGTCCTATAAATCACCAACTGAAACATGCTGATTTATACCTTCCGAGTACCTGACAGCATCACAGTGTTTTCTTTTGGAGGGAGAGGGATATGCTGTTTTACATTTTGAACTGTGTAACACCCCCCCCTCCCCCCGAAAAAGAATGACATAGAAATAGCATCCTAGGACTTCATGTTTATTATGTCCCAGTGATTTCTATGTCCCATACACTCAGGATTAGTTTTACAGACAAAAAGACATTCTGTGAAAGCTCAGGAGACACACTGGGGTTTTTGAACTGAGGTCTTGACCCATTCATCCCGTGCCCTGAGCACAAAGGGAGTTGTTTTCTTTTGTACTTGACTAACAATAACAACTCGGGAAGCCAAAATATGCCACGAGGACAACTCCGTTGCCTGGCAGGTGTTTCTTCTGCTTTACTGGTCCGTGTCGGTTCTGCTGGGCGAGGGTATCTTTGGGGTCAGGGCATATCCATCTCTCGGGTACCCCCCGGGCCCAGGGCTGCTCCTGAGAGAGATGCTACTTCTGCGCAGCGATGGAGCCGACCTGCAGTTAGACAGCGCTGGCGGCGTCCCGGGTGGGAATGACTAATAGGTGTTAACAGAGGTCGTGCCAAGGGCTGTGGCGGCTCTCGGGAAAAATTCATCCTCCCGCTGGTTATGTCACAGCGGGTCTCGAAGGCAGCCCGGCCGCTGGGCTCTCCCTGCGCCCGGAACGTGGGGGTCCGGTCGCCGCCGGCCCGTCCCGGGGCTCTGCGGGGCTCGGAGCCGGCACCGGCCGCCCCCTTCCGCAAGGTCTCCACTGCCACCTACTGATGGATTTGCCGTCCCCGGCGTCTCCCGGAGAAAGGAGCCACCGGCCCCCCTCCGCCTGGCCGCCTTCGGGTTAGGCTTTTAATTTTCCCCGGCGAAAATGGCTGGAAAAACGCTAAACAGGGAGGACCAGAAGGAGCATCATGAAAGGAGGAGACCTTTATTTTTTTTCTTTTCTTTTTTTTTTTTTTTTTTTTTTCTCGCCGAGTCTCTAACCGGAGCTTGTTTCATTAAGCTATTAAACATTATGCAACATTTGTACAGCTTAATTACAACTTTTTAAAACGAGCCGAACGCAGCCTTTTCTGGCAATAAAACATGACGGGGCATGAAAGGTGGTTCAATACTTTCTGCTTAATAGCTTGTTAGGCATGAGGCTAGAGGCCGAGAGCTCATGACTACACAGCAAGGTGTGAATTATTGCACCATAATTCTCGCCCTGGAGTGTTTTATTGCAATTAATAACTGTTTTCATGTTTTAAATACATTTTCTCACACCATAAAAAGCAGAAAAGGAAAGTACTTGCTAATGGGAGAAATACCGGGAGGATTGGGCACAGATCACCAACTGGAGCAACTCCCTTGGTTTCATGCTATTTTGATCTGCTTTTAAATGATTTTGGAATCCTGTTTGGCTTTAAAACCGTGTGGGCCCAAAGCCCTGTTATTTCCCTTTGTTGAAGTAGCTCTCCCTGCAAATCTCTTCACAGATATTCTGAGTTGGGAAGCAACTCCCATTTATTTGCAGCATATTTTCACCAAATTAACTTCAGCCACACGAACCCACACATTCAGTTCCCCACGCCAAGCTACTAACCTCTGAGAAGTGGACCTCTTTATTTCAAAAGCAGAGAAGAGATGGATTCACAAAGAGTTTGTTGCCTTTTTTGAGTAGCTTAGTTCTGTGGCAAATTTGAACTTGTTCCAGTTTAATTTTGGGTAACCTGAAAGCTGAAGAAAAGCAGATATCACAAAAATAAAACGCTATTTGAGGCCCCTAATCCAGATCCTAACGAAGCTGCTGGAAATGCAAACCTTGCCTTTACTGGGAGCTGAATCTGCCTCTTGATACTGAAATGCTGCCATAAAAATGCTATTGCAGTGATACTTTTCTCCACTTGTTATTAGAAAGCTGTGAAGGTGATGCCTGGGGTTAGTCAGCACAACTTGCTTTAATATGCGTATATAATATAATGCATTATATTAACATCACTGAATAGATTGCAACTTGTTAACCAGTCTGATGTCAAAAAGCCAATCTTTAAGAGCAAATACAGAGATTGGGAATACAGATACCTAGATGGAAAATTGATTGGTAGTTTGAACTTTCACTTAAGAAAGACTTAATGGGATGAGGAGATTAATAATGGGGGTCTCTCGGGCTGTCTGTCACTGTTTCAAGTACCCCGGAGGTCAGTAATAACAGCAAATGGATGAGGCGGGTCAGATACCTTAGTAGCCTCTTAAGTCTGGATGTTACTAGACATGTACTTGGTCCATTATCTGGTTTCTAGTCGGGACATAGCACAAAGCTAATTCTAGTAGCAAAGAAAGAAAGAAAGAGAAAGAAAGAAAGAAAGAAAGAAACCGTATTTCAATTCAGTCTTGTCAGTGTTTAGTAAATCTGTGAGAAGGTCTTACTTCCTTTTCTGTCGCTGTGGTGGCTGCTGCAGCTTTTCCTGCATCTTCTTATTATTGTCCATCTGTTTATTGCACTTGGAGCTGTTTTATGGACCAGGATCCCATGCGTGCCGGGCAAGGTAGAGCATAATATCTTCTCTTTTGTCCTGAAGAGGCAGCAATGTAAGAAACAGGAGAAAAATGTCAAACAGAGTTCCTCCAGCATGCAATGACAGCTTGTAACAGGAGAAAAGAGGGTACATTCTCTCCTTTCAGCTTGAAAAACAAGGATGGGTAGCAGCACCCCCATTGCACATACCCAGATTCTGCTGAAAATAGACTTTTCCCCTCTCCTCTGCAGTGCTAAGACCTAAGGACAGAGCTCCTGAAAGCAGGTGATAAAACATTTCCAGCCAAAGGGGTTCAGTGTCTTCTGCAGTGACATGGTTGAACAGAGCCCTCGAGAGAGAGGTGACAGTGGGGAGGCTCTGTCACTTGTGGTGTCAGCCTTAGCAGAGCACATGGAGGGCTCCCCAGCAGGAGGACTAGCTGAGGGACTTTCCATCCCTGGGTTGGGATCCCACCAGCCCATGTAGCATGATTGTAGTACTCAACCACATTGCTGAACTGAAATCAATGGGACTGCGTGCTGAAACAAGGGAGTAATGATTTAATTAACCCCATTTCAGAACTGAAACACACGGTGCCGTACCATTACAATGCTTGCTCTGCCAATGCTTTGTAGTATTTATCCTAATGCTAGCCCTGGAGACTGAATTCCCTCATCTGTCTCCCCGTCATCTTTAATAAACACTGACCATACGTTAACTATGAGATGATGTTGTAATTCAGAATAAGACAGGCTTTGTGCCTATGTCTTTTTGTTTGTTTCTACTGAAGCCCATTTAATCCGATTGGATATTGCTTTTAAAACAGCATGAGTCAACTGAATTTATTTTTAAGGAAGTCTGCCTGAAAAAAAAATTAAATATTAATAATATCTGAATTTGAACATGTTACTCGGCAAAAAAAATCTTTACAATACCTTATTCTGCAAGTGACATCACTAGTTCTTTTTTAAAAGCCTGGAGTTTTGTATAAATCTTTCATTCTAAACAGATGAAACAAACAAAATGTAAAACTCATCTCCATAAAGCACAACACAATAATAATTTCCAGATGGGTTTTCTGATGGAAGATGAAAGTCTTCATCTCAGACTTGGGAAATTTCCCTTCCATGTTGATATCAGTTTTATCTGAATATAGTTTGTCCAACATCTGCTTTTTTCAAAAAGGCAATTAGCTAGATGGAGCTGCAGGAGAATGCTCTTAGAGCTGAAGAAAATAGAAAACATTTTACTAAAAGTAGTTAAAAAATTCCTGGGTAGGTAAGGAGGGAGCAACCTTTCTCACTGTGATTTGCACAAAAATAATACCTTTCTATACACTGAAAGATACCCCCTTCATAAGCAAAGATGAAATGAGCAGAAAAGAATTGTTTCTGCATTGGTGCAACTGGTTTGGACAAACTCCCTGCTGTGCATCTCTGATTTCAAACGTCAACCAAACTAGTCGTGTGGCTAGAAAATAATAGGTTAGTGCTTTTCTGTAAATGTTTTACGCATCTGTGCATTTTGAGATTTTCCTTCCAAGAAGCAGCAGTTTCTACAGAAAGCCTGTACTCACAGGGTGTCTGCATTTTCAGCTTAGCAGTGCCATGGAATTTCTGTAGGGCTTTCTGCTTCTGAAGTTCAACCACTGCTAATAGATGTACTCTGAAATGTACTGAATTGTGCACTCTGAAATGCACACACATTTTCATCTTGTTTTTCCCTCTCTTCTTATACACTTGCACAGAAACACTCACAGTTCAGTATTTTGTCTCCTTGGTGCCATGCAAGACATACCTTTTTGGCTAAAAGGGCTGCAAGCACACAGCCCAAAATACTAATGCAACTCAGCAATGAACAGTCTTTCACCTTGGAAAGCTTAATCTGCTTTTCCCTGACCACTTTCCCCTGCCCACCGTCAATGTGAAATATCAAAAAGCTTCAGAGGAAAGACTCAACCCATCAAAACTCACAGATGCACAAATAATGGCTTAGAAAGCAATTCATCTGAAGGCCTCTTGACAAAGGGGATTATGGAACTGAAATGTAATTATCTTGGCATTTAAGTTTCTCTTTCCACCATGTGGTTTAGTTCACATACTTGATTGCAAAATTTTGTCATTCAAAACAGCCTATAGGTCTCTTTCTCATTGCAGACACAAGGCAAGTGCAGCCATCTCCGCCATGGTCCTACGACCAGTCCTACCAGTACCTGGGCTCCATTGCCACCCCCTCCGTGCACCCCGCCACGCCAATATCACCCGGCAGGGCGAGCGGCATGACATCCCTCACCGCAGAGCTTTCAAGCCGGCTGTCAAGTAAGTGCCTCAAAGTTAGTCCCCTCACACTGGGCTTCACCAAAGCCTCGAGGCTGACTCCAACACAAAGCGGTTGCCAAGTCCTAAGGTGCTGCCACAGCTTTTCCCCAGTTGCAGTGAAGCCTATTGTGGGGCCTCTGCAGCAAGCCTTCTCCAAGGCTTTGCTGGGATTCGTGCA
The DNA here is from genome assembly GCA_026546715.1 of Gallinago undulata. Taxonomy (NCBI): domain Eukaryota; kingdom Metazoa; phylum Chordata; class Aves; order Charadriiformes; family Scolopacidae; genus Gallinago; species Gallinago undulata. The sequence continues at coordinate 110,890,203 of JAOTQQ010000001.1, read as the reverse complement.
AAGAGTAAAGAAATAGGGTTTGGGGCCCAACATATCACTGTCAAAAACAGAATTAAAAAAAAAAGAGGAAAAAAAAGAGGACAAAGCAGCACTTTGAAGATGTATGGAACTATAAAAATAGTTTGGAGTGCTATCATATCTGCCAAGAAATGAATGCCACAGATATTTCAGTTCTGTTTCCTTCCCTCACTCTAAATTCAGACCAGAGCACAGCAGGTTATGGGTGGACACACTGACTGCAGGATGGTGGAGTTTGACATTTTTAAGTGTTGCACTGGATTGTCTTGTTACATCTTCATCAAATTGTACTGCGGAGCTTTACAAGCCAACATAAAAATGTAGCATGGAAGTGAAAGCTACCCCCCTGGTTTCCACCATACTCAACTGACCATCTGCTGACTCGAACACACACATATTGAACCAATATGGGTGTGTTTCAATAGCAGGAATCTTCTTAAAATGAATGAGAGCCATATAATTTACATTTGCACACAGCTTTTTCAAAAATATCTTCTTTGGCCGCACATATTGGTCTCATTTGAATACTCAGGGCTTCTAAGATCAGAGAGAATCACTTGAACATGCTCCAGCCTGCCCTATTGTTGTCATATAGAGACTGCTTTGAAAGAGTCACAGGGACAATGCCCACCAAAAGTAAACTATTTGTTAGGTCTGGGTGCCAATTACATCTTAAAGATAGCTGAAACTACCTGAGTTCCTTTCTTCTTTTTCAGAAGAAAAAGAAAAGGAAATGTATTGTTTTTTTAAAAAATCTATAAAAATTCTCATTCTTCATTGATGCACTCTTCTTTTAAAATGAAAAGACTATTTTTTGCTTTCTCCCCTGCGTTTCCTTCCCTTTGCACCCCTTTCCACTGGCAAAATGCAGAAACAGCCAAAACGGAGCAGAATGAAAAAAAGATCTTCATAGCAACCAGAAAACTTCAAGTAAAACAAATTATTTCATCCAGGTTTGTTTTTTTTAGTTAGAAAAGTAATTTTTCTTGGCAGAATTGTTTGAAAACAATATTTACCAGCTATTTTGATTTTCAAACCCTATACAGGGGTGCCTGATGCATGTGTACTTGTAGGTGTGGATATGTGAATCAGATTGAACGGAGCCGTTAATCACATTTTACCTCTACCGGTGTGGCGACTGAGGTTGCACTGCAGTGAGTGAACACGCTCAGTATTAAAAGGTGGTATTCTTTGCATTGCTGTAGTGCCCAGATGTCATCATTGTGTACCACAGCCCTTATTGTGCTGTGCGTGGTCTGAGCACTGAGGGCTTTCAATGGTGAACTGCCCCCAGGAGTGCACAGTCTCAGAGAAGGTAGCCTTGTATGCCTGGAGTAATTGCACACTTGTGTTCCTTTTGTGGCACATGGTGATCTTGGAGGTAGAGCACCAGCACTAGGGCTTGTTGGTGCTTTTTTTTGCCAGTGGTCAAAGTGATTTACCTTGGGCAGGCATAGTTTCATAGTTGAAGGAACCTAGAAGAGCTTCATTCCCATGTCTGCATTCTTTCTTTCTTGTCTTAGTTCTGTACACGTGGGCTCATCTCTCCACATCATAAGTGTTTTTTATAATGTTTCCAAAATGTTACTCTTATATTAAATGTATTCCCAGTATTCCCAGAAAAATCTTTCACAATATTTTCTCCCCAGTCCCTTTACTGTCATACACACTTACTGTCTATCTAAGAAATTCCTCCTTTTCAGAACAAAGAGAAAATTTGAGGGTTTTTTAGGCTTTAGTATCTAAAGACACAGAGCCTCAAAAGAAAAAGCAAAGACATGGGACATATTTGAAACACCTTGACACTAAGTCTCGGTATTCTGCTTTTTGCCAAACTGGGCAAAAGAAACCCTCCTCTGATAAGTGATGGGTCCAGGCAGTTTCAAGAAGTTTGATTTCCTTCTCAGGAATGAGGTGTGAAAGTACCATTTCAAATCTGGCAGGTTGTCAGATGCCACCTTCAGCCTCAGCTACTCCGAAGCTCCTGCCATCCCATACCATAGTGTATCTTGCAATGTTCAATCTAAAGGCTTGGGGAAAGGGAATGTGGTCAGGGGTCCCATTAATCTTCCAGAAAAAAAAAGGAAGGCAAACTCAAAAAGGAAGCATACAACGTGCGTCAGAGCTTTTCTAAGAAATTTACAGAAATTCATCAAAGTCTGCTGGCTGTGTCATTGACGAGCTTTCAGAACTTGGCGCTGAAGTGTGTCTGTTCTAGCTTTACATCCAGTCAGAGCCAAGAGCTTTGTTTTCTCTCTGCTTCTTCTCATGAGTATTTCCTTCAGCGCATGGCTCCTCTTCTGCAGACTCCACGCCTTGTCTGACAGAAGAAGTTGTCTTCTGGAAAGATTTTTTCTTAATTATTATTGTTGTTACTTTAATCACGCGTAGCTGCCAGCTCTAGGGACTGACACCTTCCATTAATCTGAGTCATGATGAAGATCCTTCCTAAAGAGGCCATAATCTGCTCTGCTTTTTTAATTCTTGCACACCAGGGAAGGAGACGATAGGACCGGGCACACTTCCACGGATGTCAGACAAAGCAGAGCAGGATTTGACTGTCCTATGAAACATTTCACTTAGCAGGATGAGAAAGGCTTCAAGCACACACGAAAGAAGAAAAAAGGCCGACCCCCAAATATATCATTCTCCTTTAAAAAGGCAGTACTATCATTGTCCTTTTTTACACCCTCATTAGAGCCAAGATTTTCAGTAGTTAGTATGGAGACATTATGTGAGGACCCAGATACAAAGACCTTGAGTGAATCTGATTTATCTTGACTGTGGTAGTGTTGAGAGTGAGTGGAGAACTGAGCTCCTGAGTGGTGACAACTGGGCTGAGCCTGTGTGTGTAAATCCCACCTGTGCAGGTTCGTGTACCCGAAGGACAATCTCTGCTCTATGGAGCTTCTCATCTGAGTCAGCAAAGAAAACTGGGTGCACAAAGAGACCATGCAGAAGCTGGTCAATTTATATTTAGGCCCCATCAGTGTCCCTGGTGAGTCAAGTGATGCTGGGCAAGGAGCTTGAGATCTGTGTCCCTGTTCCCCACCCGCTGAGGCCAGGGGCACTCTGGAAGTGTAAATAATTGCATGTGCTGTAAGGTCACTAAGAGCAAACACATACACATACAAAACAGGGAGAGAGCTTTGCACACGTCTTTGATTGCCACTATTGAAATTAATCCAAAATATCCAGATCCATGAGCACTACGATGACTGCGTGGAGAGCAGGTGAGAGACAGCTCTGTTCTGGCAGTATTGGCCCCACTTTGATTTAACTGTAGACCAGAGTGTGGATGTTGGTTATCGCCTGAATCACAGAATCATAGAATCATAGAATCATCTGCGCCGAAGGGACCTTCAAAGGCCATCTAGTCCGACCCCCCTGCAGTCACAGGAACACCCTCACTAGATCATGTTGCCCAGGGCCTTGTCGAGCGTCACCTTGAATTTCTCCAGGGAAGGGGCCTCAACCACCTCCCTGGGCAACCTGTTCCAGTGCTCCACCACCCTCATAGTAAAGAACTTG
>JAOTQQ010000001.1:110851658-110886554 GCA_026546715.1 Gallinago undulata | reverse complement strand
TCCACCACCCTCATAGTAAAGAACTTGTTCCTAATGTCTAATCTAAATCTGCTCTTCTCCAGTTTAAAGCCATTACCTCTTGTTCTGTCATTGCCGGCCTTTGTAAAGACTCTCCCCAGCCTTCCTATAGGCCCCCCTCAGGTACTGGAAGGCTGCTATTAGGTCTCCCCGGAGCCTCCTCTTCTCCAGGCTGAACAACCCCAACAGAACAGATGAATCTCCATTCTGCCAGTTTAACAATTCTCTGTCTCCCTTCCCCACCACCCAGGTGCTTCTGACTTGACTGCCTTCAGTGACCCTCGGGTGGGAATCGACCGCTCCTTCTCGGCGCTCCCCTCCATCTCCGACCCTCGGATGCACTACCCAGGAGCGTTCACCTACACGCCAACGCCTGTCAGTTCAGGGATAGGAATCGGTATGTCTGCCATGTCCACGGCCACGAGATACCACACTTACCTCCCGCCTCCCTACCCTGGCTCATCGCAGGCCCAAGGCAGCCCGTTCCAGACCAGCTCACCCTCCTACCACCTCTACTATGGAACCTCTGCTGGCTCCTATCAGTTCTCCATGATCTCAGGGGGAGACCGGTCCCCGCCACGCATCCACCCCCCCTGCACCAACGCCTCCACGGGATCGACGCTCCTCAATCCCAACCTCCCCAACCAAAGCGATGTGGTCGAGGCAGAAGGGAGCCACAGCAACTCCCCCACTAACATGGCCACCACAGCCAGGCTAGAGGAAGCGGTGTGGCGACCATACTGAATGAATTCTAAGTAGTTATGGGCCAGGACTAACGTGCTTTCCATTTCCCGGTGCCCGTAGGTATCCCATAAACACCCATCTTGCTTATGGGCCCTGCCATCTTCATACATCAGTTTGAGAAGGAAACCCTCCAGAAGCCAGCGCTCCCAGGAGCGGTGGCATGTATTAGCCAGCCCCCGGCAAAGCGACATTGCTCCAGCAAAGCATCCCTTGCCGGGGCTGAGCTTCTGGAAAGGAGGACACCTGAGTTGGTGGTCCGGAGGTAGTGAGGGTGGGTAGAAAAATATCCAGTCTGTTTCCAGGCCAGTGGCAATCTAACCTGCCTGAGCTTGAAGGTCTCCACAGCCCTAAAGAGAGTTTCGGTTCACTTCTATTTTTAAGACATAATACCTTAAAAAAAAATTCCTAGTGAGTTTACTGCATCTTATGGACATATTAACTGTAAGGAGGTATAGGAAGATTCCCAGAGGGAAACTGTGAACGCTTCTGTTTTAGCAATGCTGTGAATGAGAGGTTTTATATGTTGAACTTCATTCTTTCTTTTCTTTTTTTTTTAAACCAAGTTGTATATTCCAAAGAATATGGAATTTTTTTATTGCTGGGTTTTTTTGTTTTGTTTCGGGTTTGTTGTTTTGGGGTTTGTTTTTATTTTTAGGATGCAGCTCATCCTGCTTTGCATCTAATTTGTTTTACTTCTCTTGGCACCTTATAAATTGCAAAAAAAAAAATATTTTACTCTTTTTTTTGTTTTAATCATGCTTGCTTCTTTCTTGCTTTGTCAAATGAAAGAATCAGCCCCTTTTTCAATGAGTTAATTTAACTTTTTTCTCTTGGACTTTTTTTTTTTAATACAACGGCTACAGCCTTGGGTCATTTTCAACTACTGTACTAGTTTGATGAGTTCATTGATATTTATGCTTGATATTTAGACTTTTCTTATTTGTTGATACTATTATTATTTAAATATGCCTATATTAAAAAAGATCAGCAATTGCCTTTTTTTGGTAGCAGCCAAAGTCAAATTTATCACATTGAAAAAGGCTGGAATAACGATGGGTAAAGTGACCTCCTAATTACCTAGAAATATTGTTTACAATTATCTCTCTCTCTCATTTTACTCAGCTAGCTGGGCTCAGATCCTCAGAGGCATTTAGGTGCCCAATTCCCAGTGAAATGATTTAGGCACCAAAATCACTGTGAGTTTCTGTGCCTTCCCACTCAGTGGAGTCATCTCTCCCTGCTCCTTCCTCGCTTTCCCTTCATCACCACTTGGGGTGACCCTCAGGATCAGTAATCAGGATGCGCACATTTCTTAAGGCAGACTCAATATTCCCTAACTAAATACATTCCCATATGGCCCCATTCTGCTCCTGAGCTTGCCTGGGCTTCCCAAGAGCACTGGTGGAGGCCTCCAAGTCTTTCAAAAGCAAGAGCCAACACGCAGTCAGCATGGCAAGGGGGCAGTCCTTGCTCCGACGAATCGGTGTGAGATTCGCTCCTGGCTCAGCAGAGCCAAGATTTCTGAGCAGTGCAAAAGCCACATTCCAGCACACTGGAAAATAGATCAGTCCGTGCATCACAAAATAACTCCAACTGAAGAGGGTTGTCTAGCTCATCTGGAAAGCAGGGTAGCAAAGAAGGGGCCTTGAAGGTTCCTCCGCCACCATCTTCTGAGGGAAGAGGAAGAGTATTTAAAACTGGTGCACACCATATTCTGTCCTGTAGCCAAAATGCGAGGCTTATACTAACAGCATGTTAATACAGTCGTCATCGTTGCCCATCGTTACAGCACAAACATATCAGATGTCACTGTAAAGTTTATGGCACTATTTTATTTGAGGGTTTGGTCTGAATGCAGTTGTTGTACTGCTCATTAATTACAAACTGCTGATGTTGACATGTGTACGTTCCAAATTAGTTGATTATTATTTAATGTACCTCTTAAATGAGTGAAACAATTGCAGGTCAACTCAGAGAGTATTTGAAAGCAGGACTTCAGATCAGTGTTTGATGTTTAAAAAAAAAATTAAAAGGATTCAAATTTAAAAGATCCTTGGCTGCAGGCAGCAAAACAGCTGGACTTATTTAAAACCATTTGTTTTTGAAGTTTTCTCTTTTTTTATATGATTTTGCTTCTTTGTTTAAGTCAGATGCAGTAGCACTTTGGTATTGAAAAGTTACAAATTGAAGAATTACATTGTCAATAAGGTCATTTTTGTTCAGAAAATAGGGAGTGTTTCAAGAGATCTCAGCAAAAATTCAAAATGGTTCTGTTACAATACCTGCGTGGCCTTGTGCTTTTCATTTAGCATAATACCCTTTATCCTTTTCCAGAGTTTGCTCTCAATAAAAAAGGCAGAAAACATCAGAATTACATCAGAACAGTTAAAAATGTATATTTTGGAAGTATGGAGACCTTGCTGAAGACAGAAATACAGAGAGCCTACCTGTTGTGGCATTTACATAGTTGGAATCTCACCTCTTCAGTAGCCTAAAAAAAAGTCCTTCGTCACTAAGCAGTAGCTCTGTTGCAGAATCCATCTTACACATTATCTGTCACTGTGCAGTTAAAATCCCCATTTACTACAGCTCTCACATCTGCCTTGTGGCTGGACCACCCAAGCGCATAGCACTGTGAACGTGAACCCAGAAGTGAGGGAGAGGAGAGGACTTCGGAGGAGCCAGATGCCACCGCATAGAGCAGGGGTGCTACTACCATGGCCGGGTGACCTCAGCCCACTGGCAGAAGTGAGATTGATGTGGCTAGTACACTCCCAGGCCTGTCTGTCACCACAGACTGCTTTCTGCTAAAGTCCTTTTACCCCTTTTAGCCTGTAGTATTGAACTACCCACTTTTTAAACCAAAATATCAGGGATTCACAAGAAGCTGGCATCTCTTTGCTTTGGAGGTCAGAGCTAATGTTGACCATTTCTTATGTCTATACACCTACTTTCTTTACACTGGTCCTAAAGATGAAGTTTAATTTTACTCTCCCTGGTGTGTGAACAGGATGGGGAACTGCAGAACCAGTCACCACACTTGCTCTGTGTCATTACCGACAAAAACTGTAACAAACCCCTGGGATTTCCTAGTGTTTCCCTTGTGACAATTGCCAGCAACTAAAATTTTTGAGTCTACCCTCTCTGTGTACATCCAGCACAGCACAAAGCAGCAGCCTCTTTATAGAGGACAAGCTAAGTTCATTATCCTTTGCAATTAGTCTCTTTAATCACTGTGGGTTTCAGTGTATTCACACAAGTGCTTATAAGAAACCACAGTTTACTCAAACCTGTATTTTTGTAGCCATCCCCTGTCCCACCAAGGACAGCAAAGATCTTCAGGGCAGTAAAAATGCTTTCATGTCATATCGTAAGAGCACTTAGCAGGCAGAAAGAGGACGTTTGGATAAAACATTTCCCACATTCGTGTCTCCAAATTATAGTATATAAGTATATATTTTTATATATACATATAAAATATATATATTTATATAGTCTTACCACCCCAGTAGCTGAAGGGAATCAAAAAAGAACCGTTGTGCTTCTGTTCCCAAGTCGCAGGCAGGGGAGTGCCTTAGACACCTTCCCCTACCCAAACAGTTAATGGCAGTCCTTACTATCAGCTTGTGTGTTCCTTTCACAAGACACAACTCCTTGTGCAGATGCAGCTCTATCACACAATTTCCAAGTAAACACAGGGCCCAGCTCTCATTTGCTCTACGGCCCCTTACTTTGCTCTCAAAGAACCTTTATGCTCACTTCAAGAATTCTTGCCACACTTCCAGGGAGATGTTCAGGAGTTTTAGTGCAAGGGGGAGGCAGATGCAGACTGCATCCCTGCTGCGAAGGATTTGATTTGTAGAATTTAGCCAAATTACCTGCTGGAAAGGAGAAAACCCCTTTCCTCCAAATGGCCCACACTCCTTGTCAGAGTGTTCCGAATTGCCTGCACTCTTGAAACATTCATTACTGCTTTCTGGGTGACCTTTTCCATTGGTGTATTTGAAGATTCAGGAGAAGTGGATCATTTTTCTGTTTGAGCAAAACACTTGCTTGTTTTCCTGCATTGTAACATTTTCATATTTTATTTTTGTTAACCTTGCTTGGTCAGTACCGATCACTTGGCATTTTTCTCGTTGTCCTAAAAGGGTTGCATCAACAGAGTTACTTGTATTTATGTATGTAAATAGATTTCAAAAGCTTCATAGCAAAATATTTAGTGCTTGTAATTACTCTGCTTTTTTTTTTCATTTTTCTGTGTTTTTAATGAACCTACCTTTGTGTTTGCTTAAATACTGTAGTGAGACTTATTTCTTTCCAAATTAGTTATTTTAGGCTTCAAGATTAACTACATTTTATTCACTTTTGTAAACAGTTATAGCATGGTCTCTATTCAACACTCTTCACTTTTTTGTGGTAGGGGAGAAATGAATGTGCAAAAATCTGTGGGTTATTTGTGGTATTCTGGGTTGGACAGTTAACATCTTTCTTTAAAACAAAAACTAAACTTTCAGTCTGAGCTGGCCGGGTGGTAAGTCTGACGGGAGGACACAGCAGGAGACGCACTCCTATCAGAGCGGCATCGGAGTGTGTTGGTTCAGCATTTACTGGCCGTGTTTACAAAACAGATGCTGCAGCATCCTGGAACAGTCACATTTTCCTTTGACGCTGTCATGCTGAACATTTCCAGAAGGCGAAACTACCAGGTTCTGGAAGTTTGCTTTTTTGTTTCTGATTGCAAGGGATTTTTCTTTTTTTTTTTTTTTTCGGGGGGGAGGGGAGGGAGGAGAGGGAGGGAGGCCGCTGTTTTTTGGAACCAGATAGGAAAAGAGAATAGAGTAGATTTTTCCCCCACTACAGGAAGTCTCTAGATACCACATCAGAGTAGACTCTTGCTGTACATAAGGATGGCTGTGTCCAGCGCCACGGGAGAATTCATTACAACTAGCACACAGAGCAGCTGGACTGCTGCGTTAGTTCTAATGAAGACTTTCTTTCTTTCTTTCATTCTTTCTTTCTTTCTTTGTACCACAGTTTCCTCTGTAAATTCAGTATCATAATTAGTGTGAATGACAAATAAAATGTTTGACAAGTATGCACATTGGCCTGGTGAGTTCTTTCATCAGGGAGAAAGTAACTGTCTCCGAGAAAAAGTAATCATCAGAAAAAGAATATTGACCATGTATCACTTACAACATCAGAAATACTGATTTCTTTCTTTTTTTAACATAAAATGGCATTTTCCTACTGTGGAGTATCCTGGAAGAAGGCCTGCTGTCCAAGAGGACTATCAAAACAGGACTGAAAGGAGCCTTTGCAAGTACAGAAGCCTAGCAATTGCATTATATCTCTGACTTCTTGATTAAATTTCAATATTTCAAGGTCACCTACAGCTCTTATTTTTCTCTTTTAATCTTTTGTCTCTCGAGTTGGATCCTTTTTGGTATTGATGAGTTGAACCTTACTTCAGGAGTACCAAAACAGATAGTTTGAGGTCATATTACTTATGTGGTACATTGGTTGTTTTTCTCTTTAGATAAATAATGAAACAGTACTGTTAATGAAACATTAATATGGGGGAACCAAGCTTTCAAAATGAGGAAAAAAAATCAGAGTCAATATTGAAAGTTCAATCTGAAAGCCTCTGTATCTATGCTTATATATATATATATATATGTAAAATCTTCTAATATTGACTCTAAGCAATATATTGCAGTATATTAAAGAAGCTTTTAGTAGTATCCTTCTACACAATAATGTATATATGCAAAGATAAAGTCTCATCTGCTACTCCCAGTGAAGTGAAAAACAAGCTACAAAGCAAACTGTTAAAGGTGTATTTTTTTCTGACAACTTGTCAGGTAGCACTCCATTTCTCAAATGATAATTCATATTATCTTCTTTGAATTAGGGCCAAGACACTAAGACAAAACAGTTACTGAATTGCAGGTACTTGAATTCCTAATCTCTTCAGAGGTTAGAAACGCTAACACACATCTCTGACGTGGTTACTGGTTACCCTGCTCAGTATGATTATCTGACATTTCTTTCTGGCAGAATTCTTTGTTATCCCAACGATATTGCACTTATATTTTTGCAAGGGTCTACCCTACTGATTCGTCTCCTATGAAACCCATGAGCACTTCTTTAGATGTGGGTGATGAAGTAGAGCACACATTTATTTTGTTTCCTACTTTAACACAACAGAAAAAGAAGCTACAAATAGCAACAGTCAAAACAAAAATATTACACCCAAGGGCATCTCAGCAGAAATATTCGTAGATAGATTTTGAGGACTATGTAGAGGACATACCAGCAGAGTTCTCATTTTGTATAGAAGGGTAAGACATCAGGCTGCCATGGTCATTTCAACCGCATGCACATACCCCACTGACACTGGGGCTGCCCATCCTTGTGAGAAAGGCCATGTCTTTCTTGCTTGACAGAAGCAGCTCAGGCATTTGTGCTGGCCAGCTGGACTGAGACGAGTCCCTCCCAGCCCCAAGCCCACCAGTATCCACAGTGGTTGGGCCATTCCAGACCAGTGGCACCCGCTTTCTGCAAGGTGAAGGGAGGAAGCGTGTGCTGTTTCCCTCTCCTGCCCCTCTGCCTTCCTCTCTGCCCAGGGGAGCTGGCAAAGGGAGAAGCTGATTGCTTGTGAGCTGGCAGTGCACAGTCAGGGCAGCCCCCTGTGCTCCCTGGGCACCTGAGGTGGCCCTGCCATGCCACTTTTGGCAGCTGAGAAAAGCCAGCTCAATCCCCTGCCTCTGGCTGCTTGAGTGGGAGGAAGACAAAAGGGCAAAGAAGGTGATGAAGACTAAGGCTGGAGGCTGCTGTTGGTGAGAGGAGGGGCTGGCAAGGATGAGCTCAAAAGGTTGTTGATTTCTTTTTGCACCTCACGCCCTGACTGACAGCTTTTAATGACCTTTAATTATAAAGGCCATTGTCATGGGTGTTCTCCCACACTGTTGTTTGACTTGCGCAATGAGGAAACAGCCCTAAGCCAGGCTCCAGAGCAAAAGCAGCTTATTAAATACTATCAGCCTGCAAGGCACCACACAACTCAACACAGACGTCCTGGAAAGACAACACAAGTGTGTTACCTTCGGTGTACGTGGCATTTTCCCTCTTTTCAGTGGCTTGTCTCACGAGACAACAGGCTTGGATCAGTGGTGCAGTTTACTGTGCCCAGAAGTGATATGCCTTTTTCTGAGCGGGCACAGAAACGCTGGTTACTGACCCAGCGTGTGGTCACAGAATGGACAGTAAACTCTGCATTATCTGCTCTGAGACAGACCTTGTTCACAGCATTCATAGCTTAGAAGCCTATCACCACTGCAACTGCTACGATGCTGGAAGACCTTGTAATGGCACTGTGGTTTCCAGACATGACTAAAATATGACTCAGTCCAGCACTGTAAATGGGCCAAAAATACAATTTATCCATGGCCCCATATCTTTTTACAACTCTGGGCTTTTTACAGTTCTATGATTATTTGGGATCATATCTTGAATATTACTTTAGGCACCCCCTTCTTCTCCTTGGGAAGACAGCACCTTTTTAAACTGTTTTAACTATGTTGAGGGCTCACAATAACTTTGCCACTGGGATGCCCCGTGGAGCAGAACTTCTAACGTAGGCAGGATCTCAGGGAAGGAATGTCCGAATTACAGCTCATCTCAACTCCTGCCTGCTGGGGGAGGGAGGCACAGTGAAGATAAAAGCATATTTAACCCTGAGGAGAAGGAAAATAAAAGTTCGGAACCTACAGGTCTTCATTGGAATGTCTAGCTACTGAATTAGGAAGCTTGTTTTCTGGTTTTAAGTTACAGGGACACCTAGAAGTCTCCCAGACTGGATTAGTCAGCACGAGTCACTGTCTGGGAATTGTTTGGGTTTGCAAGAGGAGGATAAAACAATTTAGAAAGAAAATCTAATACACAGATTTAAAACATAGCCTGCTTTCAGAGCAGGGAGGGGGTAAGGTCTGATTTGTGGGCTTTATAAAATGCTGGTTCCTAAGGGTAAGAAGGCTGTCAAAAGAGAGAGAACCTGTTTCCTGCTGATGTAGAATTGTTTCCTGTAGCATGCAAAAACTGCCTCTGGCTGTTTTACTTTCAAATGCCCCAAACACAGGAACATCTGTAGTTTTTCTGAGGAAGCTTAGACGGCAGTCTTGTTACTATCTGCTGCTGCACTTGACACGTCCTGTAAGCAGAGAAGAGAGGCTGTAGAGGCTGTCTTTAGTTACAGTTACAGTTCCTCAGGAGGTCTCTGACATCTGGGTGTGCTTCACACGACCACCAGGTTTCTGCCTGCTGGCTGTTTAGTCCCATTTCCCCTGTTTTCTCACACCAGAATCCCTCAGGACCAAGACCTCCCAGTTCAGAAGGCAGCTCCAGTTGCTGGCTGCAGGGATACCACAAGCAGAAGGGTGCAGGTTTTCTGGCCCTAGGAGCTCAGCAGGTGCATCCCTGAGGGGCACTGAACCCCATGACACAGAGCCCAGCCCGGGTATTCCAGTGTCCTCTCATACTGACAACTGCTTAACTTTTTTATATGGCTTTCTTCAAAGAAGCCCAGTGGTCAAACTACGCTATGTCTTTACATCAGGTGATCACCACAGGCATGGAAATCCTTTGAAATTGGCTGAAAATCAGCTAATTTTCACCAAGATAGTAAAATCCCTGCATGAAGCACCTGTGGCAAACTTCACCCTTCCTCTCTTAAATGTCTGTGATAAAGAGTTGCTCTGAAACAAGGCAATATGGGTTACTTTACCCATGGGTAAATATGGGTTTCAATTTTGCCATGTAAAACAGTAGCTAAATTTGCAGAGGGGCAAAGCAACTGTCCTCCTCCCTTTCTTTTTCTATTCTGCTCTTTCCTCGAACACACACGTCTCTGATATTTCTCCAGCTTCCTGCGGAACTGGGAGCCTGGTGATGTCAGTCCAAAGCATGTAACTTTGGGAGATGTGTGACCACAGCCGGTCAAATGCCAGCATGGCCATCCCATGGGCATTATGATTCTGGGGCTGGATGAGAGGAAGAACAGTTTTTTCTATTTTGGAACAGAAACTCACTTTTCCAAAACTTTCTGCACACGGCAAACATCTGTCCATGTGGTCCTGAAATAATGTTCAGTAGTATCCTTTTGAAAATGCTGAATCCAAAATGATCTTGGTTGCCAAAGGCTGGAGCCTGCCAGCTTAGCTGGGAATCCTGGGCCTTCCAGGCTCCTCACTGTGGGAAGCAGGCAACGCTGCTGATCGGCAGCAGTGGTGACATGGTTGGGGTGAGTCAGCACGTTTGCACCAGTTTTATCAGAAATATTTCCGGCCAGACCTAGGTATGAGTAGCCAAAAGCAAGCTCTTCCTACACAGGCATTTTGGCTACTTTTCAGTGCTGTTTGGACTGTGGCTGTGATCCCATGGGTTCACTTGGGTGACCTTGCAGACCCAAAGCAGACATTTTGCCTTGTAGTTCTGCCTTTTCAAATGTGATCCCTTTAGTTTGATTTGATTAGTAAGATCACTTTGTAATGTGTATACTTCCTAATTTCCCTGGGTCTTTAAGCGTTATCACCTGCTGGAAAACATTTGTGTCCTTTCTCAGTGTCCTGTAGCTAAGCTTGACATTTTCTGCTTCCTAAAGTCTTACACGCACCTTAATTCTCCTTATGACACAAAATCTTGGGGTTGCACTTTTCTTAGTTCACCTGAGGGTAAAGTTAATAAATGAGGTGTGAATCCAGCAAAGCAGAGGTACCCACAAACAGAACATAAGAGACTTTAAAGGCTGGCAGGCTACTCTGTTTCAATGAATAGCCTATAGCTGAATCCGTATTTGGCTTCAGCTGCTGTCTCCACAACAAATACCTGCCAGCGTTTTTCCTCACCCTTTCAAAGGTGGCTTCTTCACACTTATGTTTGCTTACTCTTTCCCCTGATAGGGTTATGTCAGTCCATAGCTGGCAACCAGAGAGGACAGGAGAGGTCGAAGGAATGAAAGGAAGAAAAATTATTAAAATCAGGAAGCATATTTGGAAGATAAAACTGCAAGTATGGAGTCACTTTGCAATGCGTGTTTGTTCTCCATATATGCCTGAAGCAATGGTCTTTGGGGCAATATTTGTTGCCATGTCTCCATTGCTGCCTGTGTCACAGGAGGTGACTATTCTTTGATGCTCCAATGTTTGCTTATCAGATTTAAGGTCTTAAGATGCATCATTCATCCCCATCTTGCCATAGCATATATATACAATTACATGGTAAGGTCAAGAATTTTCCAAATGTCCATTCAGCCAATGTAGTTCCATTAAAGATGAAAAAGCAGTCAGTCATTGCTGAGTCCTCTCCTTGAGGGTGGTGAATTTTCCTACTTCTCAAGGTTTTTGATACAACAGTGTCCTGAGACAAGAGTGGGTGGAAGAGAGAGAGCCCTTCAGTCACTTCTGTGAGGGATATTTTCGTGCCCTTTTCACAACAGTATCTACAGGCACATTGAGGTTTGCCTCCCACAAGAAGCTTTGTGGTTTCAGTAACACAGCTACACATGAGGGAAGAGTATGTTGTGTTTGGTTGTCTTGCGAGGACGAAGAGGGGCGAGTGGGAGGTCAAATTTATTCCAAGATCTTTAAATAAGCAAAATTGTGTTTCCTGTCTGTTATCCCTCCCACCTGGATTTTGTAACTAGGAAAAAGAAAAAAGTTCTAGCAGAAAAAAACAAGTTCTGTTAAAGAGAATGAGGTTTTCCATTGTATGTTAAAGTCCCCAAAGAGTGGTTTCTCATTCCAGTGCAGGGAGTTGTAAATTGCTGAAAAAAATTGAAAACTTTGGAAAGCTTTTTTTCTATCCTTGATAAAACATATGTTAAAGCCAAACCATACTAGGAACGGGGTTCTCCTCTGGGATATCAATGGAGACGGATGCTGCAAGGAGGAGAAACAATCTCGTCTTCTCACAGTGATTGCTCAGCATCTCAGAACCAAATTTCTCAAGTGTCTCTTTTCTTGTTTGTACCACCTCTCACACACACTGTGGAGTTTTATGATCCAGAGCTCTCAGCTGCTGGTAATAACACACCATTAGAAACTAACACGGCTCCCACAAGTTGCTTATCTGCTTGCCAGTTGTTATGATGTTATATTAAATGAAGCTATTCCTGTACTTTCCCCCCTTTCCTGTGCCCCAGAATGGCTCTTTTTCCATTTGTCCAGCTCAACTGTCCTTTTCCATCACCTCTGTCTCGTATACACCTCTGTGCGGTCTCATCAGACATGTCTCTCTTTTGGAGGAATCCATGGGCTGTACAGACACCTGAGAGCATGATGAAGGGTTAAGCCCCTGCTTAAGATGTTCCCTGTCTTGGGTGCCATTTGTAAATTTAGACATGTTTGCTGAACACAGAATGTACTCAACTAAGGATCTGTCCTTGGCTTCTTCACTTGCTTGATGGCTATAGCAAAATCCCTTTCTTCCTGTGCCTCATTTTCCTCATCTGTAAATGGGTAGTGACACTGACCTTCTTTGAGAAGCACTTTGAGCTCCACTGATGAAAAGGCCCATGGAGAGGAGGTTGTTGTTATTGTTGTCTGCAGTTTAAAAACATGCTCATAAATCATCTTTCAGGGATCGTGAAGCAGGTTTCATTGGCTCTGGAGCTGGGTGACTGAACAGAGAAGAATTTCCTTCTTTGGCATTTTCCCCTAGTTTTAATAACTTTGAACTCTTGCTTTAGATCTTGTTTACATTAGGCTGGTTTAGTAACTGTGTGTCTCCCTCCAGCAATTGTCTCCTTCTTCCCCACCTTCCTCAGGTATTTGGTTTAGGTACCAAACATCTGACTCAGGTCTTCCTGGAGAATGGCTGAGCCAGGGTGGATGGAAGAAGGAATTATTTTTCCCTGTTGGTGAGTAGAGGGACTTAACGGGGGAAGGAGGCGGAGGCCGTGACTGTCATGGACATGGGCCCTGGGAACATAAAAATCTAGGCTGCTACCACACCCATTTGGCCTCTTGGTGAAATGCTAAACACAAACTGTACGGATGGCCTGCGCTAAAAATGTTCGGGTCAGAGGATTGTGGTGGGTCCTTCTAAGCTTCACAAGCTACAGAGCTGCGATGTCTGCCCTTCGGGGCAGGGAAGCCCTCTTTGAAAGCAGCAGGTCCCTCACAGCTAAGAGTACCTCCGGTTTGTTACAGACACGGTTTTATCACGATGTGGCTTCTCAAAACTTGACCCCCAACCGGGAACAACGTAGCTGCTTCTTGTTCGGTTTGGTTTCGAGAGGCTTTGGCAAGTGAAACGGTGGGTCAGAGCCCAGCCTGAGCTGCCCTCCCAGAGCAAGGTCCCTGCTCCCGAGGACAAGGACATCAAGGACACAGGCCTGAGCTGGCACCCCGGGGTTTCGGGGGTGCTGCGAGGGGGAAGGAAGCATCCCCCCAACCTCGGCAGCGCCCGCCCAGGCCCTCACGGTTCCCCACGGCTCCCGGCACCCCTCTCCGGCCCGCCTCCCGCCGCTGAGGGCGCCCTCCCCTCCCAGCCGGGCCGGAGGCCGCTAGAGGGCCACCGCCGATAACTGCCGGCCGACCCCGCCGCCAGCCGAGGCCGCGATGGCGCCGCTGGAGCTGCGGGCGACGGGCCGCCCCGGGGAGCTGCGGGCGGGAGGGTCCTAGTGGCGCTGCTGAGGGGCCGGGGAAGGCCCGGGCCAGCCCTGCGGCTGAGCGAGCGGAGGGGCAGGCCCGGGGAGGCACCGAAGCCCGTAGCGCCGCCCGACCTGGCGGGAGCGGGGCCTGCGCCGGGGGGAAACAAGTGCTGCGTTGCCCTGAGCTGACGGGGAGGCTGAGATAAGGATATGGGGCGGTAGATAAGGAGGGCCTCCGGCACCGCGTCTGCTGTGGCCCGGTAAGGTGCCTATTAGACGGAGCTGGGCCCCAAGGGCCGCTGCTTCAGCCCTTCCTAGGTGAGCCTGGCATTGTGCGTTCCCAGCAAAGCACTGCGTGAGGAAACAGAGATTTATAAAACTGGAGTCTTGGCTAGCCTGGGTGTTAGCAGAGCCCTGTCATCCATAGGTGAGGATTTTCCCCAAACCCAGTAGCAGCTTGCCTCCCTGACATTCCGCTCTGGCTCTGCACAGCTGGGGAGCGCTTTGTGATCCATGGGGATGGAAGGCGCTGGGGGCTGGAGTCTAGCATTTATCCTCAAGCCCTCCGTGGGGAGCTGCAGCGTGACAGACCCTCAGAGTGACAAGAAACCTGAAATTAAACAAATAGAAGTGATTCTCATTATAGGCATTAAAGCTAACAGTACCTGAAGGCTGAGCCCCCCACAACAGGGCTATTTTGCTGTTTGCCAGGAATCCGAAAGCTGTTTGATACGCTGTTGAATCGGTAGAGAGAGAGGGAGGTGTTGGCAAAATCTGTTTGGTGACTGTGAGCTTAGCAGGTAAGTTTCTTGTTTCACATGGTGCTGGCTTGCTGGGTTTGAATTGGGAAGGTCATTATACGGAGCAGTAACTAGGTGCCAGGCTTGAGGGGAGCACCCACAGGCAGGAAAGAGAACAGCCTCCACCATTCATTGGGTCTGACAGACACCACTAGGAGGAATGGGTATAGGTTAGTGGTAGCTGCAGGAAGGATAACAACATGCTTTTCCTCCTGACAGGAGGGAAATTTCAAAAAGCCATTGACCTTTTCTGCAAGACATTTTCGCCTACTGTGTTCATTGCTGCTGGATGAGATTTTCAAAGCCATGCCAAGGGCGTATGTAGCTATATATCTCCTGTGAAAATGAATGGAGTACATCCATCTGGCGTTTCTTTTCAAGTTTCAGCCACTGAGCTTTTCCTCACTTCATCGTCAGGGAAAAAGTCTGTCGTCCACTCTGCCACCGCATGGGGGACTTGAGCAGCACGACTCAAGGGAAGAATGAACTGCAGCAGCCCAAAGCACAGCATTGCAAGGAGTAGGGGAAGTGAAGTCGGAGGAAGAGAAGTCTCAGACACGTAGCTGAGATGAGGTGGATTATTTTAAAGTTCCTGACAACTGTGGATTTCTAGATCTGAAGGAAAAAAACAGTTTTCTTAACTTAGCTTTCCTGTGAGAGGCATTTCTAATTAACTGAATCCAAATGTGTCAGAAAGGTAAACCTTGTATCTCTGGGCTTAGGCCTTGTAATTATGGCCCATACAGAGATAAATTCAGACCTTTTCAGACAGATGGACTAGCTGTGAATGCACCAATGAGACTACTGAGACAACCAGCAGCAGACAGATCCATAAATGCTTACAGGGAATAAATTTTTGAAAGTCTTGATCAAAACTGTCAGGAGCTGTAAAGGCATCCAGATGGGAAATAGCTCAGAAGAACTTCCCATTGCCACATCAGAGACCTGGAAGCTTGGAAAATGTTGAAAGTTGACTGTAATATGAGGTTCAAAGCTAATAGGCTGGGTTGTCTGCAGTATTGTGTTATGGCTCTAATCTCAGCAATGCATCAGGCGCCCTGGCTGGCTGATAGGAAGACTTCAACTCCCAAAGCAGGCTGATTCCTACTCCTTCAACAATATGCAGAATATTAGTACTCATTGCTTGCCTTCCATTCTTTTCACATCCAGACTTTGGAGTGCCAAAAACTGACATTCTGGATCTGTGAGATGGCTTGAGCCTTGTGGCAGCAGGTTTCCAGCTCACATCTGATGAGCTGTCACCGAGATTTGTGGCTTTTTTCAGTAGAATCCAAATGGATCCAAAAATCATAAGTAGGTACCAGATAACAAACCAGATTGTTCAGACGTGTTTCTCTGCTTTATTAATAGTGTATCATCTATGTGTTTAGTTTAATTTCAAGAGTTATTGAGTTCCCATGTCACTGTGGCTATAGCAGGTATCAAAGAGGAGTATTCCTCTTGGCAATCCAGGACTTGTAAATGTCAGGTGGCTTTTGCAAACAACCTGGCAAGCAGTCTTTTTGATAAAACTTTGGCCTAAATCTGAACATATATCCCATTCTACAAGTTCAAATGCAGAGGCTGGGTTATATCTCTAAGAAAGAGGCTTAACAAAGAGGAGACACAGTGACAATATTTATTTGTGACGAGAATTTCTAAAAGAAGAACAGATTATTTTGCTGATCAAAATCAGAAATTCTGACTTTCATACTGTCAGGCACTGACAGTCTTGAGTGTCCCTCCCCTGCCTCTCCTGGGCCTTGGCCATGGGCCAGGAGTCTCATTTCAGTACTGGCCTGGGCTCCCAGTTCTGCCCCACCTGAGCTCATCTCTAGCCCCACTGCTTGCCCTCCATTGATCCTGGCTGAGGCTCACTCCCTTGCTGTGTCAGAGGCTGTCAATGGACTGTACTATCAGCCTCTGGCTCTGCCCACTGCCTTTAGACCCTGCAGGATGGTGTGAGTCAGTGAAGGCACTGCCTGCACTTATTCACCCTTTTCCCTGGCTCTGTTCCGTGGGGATCATCTGACTCTTGCTGCCACCTGAAAGGTACCCGGAATAGCAAAAATCGCAACTAGTAATTTAAAAAGTCCAGCAAACAACATCATTACTTCAACAAGCGACATTTGTGTCCAAGACCAGTTATCTTTCCTCATAGGGAAATGTGTGTTTGCATGGAAAATGCACCACAATTTGCACTAATGAGCTCTGCTGTTGATAGCTTCTGCAGAGAGGCCAAGGGCTCACCAGATGTGGAAGTTAAACTGCTCATAACTTGGGCCAGCCCATCCGAGGCAGAGTTAGAGCACTGAGTGAGGGAAGCTTCTACTGCTGTTGACCAGGTTCTTCTTGGGAAGCTTGCTTGTCTCCGGAGTCATGAAGCATTTCCTCTCCCAAGGGTTAAAATTCAATTTAAAAGAAGACTTATAAAATCCTGAATAAATTAATAGAACTACGCGATGAGAATCGTAACATAATGAAAGAAAGTTGTGATCTTAATACAACATTTTGGCAGGCTGTAGTAGGAAATGTGGCTATAATCAAATATCTGGAATTATGTTTTAATATTTATGTAACACAGTGGAAAGACCTGCGAGCTTAGGCTGTAGTACACAGAGGAACCTAAGTAACACAAGCCCTCTGAGATCTTCCCACCCAATTTCCTAAGATCCTTTCCTTTGCCTTTTGGTTTGAAGGTGTATGCCCAGAGCTAGCCATCAGTGTTGTTTATGATAAACATAGTGCTAAGGAAAGGCAGGACCTAATATTTCTGTTCCTGGATGAGCTGGCAGGGTGTCTACTGAATAAGTTCTAAATACCTCTGGAGTTTCTTACTGAACCCCTTAGGTTCCTTGTCTGAAACCCTGGTATAGACCTAATCCTCCAAAGCAGTGTGCTGGTACCCTGCCAACCAGAACTGTAAGGTAGACTGCATTTCTTTTGGTAGCATTGAGCTGTGATGCTGTGTTTCATTGCCATGCTCAGCACACTAACCAGTTCGAAACATAGACATAGTCTAACTAATGGAGGGTGCAGGAAAGTAAGTGTGTGTTCTTTGCCTTGGTCCAGGCCTTGAAAAAACAGCTGTACATTAAAGTATAAGACAAGTGCATTTTGTCAGTTCCACATATTTTCACAGGACAATGTATTTCTTTATGGTAGAAAAAAAATCAACAGGCAAAGATTTACATACACACTGCATACTGAAATTCCTTCTCTCTTTAACTTAGATGTGCCTGTCCTCAGCGTGTAGTAAACTCAGTTTCTCAGAACCATTAATGCGTTTATTTTCATTGCTGTCCTGGGAGTATGATACACATGAACCATAATTTTAAGTGCTGTGAGATCAGACAGCTGCCTAATAACTAGGAGTAACTCTTACTACTGGCCAGAGCCTTACAAGGTGCAGGCCTGGGCAGCTTCTTCTTCAGGCAGTTCCAGAATTGCTGAGGTTTCTACACAGAAACGCTGCTGACCTGAGCAATCCACCCAGCAGTGAAAATGGCCCCTGGCTGTACAGTCCTGTTTGCAAATGCACTGTCAGGAGCTTCTTCTTTTTTTTTTTTTTTTTCTTTGACAATTGTCATCCTTGCTTTAACAAGCGGCCTAAAAGAGAGAGCAGTGGTCTCACCACCCCAAGGAAATGCAAAAAAATAAAGAGAACTCCATTGGCTTCTAGAAGAGAAGAGGGGCGGTAAATGAAAGGAATCGATGGGCAGGCCTGAGACATGTTTACATTGCATATATTACTTTATTATGTTTGGGAGGCATTTCTGGTAAAAAGGGAAACATAATTAAGCAGAGGAATGTTTGTAATTGTAACCAGGGGTAGAAGTCTGGGCCAAGGAGCTACACTTCAGTGTCCCTGGGGTGAGTTGGTCACCCTCAACAGGGCAATAGAATCCAGAACTGGAACACAAAAGTTATAGCCTCAAAAAAAACCAAAACCAAAAAAACAACAAACTAAAACCAAAATGGCAGAGAAGCAAAAGAAGAAGACTTTGATTAAAAATTTTCTTTAAAGGGTAGAATGGGGCAGAATCTGTTTAGAAGTGTTCTCCAAAGTGGGAGACAACAATGGGATGAAGGGTTTCCCGAATGCAGAGATGGGGGTAATCTGAGATGTTGCATGCAGTCTTGCTGAGAGCTGGGAAACCAGAAATTGTGTCTAACACTATTTTGGAGAGTGAGGACTGGAGAGAGGGAATGGTAAGGGAGCCCACAGCCTGAATCAGACCTTGCTGCTCAGCAAGACTTGGCCAGCCTGGGCTGGAAGTGGGATGTTGCTGCAGGAGGTAGGGAAGCAACTGAGAGCTGAGCCAACCAGCTTCTCCAAAATAGACTGTCAAGTAGCAGTATACCAAGAGTTAAATATTGTCTGCTATGCTGCTTATCTACCTTTCTTTTTCTTCCATTAGTAAATAATTGTTTTATTAAGTTAACTGAGTCACATTTGCAAATCAAGAAAATTAGCTTGCTGAGCACCAGAAAGTTTACTTTTAATTTTCCTGAGCTTCTGGATGGGCATCTGGGTTTAGAAGTGACCCTTAGGATTTGTACTCAGCCCTTGTTGCCAGTCAAGTCCCAAAAAAAAGAGTTATACAAGTAAATGAAATTTATCTAGCCCTTCCCTGCCCTAGGCCTCAAACAGCAGCTTCAGCTTCTTTTTTACGTCCAGGCTATGTGGGGTCCTGTCAAAACAATTCACTGGTCACTTTCTTGTGGTTTCCTTAGCCAAAAGCGCAGCAAAAATGGTCCGTACTCAGCTCTGACCACTTGCCCAAGCTTTCAAGAAACTGCAAACAAACAGGAGGCAGTGTCACGCTGAAACGTCGGCTCACCTGAGACCAGCCACAGGTGATCAACAAAAGGCTGACAAAATAGCCACGGGAACTGTTTGGGGAAACACAGGGCCAGGTAGGGTACTATTTACTCAGTATGAATGAATTTTGGATGAGGAGGTGTTGGACTGGGTGACTTCTCCAGAGTGAAGCTACCAGGTGTCCTCCTCAGAGAACATTAGGTCAAGGGCATCCTTTCGGGATGGCTTAGTATTTTCTCGTTCAGTAAAAAGACCAGTCCTCTCCCGCAGCAGCGTGCTTGCAACACATTCTACATGTGCTGGAAAAAAATCCCAGCCATTTTGTGGTGAAGGTATGGGAGAGGAGAGCTGCTCTTTGTTCCCAGCACTGCTCTCTGCCCTCTTGCTGTGCTTGAGGAACCTCACTTGGATTCCAGATTTCTTTCCCTAAGCCTCAGCAACACTTTCCCTGCAGGAAAGCTGTGGTTTGTGAAGCAGAGAGAGGCCCTGTTAGTCAATGGGGCAACCCCACAAATGTGGATATGGAGTCAGCTACGTACCAACATTGTGGCGGGCAGTGCAGCCTTGCAGCAGGACTGAAAAAGAAGCCTTTTGCTCAGTCAAATGGCAGTGCTCTGCTTCTCTCTCCGCAGTGTGGTTGTGGGACTCTTTTGCCCCATGTTCTGCTGTCTGGATGCTGGGGAAGTATAGCCCAGAGTGTACTGTGACGTTCAGCTACCATTCTGCTCCTGAGAATGCCCCTTGTAGCCTCTCCTCTGGCACCAAATGCCTCCGACTTGCAGGAGGAAAGCTCTTGGCTATCACTCCCTGCAAGCTGAGGCAAGCTCTTGAACCACTGGTATATCACTCCCACTCTACCTTTGGCTGCCAACAGCTGAGTGATTTAGCCCTGCATCTGACAGCCTCATCCAGGCTGGTTTCACCCCTATCTCACATTTTTATGTGGTGCCCAGGAGCACATGACGGAGTTTGGAGGCTCTGCTATTTATTCAGTTCCTCACTGTTTGCTGTGCTAACAGCCGGCGTCACTGCTGCATTTGAAATCTTGGCTCCTGAAAGTTGTAGCCCCGTTTCTTCTCTGCACCTTGACGATGTGAATCCAGGAGATGGCCTCTCTGCTGCTGTGCGCAGTGACTGCACTCAACCCCAAAGTTTGCAGATTCTCCTGTTCAAGCAGTGATAGCACTCAGTTAATGTGTTTGCTCGGGCGGAGAAAAGGGCTTCTGACGTTGGTGACTTTTTATTATTGAAGTGGCACAAAGCGAACCCCAGAAAACAGAAAAAGACGCGTCACCAAATGTCAAAATGCAGATCACTGAAGTGGAATTGCATGTGGAATTTGTAATCCGGGTAATGAAGAAAGGCCAAGGATTTATAAGGGAGGAGATGAGATTGTTTGTTCAATCAGAGAGAAATTGCTTGTGAAGGGGTTTTGACAAGCTTCGTAAGTAGAGGCTTCTGCACCCAGAAGATCCCGTTTGACCACAATGACAACCAAAGTGTTGGCTAATATTCTTATCACTGTGGTTATTTCAAATGGTTTTCTAGCAACTGCTTCTCCAGTCGTGCCTGCAAAACCACAGCATCCAACAGGTAAGGTGTGCTTCAGTGCAGCATCCCAGTGCTGCCATGTGGAATATCTCAGTAGGATACCAGTCTTCTTTTATGGCTGTAATTGTTAAGTGAGCTAGTTGAAACACCAGTTCCAGATGACAGATGAAAGTAAGAAGAATGAAAAGAAGATTTTTGTATTATGGTAGGGATTACTAAAATAACAAAGCAAGATATTCTCAAGTGGAGTAACTCTCATACCCTCACTGAAGGAACTGGCTTGCTGAAGATGTTGTATTCCTTTTAATAAGTCCCTCTTATTAATATTTTTTCTTTTAAATTAAATCATGTAGTTATTTCTTATACTTGAATAGAATTATGTACTTATGTTTATTTTTTATTACTATATAATTATTCATTATTATTTTGTGTATTAAAGCTGTGTACTTCACAGTAAACTCTATCATTGAGCTGAACTGTACTAGAGATCTGCATTTTCAGTAAGTGCAAGGCTACCTTTTTGAGGTAAACTTACCTAAGAAGAAAAATAAGGTGTGAATCTAGCCAAACTGTAGATACAGTTTCACATGTGTTAATGAAAAAAATTGTAACACTTCTGTGTTTTTTATACCTCAACCAAGCTCAGAGGCAGATGTCATTGGAGATCCCTGGAGCAGATCAACAAGAAAGGATCCTGAAATTTTTGTCACTGTTTGATGAAGCACAAAGAAGTGCCATTCCCACAGCAGACCCTAAAATCAGTGGAATCAGAGGTAACTGCCAAAAAGTAACTGGTCTGGAAACTTGCAAATTCTCTATTTGTTTTGTAGAGCCAAGATGTTATATATAGTTATATATAGCTCATTCTGTGTGTGTTTTTTTCTTTAAAGTTTGTAAGGGTTGGCTAACAAAAAGTGCCTAGTACCTTTTTGAATGGGGTAAGGTTCTTTCTTATTTCCTTGACTGTTGTTTTAAAATGTGTTTTTCTGAGGAAGGGATAGCCATATGTTTGTCTGTGTGGTATGGTAAGGAGAGGTGAAAGAGGAGAATAAGCTCCACTAAAAAGTCTTACAGACATGCAAGTTTTCAGAGTGCTGGAGGCATTTCTCTATGATGAAATCCAAAAATGGAGAGGAGGGCAAGCTGTGAAAAACTTTACTGCAAGCAGTATGTCATTGCAGTTGTTTCATTGCATTGTTTTCTGAGTATTTTAAGGGCACCTCATTCATTAATGTTGGTTCTGTATGTTTTACTTGTACTACAACTTGCCATGTCATTCAGCACTAGTGATACAGCATGAGTCAAATACCCAAGAGATAATGATCATATCTGCAGGGCAGAGGTCATGTTTCAGTTTAACTGGAAAAAAAAAAAACAAAACATACTCAGGGAGGTAGAGAGGTTTAAACAAGAAACAAACTCACAAGCCATAGAATTTCCATTGGCTTCTATTTGGACCAGTGATCTTTTGCTTTTAAATCTTAGAAGAGGCTGAAAATTTTCTTTTATGAACACTTGCAGGTCGCGTTCCAGCTTCAGGTGGTGGATGCTATATAACCTGATTCACGTACACCATAGTATTGTGCTATAAAGAAGAATTTCCTCACTATATTCTAGTGTGTCAGATCTACCCGTGTGCCTGCTTAAACAAGGATCTCCCTTCAGTTATATACTTAGTGTAGGTTCAATATTTGTCCATGGTCCTCTCATAAAACTTTTCCACAAAGTGACAGGGAATCCGTTTTAACTCAATGAGACCTGAAAGTGTGCAAATAGAAACAAAGAACAGGATTTATGTTAAACTTTTTATTAACTGGACATGTTTCAATGAAGCATGTAAGCCCATGAGCACTAAGCGGTGCTCCAAGTCATGGCGTGAACATCCTGCTATGGGAACTAGCCTTAAATTTTAGTAGTCCGTAAACAATACAAATTCTGTGCAACAAAACCACCCAGCTAAACCCAAACCAAAAAGAGAGAGATTTACAGCTTTCTCAAGTCAAATTTGGTAGATGTCTCAGCACAACAGAGTTTTGTCTGAATTTTATGCCTTGTCTGTAGGCATTTAAAAAGCTCTGTAGTCAGCTCGATTAGACTTTGGTGATCCTGATCATTGCCAGCGCTGCCAGAGTGCCCAGCAGGGTTGCAAACAGAGGTATTTATCATGAATGAGCAGCTCTGTCTGAATTGGTCTGAGTTTATGCTTGATCAGTATGCTTGAGTGACCCAGGTCGTCCCACCTAGGTATTTCTGTACCAGAACAATTTCAAAGATCCCATCAGAGCGTGGAACTGCTTTCCTGGAGACTCAAGACCACCACGTGTATCTTGAAAGGCAACTTTTACATAAATTAAAAAAAATGGGTGAGGTTTTACAGTAGCAAAACAACTGATGCAGCACAGAAGAATACTTCCAGTTAATTGCCCTCTGATTTAGTATTTTCTTTGGAATATACTGCAGGCAGTTTTCTGACAGGTTCATCTACATTGCTTCAAAAGCTGCATTTTAAGCAATATTGTCTGTGGAACTGGTCCATAATGCACTCACTGTGCAGACTGTTTATACCCACATGATATATTGGTAAGTAAATAGTGAGAACACTCCACTGTCTGGTGAATTTGAAAAGCTGGTTATATACTATTCTATTATTTGCTTCCTCTTTCCAGGTTTGGTTGTCTTTGATTTATCCTCAGAGAAAAGGAAAGTTATAATCATTTTCTAAACCTGAATTTTCATCACCTCAAGTATTCCTTGAGGATTTGCCTAAAATGTTCCTATCAAACTAAGTTTGGTGTAGAAACCAAGCATCTTTTTTTGAAATTGTACAGTTTCTGTAAAGCCTGGAGCATGCCAAAACAGGGAGCACCACCTGAAATCATTGTCTGAAAGTAACTCATCAGGTGCTGCGTGACACAGAGACTGAATATTCTTCTGTCTCAGTGCCTTTGGAATTTGAAATCTCAAACATGTCAAGTATGTGTTGGATATGGAAATTCCCTCATCACTCTCCTAAGCATATGTGTGGACCACTGAGGTTTCCAAGTCCGAGCTCTCTCCACCCAGTCAGCAACAAGTAGATATCTTCTGGGACTGCTTAGACTGGCTTTGCTAGACATTTATTCTAGCAGACATTATTTTTACCATTCATCTGTCATTTAAAGGCGTTGTCTTTTGTACTTTTTTGCGTAACATTGTGTCTAGATGATTGTGACATGTCTTAAGAGGGGGCTTAAGGCTCTAAACATGAATTTGTCTCTGTATGCCTGATTTGGTTGTCTTTATTCTTTTGCTGTCTGCTGCTTATCCTTGGGTGGCCATGCGGGTCTTCAGGGCAGGTGTAGGGATGCATTCACCCAGTGCACACCTGATATTGCTCTTCTCAGGTCCACTGTCCATAAGCAGAGGCATTGACTGAGAGCCTCAAATATATGTAGGCACTTCGGTGCCTTTCTCCTGGCTACCCAGTTGCCTGCTGCTCCTGAGTTAGGTCTCAGACTCTTCGTAGTGCCTGCAAGAAGTTATATGCGTGGAAACTTCGCGGAGTGGGGAGCAACCTACATAAGCAATAGGTGAAATACAGGGCAAGTACCTCAGACTGAAAATAAGGCTTCTGTGCTGGTGTCTCGGTTCAATGAGAGCCCCAGTCTCAAGCTGTAGCACCTTATCTCTAGTTATAGTTACAGAT
The DNA here is from genome assembly GCA_026546715.1 of Gallinago undulata. NCBI lineage: Eukaryota > Metazoa > Chordata > Aves > Charadriiformes > Scolopacidae > Gallinago > Gallinago undulata. The sequence continues at coordinate 110,862,282 of JAOTQQ010000001.1, read as the reverse complement.
CTGGTGTTCCTGTTGCTTCAAAAACATGGGGACTTTTACTGCTTGTGTGTAGCCGTAGCTAGCAGTTTGAGCACTTATTCAAGAAGAGAGTTTTCAGGGTAAAATCTACCTCCTATCTGAGCCACAATAGTGTTATGAATCTCCAAAAAGCATCCAGTTACCAGGATTTCTGTCAGTCTTAACCATCATACAAGTAACAAAATGTTCTTTTTACTGTCAGGACGTCAAAGTAGTCTCTTACCCACTTTAGAAAGTCCCAACAACTCAGTTGTTTGTATACCCTAATTGGGGATAGGAGTGATGCTGGAGGTGAAGCTGACCTTTAAGGGTCACATGGTAACACTACATTTACAGAAAGACAAGCTGTGGGAAGAGCCTGCTCTGCTAATTTTCCTCATGGATGCCTATTAAATGATGGATCATGCTGAAGCGTGCAGCAAGTAGAATCATCATCTTCCAGAACAGCTTCTAACTGTGTTCCCTTTTTGTATTTCAGCTTACACCAAGATATACGGAAAGAAAGTTGAAATGGTGAGAACAGGCAGCTCTGTGTCTTCCCTTATTTGTTACTCTAGTTGTTCTCTAATACCCATATAGCTCCCATCATTATTCAGTAAAGTAAGCAATGCTGTGTTTTGTGTCTCCTGGATGGCTGGTTCTCAGTTTCTAGAGGCTGACATGAGGCTTACTGACATTGTCCTACATTTGTACTATTTTGGACAGGAAGGTGTAAATGAAGGTCCATCTGATACTTCATGTGAACTGAGCAAGGACTTCCTGGAAATAAGTCCTTTACATGGGAAGAACTTGTGGAAGCCTTCACTGCCAACCTCCTGGAAAATTAAGAGAGGTGAGACTTAAAGAGTGATGCTGTACCTTGTCTAGCTAGTTACTGGGTCCCTTTGGTACCATGGCTAGTGTTGTAGAAGGTGCTACAACTGTCTGACTAATAAACCATAGGTTTCTCACTGAAACACTTTCCTCTGACATAGATCCACAAGTGAGACATCAGTTAAGTCTCTAGGGTCTTCCAAACTCTGGATTCATGCTAATCATGCCAAGTGCTTGATTAGCAACAAAGAGCAATCTATCTGGTCCGTGAAAACCTTTGAACAGTAACCAGAGAGTAGACATTTTAGCCATTACCAAGTTGTATCAGATCTCACCTTATATTGCCGAAGAGAAGCATGGCTTCCCGTGTACTTATAACAAAATCTCTCTCAGGAAAGCTCTCAGGTGGTCAGAGTTGGCATGTGAGAGACCTCACTTCACCACAGTTTGCCTCATGTCTCGGGACCAGAAACATTTTCTTTGCACCTCCTTCAGTCCTGTGGGTATGAAATGAGAATAACAGCTTAACTTTTATGACAAGGGTGTTGTGGGTGTGAGTATACTTCTGAGGCATTCAAATGGGTGGCATTCTGAGGCATTCTATGGGTGAGAGAGAAAGCTGGCTAGAAATTGTTTCAAATTTTTTTGGCATGAAATCTTTTGGGATTATTTTTTAAAAGACATCTCATTTTTAACTGGCTTTCAAACCTTTTAAAATGTCAACTTTACAAATGAGATCTTGTTTTTAATACAGATGAATGATTTTGACTGATGCCCCATTAGATTTTGTAATATAATTTGATGGCAGGTTCTTAAGTCAGGGGAGAAGAAGGGGGTTCCATTCACAATGTCTCCCACTCCTGTTTTGGTCATGTGATTTCTCACAAAGTAAAGTATTGTTGCTGAACACTTACAGACACAGATGGATAGATGGACTTTGCATTCTGACTGAGTAAAGGAGCACAAAACCTTAAGGGCACTTTTTGTGTATATAAAACATTGTTTATACCAAATACATGCAGTACAAACACTGCCTGTTACTCAGAACATCTCCTTTCCCTTGTCCCAGTTACTTCCTTTTAATTTTTTTTTGTTCTTTCATTTTCTCCTTTTCTACTTTCCTCTTTTCTTCTTTTCCCTTCTAGTTCCTGTGCTTTGGATTTATATTTCTGGTAGATGTATAAATCAGTAATTCAGTACCTAACTAGTAGTTCATAGCCCTGAGTGGGAGTGAGAATCCCAAATCACATTTTTCTTTTTTATGATTTGCAATTAATAGTCTTCTGCTAATACAGAAAAGCAGGCAAAACAGAAGAGGGGACACTTACCTCTTCAGTCTGTCACACTTTTTAAGTCAGTTCATGCTTCCAAAGGCCTAATTAATGATTTTTGCAGCTGAGAAGATTGATAGTGGTAGATGCACTTCAGTTCAATAGCCCTTCAACAGTGTATAATGCACGTTTGATGTACTGGGAGATTTAAAAAGCCAAGCAGCAAGAAAAAAACCAATTGTGTAAATTAAAGCGGGCAAAGTAATGTTCTTGAGCTTGTTACATCTGGTGCCTCTTTCTGCACACTGAGTACCCCTCAGTCCTGCCCAAAGCTGCCCCTGGGTGGGACCTGCTTATTCTTGCCCCTCTTACAGGGGTGTTTAAGCACAACATGAGCTATTCACCTCACTTGCTTATCACACTGCAGGACCAACTGACCTCTGGTTTGTATCTCTGTGGGCCTTGGGAGAGCTTCTAGCTCAAGGTGTGCACTCAGCCCCAGCTGGCAGGAGAGCTGAGAGAGGAACTTCTCTGCATGCCCTAGGTAGAGCCTCTACACTGCTTGGGCCAGGGGCAAGAAACCCACCCTGTGAATAAGGAAAAGGAGGATGGAGACTAAAGCATTCCAGTGTCTTCCTACATTTATCTAGAAACAACTCTTAACTCGGAGAGAACCACCTTGCTGTGGTATTAGCAGTGTGTCTACATGATACTATTGCCCCCACTCAGCTGTGAAGCAGTGTGCTCTAACCTGGACAGAACATCACCTTGGTGAAGAAAAACAGGATAACTTAGGCACTTTGGACAGCTGAACCAGGTTAGAGTGCTGTCACACAAGCCTGCAGAGCCAAGGTGACTGTCGTCATGAGGATATAGAAGCATGGTTAGCTGCTGCAGCTGCTCTCACTTCTGCAGCAGCTGTGGTTCAGCAGGCTGCCTGTTTTATCAGTTCATTGATGCGGTTATCTGGGTGTGCCTTTGCTACCACATGTCCCAAGGCAGAAGCTTTATCTGGAATGAGATGGGAGAGGGAGGAGGTGGGGAAAGGCATTCAGCTTACCTCAAATTGCATCCTCAATGATGTGAGATCTATCAGAGGAGGGTTTGCTGATTAACCAGCAGAGGAACAACCTTCAGGCAGACTTGTACTGATGCAGTAGTGAGACTTTCTATCTGCACCACAAGGTATTATAACGAATATTCTTACACATCCTTATCACCTTGCAGCCTGTTAGCTCAAGCATCCTTAGATACAGAAGAGCTTGTACCACTCTATCTACAGTATAGTTATATGTGAGGCACACAGAGCCTCTATGTTGTATCAGAGGAATCTGACGTGCAGATCCTCCTTGCCACCTATGTAAGGTCTGATTCCTTGTAGCCTCTTATGTCAATATGGCTTCATTACCTGGAGTAATTTTAGTGTCCTACAATTCAGTGAGCTGGAAGATCTGTTCTGTGATTATTCCTATAGGCAAAGGAGCAGCAGAGTTTTCACCTCTAGAGACCCCTTACCTTCCCTGCAGATCACGAAAGGCGTAAAACTTTTAGTAGCTTGTTACTGATCCTAATATTTTCAAAACAAAGAACAAGAAGTTGAATGAAAGCAGCTTTTCAAATATTTTTCATCAAAAGAAGATACAGGTTTAGTTTAGGTCTTGTTTTACTTTTTAGTCTTGAGTTGGAAACCAAGGTTTGGTATTCTGTGGCCTATTTTCAATTTTTCTCCAGCACTTCTACCTCTCATTTTTCCCTTTTCATCACTGAAAATAATAAAATAAAAGGGAATGGAATGATAGAGGAAGAAACCCAAGAAAAACAAATGCCCTCAGTTTTTGAAAAGGAACATTTATTTTGATTTTGGTTCATTGGTTTGATTTAATAAAAAACAATTTTCAAATTTCCAAATAAGACTCTTGTTTCCCTTAGTTCATTTCCAGAATAAATTTTTCTGTTTGCATTCTGCTCATCAGTAAAAACATCTTCATCAGCATGAGTCCAATTTAGGCCAGGACCTGGAAAAACCTTTCTCCTTCCCTTGTTTGCAGTTTGCTAGTGCAGGAAAACTGAACACTGGTCTGAGCTCTACATTAGGAAATCCACTGGGTTGATTTATCCAATAGCTCATGAGCCAGGCCTACGTTTGGGTCTTTGTCACATGAGACAGCTATGAGTAGTTCAGGAACACAATGTCAGTTAAGGGAGCTGACTGGAGAGTGTAGCAGTGAGCTTTGGGGCAAATCTCTGCCCTCCCAGCCCTGCCAGGAATTCAGGATCTCTGAACAGGAATCCCAGTTTGTAGGGCAGCAGTCCCCGTGCGTGCTTAGTAAAGTCATGGTGAGTGTCCACAGAACTACTATGAGCCTTTGGGTATCTTTCAAGGGCCCATGGAGGACATCTGGGCGGCTGGCAACACTTAAGTGATACCAGCACTTGGGGTGGCTGGTTGAGAGGGATGTTTGCTAACCTAGTCAAGGCTCTATCATGAAGTGGATAGTTTTTATTGACTTGAACTTTCAATGTCATGCCTCACCTTAGCACTTAACTACTGGTTCTTGACAGCTTAGAAATAATGACTTAGAAAAAAAATAATACTGGCTTTTAAACTAACTTTCAACCAGTTGCAAAGAGTTTCTGAAATTTAGATATTTGGTTATACTCAAACAAATATCATGTTGATACACATGAGTAACTTGCCTTCATGAGGTTTATTTTTTCACTGCTTTGAAGCTATTAAAAAAAAAAAGAACGCATAGAGGGAAATATGTAACAGTTAGTTACCCTGCATTTTATTTTGTTTCAGCTTGCTTTTGGAAATACTGCATTGAGCACAAGTAGTATTTAACCTTCAAGTTGATGGGTCATGCTGAAGACTAGGATACTGATGCTGGGAAAGAAACCTTCAAGCCTTGAAGAGTTTTCTACAGAAGTGGTTGAAGAGCAATTAATAAAGCAACTGTATGACCATATTTGTCTTGCGTATAGTAGGTGCTTAAAAGGGAAATATAAAAAAAATTATTTAAAATAGTAATACAATAAAAACTTTTTTTTGTACAAGCAACACCACATAGAAGACTTCTTGTGCTAATAAGCATTTGGAAATCAGTAGCTCAGTCTCCACAAACATGCCTTTAAGTAATGGAATAGGATCTCTGCCCTGGCATGGGATCAAGCACCACAAATCTGTGTCTAGATACTACATCTTATTGCATGTCAAGGCTACTCTGACAACTGGCAATACCTTTAACACCACAACTTGCTTTCTCTCTCACTGTATCTCATCTAATTTGTTCTCTAGCAAATTGTTAAAAAAAATCCTTCAACAGTCTTTTAAAAAAGAGTAACTCAAATATGGACATAGGTATTTTCTTAACATAATGTGCTTTAAGAAGGTCCAAACTTAGACACTCAAATGTGTAGAAGATACAGTTTCATTTAGTGTACACTCAAAATATGTAGCAGATAAATGGGACTGCATGGACACTTTAGCTCCCGTGATTCCAGAACAAATGAAGTGACTGCAGTTTTCTGATACTCTGGGTCATTTCTGTGACTTCTTTACCCGCATCTTCCTGTGTTGCCAGAAATATGCAAACACCAATCATAATATGCTGTTTTAGGTAGCATCGTGCGTGCCCAAAAATCCATTGTGGAGAGATGGAGCTATAAACATCTTTTGCATGAATAAGAGGAGTAAGGAAACCACAAAACATTAGGTTTCAAAATATCAGTGGCCAAAGCATTTAATCAAATACCCTTCCAAGCAACGTGAGATTTTAAGAAAAAAATAGTTCTGTTGAGTGTTTGAGGCTTTTTTTCCCCTTTACCTGACACTACTGAAAGTGATACTGATGAAGTCATGGAAAAAGAAGACAGGGCGAGGGAGGTTAAATGAATGATCTGGAGGGAAAAAGAAGTTTCATGGTGTCTATAAACCATAAACATGGGCATAACACAAAGCAGTGTGGTGTTTCAGAAGAAAGAGAAGGAAGCCAGTGTGGAAGCTTATGGAAAAGGAGGGTGATAGTTATTCTAACTGACACATATATTACTTACTTTCAGTGTACCCCGGGTCACCTGCACCCCATTGCCCACCCAAGTGGTCTGTGAGTGAGGTGGCAGAGCAGTGCTGCTGGCTGTTGGCTGTCACGTCCTGGCACAGCTCCTGGATTCTCCACTGGTGACAACAAACTGTTTTCTGGATATGCCTTTTATACTCCCAAAGGATCTATCAGGATCTTTAAGTCAAAGGCAAAATTCCTGTGTCCCATTGTGCTGTGTTTTCTTTATCAGGATGTTTTATGGCTCCCCTCCTGTTTCCTCTCATCTCTTTACCTTACCTTGGGGCTTCAGTTTGTCCTCTGCCTTCTTGCTATCAGATCCTTTGAATGAATTTGCTTCTACAATGCCCCGTGGGGATTAGCCTACTCCTTTTTTTTTAACCCTTGTTGCTCTGTTTCTTCTAGTGCTTTCACATGCACTTTTCCATTCGTCCCCACCAACCCCAAGATTTGTGTTACAAGTGGATCTCCCCAACACCAAACAGTTACAAATGTGGCCAGCCCCAAACCTGCATGGATGTGGGACAGTTTGTGCGAGGTGGTCAAGGACTACACCCTGGCCCTTTGGGTTTTCGTTCAGCAGTAATGGGCACAGCCAGTGTGTACTGCTCTCAAGACACCACCCCTGGACACAGGTCTTTATTCCTCCAAAATAAAAGCTGCGTTAAATTTGGCCTCTTATTTCTTAAAATCCAGGCTACTGTTGTGATGCATCTCACCAGGAAATGATCATGGAAATAAAGACAGAACACTGCTCAAATTACATATGAATTTTTCTATTTAAATTTGTAAGGCATATGAAAAGAGTATACAGATTTCATTCTTTATATATTTCATATATATATATATGTATGTATGTACTTGAAAATACAAAGTAACAGTTAGTAATAGGTGATGAGTCACTGCTCAGCTATCAACCCCGATTATGAGACTTCACAATTGAAGGTGGAAGGGGAAAGGTATTGCGTCTGTTTTCTCTAAAGGCAAACTAAAACTGCATATTGAACAATGCTTACAAATAACTGTGATGATAATACATTGCATCAGAACTGTGTAGTTTGTAAGCCGGAGACATCGCAGCCACAATATGTCTAACACCAACTATTACCTTTAAGCAATGTTTTGTTAGTAAGCAAGCGCATGTTTGACATGGACAAGGATGAATGACTAGTCTCTAACAGTCTTCTTGTGGATATAGGTGCTATGAAGGCTATTTTTAACCCATTTTCACATCTATTTTCTACATACAGGCAAAATCCATCAGAAGGAAATTTCCAGGTGACCCTATGAGTAAAGCATTGAACCCTCTACTCCTATGGGTTTGCTGAGAGCCTGCTCAGCAGAAAGCAGCTGTGGACATCATTTTTCGTAGTCCATACATCTCTAATAGTGTGCTCCCCAACGCCAGGCTACAGGGTATTTCTCATCAGTACTGGCTGCCTTGAACACAGACTCATGCAAGGCTGGAGGGGTTCATCTAATCCACCCCCAGCCTAAGGCAGAAGGAAGGTCTACCTTGTTTATGATAGATACAGGACTGGTAGATATTCTGATAGATGTCTGATAGATACCAGGTATCTATCAGCTGTAAAGCTCTCAGCAATAATGTCCTAACAGCTGCCCTGGGAAAGCCAAAATGCTGGAGCTCAACCAGGAGAAGAAAGTATAAACAGTTTCTTTCTTAGACCCTCTCCTCCTCTTTGCTTTTCAAAACCAATTAAGAGTCATGGAAGGATGACCAAGAAAGATCCTACATCGGTAGCTGGGGACAGATGTTCACCTATTTCCTCTGTCTAGAGTGATGAAGTCTCTCCCTCCTCCCTTGTCAAATATCTACTATCAGATAGTCCATAGGCCAGTGACAATCTGTGTTCCTCTCTCTGGGAGCACCGGGAAGGAAGTTTGATGGGTTATGCAGCCCTGACAGAGAAGGCAGGAATTTTTATTTATTTATTTATAATACCAAAGAAGACTCATGCAATGTGAAAATAAGGTGTTCTTTCTTGACCTGCCCTGCAGGTCTCTAGCACAGAGGAGAGAGCTTCTGGGACATCAGGCGTGGTCCCACCTACAAGCTGGCCTCTCTCCTGCATTAACCAGGGGGCTGCATGGGCACCAGCTGCTGGCTTGCGGCCCTCAGGCTTGCAGAGAAGCAAACCAAAACCCTCCCAGTAACTAAAGTTTGGCAACAACTGTGAAACAGAGATCAGAGGCAGCAATAATGACAGGTTAAATGTGTGTTAGAAACAGGGCTATCTCTTCTCAAAATTCAGCAATTTAGCGTAAGTCACTAATCTGTAATATTGCTATAATTGTGTGACCTACACAGTTTCCCTAACTTCAGCAAATGCTTTAATATTAACTGATGCCTTTAACTTGCAATGCAAAACAGACATTCATATGTCTGTATGTCTGTGCATATCTGTACAGACACATAAACATATACATATATAATTTAAAAATGAGCAAACAATGCTATACAATCATTATAAAAGGATTGGCCAATAACAGAACTTAAAATTACACTGCAGAATGTATGCTGGCTTTTTGTTTTTTTCTTTCTTGGCTAGTGCCCATCTAAATCTTGGAAATAATAAAGACCAGAGGCATCTTCTGTTTACTTCATTCTCTTTGCAACATCCAAATACGCATATTCAATTTCTTGATCAGCAGGACAAGTGTTTGTAAATTCATCTCTTGCATAAGCATTGTTCAAGTATCTTGAAATCCCTGTCATTTCGGGTGGAAAATCAAAATTTCTGTATTTTTTCGCAACAACCTTTTGTTAAAAGAAAAAAATAAAAATATCATTACACACATGATCTGAAAAAAAACCCCACCCAAATCTACTCTTCATGCACATTTTTAATTTTCAATGTGCAATTCTGTTGTTATAAGCAACAGAGGGGGAAAGGAGAAGGAAAGACAAAAAAGCCCAGAAGACATGAGATAAAGAAAGCTAGCTAACAACTAACCCAATTTAAAGGATGTATTTGGTATATTCTGCAAGAGCCATGCGGAGCTATGTGGACCAGTAGACCACACCTGGAAGAGATGCAGCTTACAACAGCAAAGGAGCTAGCACAAACCAGAATTAATAGAGTAATAAATTGGCCCACACTTGGATACTTTTGCTGAAACAGAAAGGGAAAACTTGAATTAAAATACTAAATTTCAAATGGCGAGGGAAACCGCCTATTGGCCAATACCTAATCCCTCCCTGTTGGCCAGAAAAGATGGCGTGACATCCGTTCTTCATCACCCTTTAGTCATTCACCTGACACAAGGTGATTCTCCCTGCATTGGCTCTGGTGACCCAGCTGCTTCTCGTGCTCTGCTTGGCCTGAGCTTTGCGTGGGCGTGGGAAAGGGTTCATTCCCTTGCTGGTCTCTCTGGAATGGGTTCAACCAGGACATCTCTGGGGAAAGTTTTCACTTGTGGAGGTGTCAGAAAAAAAAGCCAATCCACTCTTCCTCTGACAAAACAGCAGTCAAAAAGGAACCTTTCTAAAGTGACCTTGTTTGTTTGAAAACCTATGAATTTCTAGTGTGGCCATTTCTCTCCCAGAACCTGGTTGAATCCAGAGTTGACCAGGCACGGGCTGCAATACCACCCAGACATCTTGGTCACCAGGACTGCTAGGTGTGTGTGGTGCTCTGTAAGAAGAGGCTGAGAGCCCTGGCTGGAAGGCAGTGGGTGGTGGCTACCCTGCCAGGCTCATTGGTACTAGTAGTGATATTTAACAAATCAAGAATGTTGGATTAAAGGTGGGAGAAAGAGGCTTGAATTTCAGCTTTTTCTGGCTTCTTGAATTGGCGTGGACAAAATAATTTAACCTTACTGGTCCATGGCACTTTGCATATGAAATGCAAATGAAAACGCTTCTCTGTAGCACTGAACGTAGCACTCATTTCATACTTGTGAGAGGCTCAGTGAGTGCAGTCACAACCCAGATATGAAACCAGATACTCTAGTTCAAGAGCGATCAATTTGAGGATCTGCCTAGCTGCGCTGTAACGAAATGGCCTTGTGCATTAGCATTCAGTGTCCCTACAGAGCTACCATGTGGCCTCAGAATAGATAAAGGATTCCTCTGCCTTTTAGAAAAGGACCTGAGCTTCTGTGTTGCCCTTCTCTTCAGGAAGCTAAAAAGCAAATCCAAACCTTGATTATATGGAGCTTTGGTAGGAGGTTGCAATCCGCTAAGGTGAGCTCATCTCCATCCAGGAATTTCCGGCTGGAAACAGTGATGTCCTCAGTGCTGTAAGCATCAATTTCATCAGGCAAGGGGCTATTTAAATAGTTGTCCAGCTTCCTCAGGGCTTTAAGCAAAGATTTTTCCAAATCTAGGTTAAGACAATAAAAAGGTCATTCAGGCCTGTACCAAGGTCTCTCTGACACCAAAGCAGAAAGGCGACTCCTGCATCCTGTCTTCTGGCACCAACCCAGCTTGCAGACAGC
>JAOTQQ010000001.1:110824556-110851558 GCA_026546715.1 Gallinago undulata | reverse complement strand
GTGAGTCCTGAGCTTTCGTCTGAACACAAGAGAGTGGGGTCAGGGAGCAGGGACTGGCAAGGGCTGGCTGGGGGTTTCATAGGTTGATGATGCCTGAGTGCCAATGGGGAGAAGTGAACAGCACCATAAATAGGACTGAGACCTGAAGGGCAAAGAGGAGTTAATGCATGGTAGTAATGAGGGTCCTGCTTTAGAGAGTTGTGCCACAGGGCTAGAGTCCTCATTATTTACAAAAATGGAATAGAAAGGTAAGGTCTCAGCTCCAGTGGGCTGTGCTCTTAGCAAAGCTGTTGGGAAGGTGCAGTGTTATGGGCATGAGAGCTGAAGAAACAAGAAGGAGCTGGAGTTGGTGCTCCCATACTGACAGTGGTATCTGCTTAAACTAACTTTGGGAATCCCCAGATAAGAGAGTGAATAGGCACAGATTTCCACAGCCTTTACGCGCTGGAAAACGACTGCTTAACCTGGGCTGTAAATGGGATTTCTGCAGCACAATATGCTAGAATTGTATGGCTTCCATCTCCTCCAGCAGCTACCCTGTCTGACTGCAGCACATACTTTCGTTAGCATCTTTTCTTGGGTTCTTTATGAACGCAGAGAATTTTGCAAACACGTCGTTTCCTGCAGAGTTAGACTCGGGGTGGTTCGGTGCAAGTTTGGGATACCTGAGGAGTTAAAAGAAGCAAAAAGAAGTTATATGACTAGCCTTTATTTTCATCTCCGCTAATTATTTAATACACATGATTTACACTGCAGCCTCACAATATACAGCCACACAGGACTCTCGAAGGGAACCATCCTGACCTAAAAATCGCTTAGCAAGTGCAAATTTAAACCACATGCTTAAACCATGTGGATGGCCTCCTTTTCCTGACGGGGGTGGGAGGTGACTGCAAACATTGCCCAGACAGCCCAGTGCCTCTCCCAAGCCTCCTCCACTGGAGGTGAGGCTGTGTGGAGCGTGGCTCCTGCCACGAGGAGGAGAGGAGGGAAAGTCCCTACTCGTACTACCTGCTGCTCCTCCCAGGCTCCAGATAGGAAGGGAAAAATGGAGGGGAGCAGCTGCTTGCCTGGTTTAAGTCAGGTTTGGCAGCTTGAGAAGGCAGTGCCATTGAGGGGACTGCTGTCCCAGGGAAAAGATGGTCGGTGGGTGGTAGACACGATGCTGCTGATGGGTGGTAGAGCAGGGACAGTTTAGGGAGAGGAGGGAAGAGCTGCTGGGGTGGGGAAGGAGAAGTCTGAAACCCAGACCCTGCTGTGCGATAAGATGAGCCCCCCCAGCCACTCAAAATGAGCCCCAGCACATCTGCTGCGTGGGAGGCTTCCACTGCCCTTTCCTTCCAACTACCTGCTCCCAGTAAGTGTAATTATTTGTCTAGTGCAAAGGGGGAAACATCAAATAAACACAAATGGAGGAAAAAAGGTCAGGTTTCTGCAGTGGCACGCAGGTTCCTGCATGTGCTTGCCCCCGTGGGGTAGATTTCATGCCTTGACTTTGCCTTGTGGTGGCACAGCAGTGGACTTGGGGCAGAGGCGAGGGCAGTGGGAAGAGCACAGCCAGGGTCTTGGGGCCACCTCAGGGACACTCCTTGACCAGGCTTCAGCACTCTTTCACTCCAAAGTGACCCCTTCCAGAAAGCTCCACCACAGTGGCTGGACCAGCCCCCCACCCTCCCTGCCTTCATCCTCGCAATTATAACCCACAGGGCTCATCAAGAGCCTGACTCGCTGAGACCGAGGGGGTCTGGTCACTCACTGACCACCCTCAAGGGCCATGAGGGGCTGAAAGCAGCCAGGAATACAGTACCGGGGCGGCGCTAGTTTTTCTTCCAAGAACTCCTCGATCTTATTGACATCGGTTTTCACTTCACCATCAAATGTCATGAAGGGGGGGTTTGTTCCCGGGGCAAGGTTCTGCAGGTCAGCAGGCTTTCTGAGGGGGGAGAAAGAGATGGGGTTAATTGCAACAAGAAGCAATTTTGCGATTTCCACGGTCAACTGCAACAACCTGTTTCACCTTTAAAATGGCAGGCTACTCCACGGCTTTCTTACTAAAATAAAACTTATCCAGCTGCCTCACACCGGTGGGGTGAGAAGTCGCTAGCCCGTATCTGAATGTGCTCTGAAATGCTTAAAAAAACCCAAAATCTTCTGTCTTATGTTACAAAGACCTACTGCAAAACAGGTTAAGATCTCAACTGCTTCAAAGGAGTTAGTCCACTTTATATTAGTGAACCCTAACAAAGAATCAGACATCCAGACTGTTAACATAACACCAAGCCACAGTGCCCATTTCAAATCTATCAGAAGAGAGTCACCCTTTAAAAGAGATTCACCATTTTGGAAAAGTTATGCTGAAAATGAGAATCCCGGTTTCAATCTCACCTTTTCAAATCCACAGTTGTGACATTAAATATGACACCTTTTAGCCACAGAATCATAAAAAGACGCTGAGAGAAGGGGCAGTTCCCAATACTTTCTCCATCACTGCCAGCCTACAATAAAAAAAAAAAAAGATAAAAAAATGTACATACTTCTGTGATGACAGCAAATTTTGACAGCACATGCAGTAGGAAAGCAGAAAACATATAAGTACGTATAGCATGTTACTCATCTTTACTAACACATATTTTCATGCAAAGTTTCTTTACATCCTTCTCCAAACATGCACATAGATATGATGAAGTATCCTGTCATCTTGGAGAGGTAGTTTTTCATTAAAATACATAATGAATATTGCCATCAGTTGGAAAACAAAATTGAAATGCCAGCAATCCTTCCACAGGAAATAGTCTCCACTTCATTTGTCTCAGTGAACATAAATCTACCTAAGTCACTGCAAGATTAAAACAATTTAAATCAGTTTATGATCACAGGAAACAAATAGAGAAAGATTTACCAGCATAAATTGAAACGTAATGCCTAAAGCACTTAAGGGAATAAACAGAATAAATCAAACTGATCAAGAATTTCAAACTGAACAACTGTGGGGAGCCCAGAGAAGGAAGGAGGGAAGTTTGGCAGTAGCCTTGCTGCAGCTGAACCCACTGTCCCGCACTTTGCTGAGGCCTAATGAAGAACAAGTGCTGTGTCCCCCTGGCTAATCCCTCCTCCTTATAGACTCAAGGCTCCTACTTTTAAGACTGAAGTGTGGCCATATCCTCTCTTCCCGTGTGCCCTCATAATGTAAGGTATCAATGTAAGGCACAAGCGGTGCAAATCACCATACATGTCACCAGGGGAAGTGTTGCTCTCCTGTACTTTGCATTGCATTTTGTTAAGAGGCTTTGTTAAAAAGAGGCGAGCTACCTGCAGCAGTTACTGTAGGTTAAATGAGGCTTCATGCAACATTGTTGGGAGAGTACAGAGGTCTAGTTTTTAAGCCCTTGCTAAGATTCTCCTAAAGTGCAGTTTTAAAACTGAAGATGAAATGTAAAGGCGCAGAAGTCAAAAACCAGGTGTATCATTTACTTACTTAATAAGTTAGTTCGTTAAGGTTTGCAGATCTTATAACCAAATAACACACATTAATGAAACCAGTTCTACTTGCTCTTTCACCTTCCTCAACGCTATCGAATGAATCTCAAATATAGTAAAAAGTTTTCCATAAACAAACATTGCTGTTGCATAGCTTTACGGTGCTCACCTTCACAAAGAGCTCTATGTCTGGAAACAAGCACCTGGTCTGCAGCAGGCAGGTTCCTGCCATGGAGCTTGAGGGACGTAGGAGGGACACTCCTGTGGCTTGATAAACCGTCTTATTCTCCCTATCGACTCCAAAGGATTCTCCCCTGATAACTCTCTGCTGCTTTCTGCCTCTGGTACTGCAACAACCACTGGCTTTCTTGGCACTGAAACCCAGAACAGCCTATTGCCTTAAACACTGCCAGGGTATGAAAACTTTTAGAAATGCTAGAACAGCTGGATGGCTGTGTTAGAAAAGTCTTCTTTCATAGGCAGCAAAAATGAAAGCTGGTCAAAAGCCACTATTGTATTTTTCCTCCTACTCAGAGCACTGCTTCCCAGTGCTGTACAGTTTACAGCAACAGGAAAACAGAGAACTACTGCGTATTTCATAAAAACAAGACTACAAATGCTGCTAGCATGTGCTTAAAATAGAGCTAAATACATGAAACTACCATTTTGCCTCATCCTGCCTCTTACTTCAGGTTTTACCAACCCCGCAAGGAAAAAAGGGGATGAAGGGTGATACTGTGACCCCTCGGGGCTAGCAATGGGTACCTCAGACTCTCTCAGTGCTGGGCTGCACCGAGGCTGCACTGAGTCGTTTTGGAGATGCCGTGTCTGGAGGAGGCAGGCAGATACATCTGGTGATGGACTGGCTCCCACCAGCTCCTTTCCTGCTGCCCCTCACTTTCTGCCACAACCATGTCCCACCCCCCTGCCCTCACACAAGCTGTGCTACCAACAACCAGCTGTTGACCCGAGACAGGCTCTCAGGGAAACCCCTTGAGCAGAACACTGAGGGAGCAGCAGCCCAACCTGGCCCCAACCAGTGCTTTGGTGTCTTAAACAGTTTATTAGAGAGGAATTTAAACCATCAACCTAAGTCAGTGAAGAAGTAATTTTACAGTAACAGATTGCTATGGTCTGGGGAAAGAAAGAACAAGTGTCCAGTAAAAAACATTTCCTACAACTGATTTGATATTTTCATTCAGTCTTTGATAGGAAAAATTAAGTTATCTCAGCAGGGTTCATGAACTGTTCAGAGAACTTTGCAGATAGCCCTGCACTCAAGAACAGCTATGTGATCAAGAGTGACAGCAGGGTGAACTTCTGATCAATTATCATCTTCTGATGGCCATTACATACTAACATTTTGGCTCCCTCTAACTTTTACTACTGGAGCTAAGGAAACAACGTTGTTGCTTCACTTCGTCCCACATCACCTTGGTGACAGTAAATTTCAGGGAGCCGGATGCAGCTCTTCTGGGGCAATGTCCATGGGTAGAGTCAGAGACCCAGGTCAGGACAGAGACCATGTTACCATGACAAACGTAGGCACTGAGTCCCAATTTGTCCTTGACTGGAATGACAAACAGGCAGCCAGAAAGGTGAGGGCTTAGCAGCCTTGGAGATGTTACAGAAGCAACCTCTTGTCTTAATTCTAAGTGCAAACTTTTTAATGTCCATACCCACTTGGGAGGAAAACTTACGACAGCACTACTGATTTTCTATTTTGTTATGCATAAAATAGCAAGCAGCCAACCTCTCAGCCTTTTTATTTTTATGTCTCTCAGCCTGCTAGCAGCCTTTCACAAAAAAAAAAAAAACAAAACAACAATTTGAACACCAGGGAACCTAATAAAACAGGGAATTAAGCACTGTTGATTACAGCAGTGCTCTGCCAAATGTAATGACTGAGATGACTGATTGTTTATTTGGTACTTTTCCCCTACTTCTGTGGGCTAGTTCTGATGGTGTTAAACATGTCAATGAAGTTCAAAAGGCATCTGACCTTCACATACAGTACTGTGTTCCCTCCCATGCTGCCTACAAGGGACATTAGTGGTGTACTGCTCTCTTCACTGTGTTCTGTGCAATGCAGGTACCAGGGTTTCTAGTGAAGTGCTGTGGTTTCTGCCCAGCTTTGCTGCCTCCAGTGGTTATGGTAAGCACTCGGCTTTTACAGCAGAAAATTCACAGGGACTAGGATGTTTCCCCATTTCTGATGTAGCCATGATTCTTCTCACAGCCTGAGGAGGAACTCTTCTGAGCAGTTTCCTTGTGAAATCATTGGTGGCCTTTTTAATACAAATCTGTTCTAAAAGCCCATGCCGTTCAGGCTGTGTAGTACAACCTGATGTCTGAGATGGGGGCCATGACCTCTAGTGCTGCTGTGCCTGGACCGAGAACAACAGCAGATCTTAGTCAAAAGCAGAGTTAGTCAAAAGCCTTGGCTGCTGAGGTCCTACAGTAAAGGAGGCAGGTAGGGACAACTGGGAAGCTGAAAGCCATTTAGTCCCCAGAGGCTTGAGCTCTGGCAGAGCGGCAAAGGGAGGACAAATCTCTAGACTAGTCACACCAGGGCTGGTGTGGATACCTCCAGGTTACCTTCAGATCTCTAGAGCTGGGAGCAAATTACAGCCCACAGAATAGCACAAGCAGTGATAAAACCTTTCCCTACTGTAACAGCAACCAGCAGTCTGAAGTGACTGCAAGACCTTAAACACCAAATCTAATTCCGAACTTGACACGGTTTGACCTGGCAGCTCAGAGATGCTAGTTTCCTGTAACCTTCCTTGAAAGCCCAGAACACAGATATTTTGCCCTGCTCTGGAAAACAGGGTGAATACAGCTAGCTAAAACATCTTCAGATACGTCAGCTTGCATTTTGGCTTACAAGAGACAACTCTGTTCTCCTAACTCAGTTCATCTAATCTGGGAAGCTAGGATTCCTACTAGACATAAAAGCGTCAGTGACACATGCCAAAGATGTTTGTCCAAGTTTCCAAACAGAGGGTCTGCCATGATGAAACCAGCCACTCAAAAATCATGAGCTGGGACACTGAAATAGCTTTATAGTTGTGTACCGAGCAACACGACAATAGCTGAAGCATACCATCATCTTACCATAATGTACTTTCCAACAAAGCAAGGGTGGCCTTTTTACAGAAGTGAGACTGCGTGTCAACGATGCAGCAGTAAGAGAACAGGAAAATACGCCTGCCCCATATCAATACCCCCAGGAAGACAGCACAGCTAGGGGCATTGCAGCTTGGAAGCAAGACTCCCTGCATTTTTCTCCACAGCAGCGCTCAGGGATGTGTAACTTTGAGCTGTGCTTGGTGTACGTGCAGATTTTAATTACGGTTCCTCACTGCTGGGCTTAGTGATGATGCAGGGTGAAATCTGAACTCCGGTGAAGTCAGCGGGAGCCTCCTGCTGTTGATTCAATGGAGGATTGTGTTTCCAGACTGGTTATAATCTTAATAACCTGGCAAATGCTGCTATAATTGTAGGTAATGCTGCAAGTTGGCCTCCACCTGCAGTTGTTGTGACATTCTCTTTACATCCAGCTCTTGGGGGTGAAGCGGGACAAATCCCCAAAACACAGAGCTGGGTTTTATGCTCTTCTGCTGCTTAAATAGATGGCTAACCACTGTCTTGAATAAGTGGCATTTACGTTTTAATTGTGATCGGTCAGGAGGTCAATTTGCTTTTCCTAGTAATACTGGGATTTAATGAGTTCATTAATCAAACAATTAAGAGAGCTGTTGCTGCAGAGGAGAAAAATGTCAGGCCGTGCACAGAAGCTTTATTTCAGAGCCTTCAGGCAGCGACTGTATATTGTGACAGTATCAACTTATGACAGCTCTCCATAATCATGTGCCATTACTTAATGGAATCATTAGCCTACACTCCCTGGTTTCATCTGTCACTGTTCCACACTTTCTTCGATCTTTTTCTTTTCATTGTTGTTGTTGTTCTGGGTCTTAGTCAAAGATGCTAGGAAAGGGAAAAGCTTTCCACACCCTTCTTTCTACTACTGCTTAAGCCTACAGGTAAGAGCATCATCATGCCCTAAGCTAATTTCATGAGGCAGCACAAGATGTTAAAGAGGGTTCCAAAAGAACTATATTAGTTTCTGGAGCTGCTATGGCTACCATCTTGATTCAGCAGCTCTGATTTTCTGAGTGGCCTCGAAGAGGTCACTTGCCTCCACATCCTCATCCATAGCAAGAGGATAATTATAGTGACTTTACCCCAGAAGTCATACATTGTATGTCATTCTTAAACCAGTAGTTTGGGCCCTCCCTGAGGTGGAGTTGCTTTGGCCCTGGAGCTGTTGTAAGAATTTGTTTTGTAACCATTTCTGTCTAAACATCTTAGGAACCAGATTTTTGAAGGTTCTTCTACTGACCTCAAATGTTCTGTGCCTTCAAAATCATGATGAGTGGAATTTGTTTTTCCTGGACTTTTTGTTTCCTTTTGAAGGCTAAGCATGGAAGAAACAGTTCAGAAGGAGCAGAGAAGACTCTTTTATTTGTTTTCATATAATTATAAAATCCCTTTGAAGCTACAATAAAAAGGAGAACAAGGAGCATAATTATTTTTTTTTCCCAAAAGCTGAACTCCAATTCCATTTTCTTTCTTTGACACGAGAGAGCTGAGTTACCTCCTTTCCCATATTTATGCTGGCTAAGAGGCAGGTTTATCCAGCAAGTGGAGCAGAACCACTGCCTACTGGAAAACAAGGAACCGTCCAGCTGGGACCAGTATTGTGGATCTGTCCCTGCCTGTTCTGCTGAGCTAGCTCAGTCTCAGGCTGAACTGGGACTTTCCTCCAAGTTTCCTTATTTGATCCTCAGCTATCAGGCAGTTTTTGTGTGCTCTTCCTTTTCATACCACAGCAACAATTCCTCTCTCCTTTTTCACAACACATTTGATCTCCTGTCAGAGAACAGGAGCCACAGCAACCAGCTCAAAACTACTGCGCCTGAGAAACTACGAGGAGATCACAAGCTTGGGCTGCCCGTGGGAAGCAACTTTTAGGCTGGCTGCGACTTTCAAGACCCAACAGCTATTTTGTTTTCATTCCTTCTAGAGGCTCATTTGTTCTGCACCAGCATGGATTAACCGAGCCCACTGCATTCCTGGCACCGACTCTTGCCCTGAGCTAAGCCCTGCCACGCCAGCCTGATGGCAGTAGCTCCCATGAGCAGCTACCCCTGGCTTGGCACACGTAGTGGCAATGCAAGAAAGGTCCTTGTAGTAGACAGCTCTGCTTCCTGCCCTACAGCACCACTGGGACCAGCCATTGAACTTGGCTGCACGATGGCCAAGAAGAAAGGGGAGGAGAGCTCCCAGTGCCTTTCCCCTTCTCCTCACCCTTGAGAGGAAATCCCACTGCCCTCTGGCCTACCATGGAATGCCCAAGCCCACCCCCACCCCCACCCCCTTTTTTTTTTTTTTTAATAGAGCATTTTTATAAAATCACAGGCAGCAAGAGAGAGGGAAGCAGTAGGACCGCATTCCCATACTCCCACCAGCACAAAGACCTCCTTTCAGCCTTGGCAATAGGTTTTGAGAACTACATGGGCTTAACTGCAGCTACACTAGAAAATGTCTATTTTCTAGACATAACATTGTTCTGATAGTGTGCCATGACAGATACATTGTTTTAACTTTTTTTTTTAAAAAGCATCTCTTCTCCTTGAGGATGCAAAGTGTGTTTTACATTCTTGATGCCCGCTACAGTATTCATGCAGATTCCTATAGTATCAGAAAATTGAAAAAAAAAACAAATTGGCAATATTACTTCTGTTATCAATGCAATAAAAATATAGTTATAAGTCATTTTGGTTCACTAAAGATAACTATAATGCACTTAATAACATATGATACTCTGAGCTAGACACAGAAGCAGCACAGGCATGTCATTTGGGTCAGATCATGTTTAAAGCAAAGCTTTTTGTGAGGAAGAGACAGATTACCTGGAATTTTCTCTATTTTAGCACTGTGTTCGTTTTGTGGCCCTAAGGCTAGGGCATGAACACCCAAACACTGAATTTTAGAGAACTCTTTTGATGCCACCTACTGGGCTGGAAATGGAAGTCCTGACTTCTGCTCTTGGAGCGATGAGCAGTGGCAGCCCTGGATGGTAGCACTTCTCTTGAGGTTCTCCCCTGTAGCCACCTCCACAGCAAGATGCCTTGCTTTTTGCTAATGACACTCTTGAGAATACTTGGGATGCTGAAATTATAGTCCCAGGCTAAGTTTTAAGACAAAGCATCTGTAATTGAAAACACATTTTAATAGACAAAGTAAAAATTTTGCCACTTACTATTCCAATAAACACTCCTGTACCTCTGCCTATCCACTAATATTCAACACTTAAAACAGATGTTTTAAGAGAAATTAGCTGTTTTAAGAGAAATTAGCTGCTGTCTAATTTCTCAGCCAAATAGCAGAAATATTCATATTTAAATGTGCTGCTGGTTGAGATTCCTGCACATAAATTGTACTTTTTTGTACTCTTGCTGTGTGTGACATCCACAATAGGGAAGTTCAATGAGAATGCTGTGTTAAACAGCACTTGTACACTCTTTCAGTTAAAAAATTACTTTCCCCTTCCCTTTCTCTCTTTTTTAAGAGCAAAATAAGCACCTTGATATTGAAGTGGGCCATAAAGAGTTCAGTTTTAAAAAGAAACTTATCTTATTTAATATTTAAATATTAATAACATCTAGCTTTTATGTTGAACAGTGTTACAGGGTTCAGAGAACACTAAACATACTTAAAGGATTACAACTTTAAACATGCAAGTTCAATAACACCGCTTTTGATCTAAGCCCTAATTAAGCTTTCAGGTTAAGGAGGCAACAGTAAATGTAACAAGAAGCATTTTGCTAAAAATAGCTTCTTTCTCTTTTTATGGTGCTAAGAGAAAAAAGCATGCAGGGGAAGGAGAGAGTGAGTATGCTAAAAAGTTTTCTCTAAAGAACAAAGGGACGGTTTGACTTTCACCATCCTCTCCTACTATGCCACTTGCAAGACCCCTTTTTCCTGCTGAAGCTGTAAGTCTGCTCCTGTTGACTCAAGTGGGGACAAAAGTTGATCGCTCTCCTTCCAGTGCAACCAGCTTCTAGTAGTTGAGTAGCTGAATATTCAATCAGGAGAGTGTCCGTGTTAAACTCCATCCCTGTAGGAAGCATCAGCCTTTTCCATCTCAGCAGGAATGACCCCCCTTCTCTACCCACCACTCCCTACATAAGAAGGACCAAGTTAGGGTTGCAAAGACCCATCTGGAGCGTTCAGCTACAGTGTAGACATGTTCTCACTCTATCCCCCCTGGCTCGAGCATGTGGATAATAATAAGGTGGTGGTTCAAGATACGGTCTCAGTAGGGAGATCATTCAATGCAAGACTGGAAGGATCCCTACAACCACCTATCCAAACTAAACCATGCCAACACGTTGCAATAGATCTTAGAGGGCATGGAAAATTTGTCATCTGGACAGTCAGCTAAAAAATGGAAGCTGGGACCTCTGCATGTCTTCCTCTCTCTCCTGTTTCTCCTACCTCTCTTTCAAGTCACAATCAGTAAACGCATTTAGGAATGCCTGTAACTTTTAAACAAGCAAGTTGGCTCTCCAACTGCAAATAGAAGGATAGGTCCTTTAAGTTTTTTATCTGCTAAATAGCCTCTTGAATGGCAACCTGAAATGCTGAAATTAAGGGGAATTTTGCTGTCAGAATAAAACAGACTTTCATTATAAACCTGTGCACTTAGTAGGGGAGGAGAAACGACAAAGCAAAACATCAGTTGACTTTACATCTCAGTGATCCAGCCTGCAAATTGAGGCACTTTGGGAAGAGGACATGCTAAAAAACATATGTGTCCAGATCAGCAAGCTGCACAAAACCTGAAGACAGGTGCAGGCAGAACTACAGAAAGGAAATCTCGAGGAGAAAGCAACAACTCAATTTGTGTACTCTTGGCTTGACCGTGACCTGCCACTACCCCAGAGGGAAAAGCCTGGGTTTGCTACAGAACCGTGGAGTCCTCTCCATCCAGGCCAATAGATGCCAAGTGCCACAGGGAGAGGCAGCAGTGCAGAGAGTCCCACTGCACAGAACAGAATGCAATTAACCAAAAAGCACGTGTCTTCTAGAGCACTTGGGCAGCTGGAAGTGGTTCAAATCACTGGGCATGTTGGCTTTCCTTTCCTCTTCCTCCCCTTCACAAAAATGAAAGTATGCACTGGTCCAAGAGGGAGCTGTGGAGGTCCTGTCTGGCATCTCAGCTAAACATAAGGGCCAGTTTCAATCAAAGAGATGCTGGAGAAATATCTGATGACAAAAAACAGACCTGCAGATGGAGCCTGCAACCCACGAGGCAGGAACAGCAGCAGCAGCACCAGTGCTTTTTGGAACAGACTGATAACCCTAAGTGCTGGGATAATGAAAAAAATGGGTACAAACTGTTATGTTACGCTCTGAAGCTGGAAGTCACCTCACATAGTCAGCCAGAAAAACAAAACAGGTTAGTAGAAATAGAGAGAGACACTCCTTAAGGATTCGTTATCTTGCCTGTCTCACCCACTCACCCACTTGGGATGACATGCCCTCTTGTAGGGCTGCTTTCTCCAAATACAACGTGAAATAGCCCTATAGAGGTTAGGCATCTAATTTAACTTAAGTGAGCTGAGTCCCGCCCTTGTAGACTACTTATCAGCTAGAGATAACTGATGAAAAAGAAAGACCAGAGTGTGTTATTCCCAGTATGTCTGATTCAACTCTCTGATGGAGCTGTAAGGAAAGGGCAAGGTTGCCTTAGGTTACATCAAACCTGGCACCTCCATGGAGGCAGGGCAGCATTCAAACCACAGCACAAGACACCATACGTGGTCCTGAAGATGTCTCTGCTAAATTCTGGTCCTCCCCCTTCATGAAAGATCAAAACAAACTCAGTCAAATGCTACTAAGATGACGATGAAAATGAGGAACCTATTATACAAGAGGACAGGAAAATCTGTTCTTGTTTAGACTTGCAAAACAAAGATGGAGGGAAGATATGATTACTCAGTGCAAGTATCACTTTTTCCCTGATAGCTGGGGGTGATGCTGAAACAGAAACAAATGAGTGCAAACTGTCCATGAATGTTTCTAGCTGACAACTAGAAGGGCTCCTAACGACCACAGCAACAAGGTTTTGAACCAGGTTTCCAGTAGGATTAACAAGTGTATCGATATGTATGTGCCCATGTGACAGCGCAAGAGGGAAAAAACATTTTGTCTCGAGATTTGATCCCTTTCAGCTGGGTCTTGAAGCTATTCTCTGCTGGGAGGTCCCCTGCTACCCGTTGTTTCTTTGACCACAGCATGGACATCACTCCAAGGACAAGATGATGGGAAGTGCCATGTTTTTGTATTACATTCCATTTCCAAGGGAAAATAACACATGTAGCAAACTTGGAGGCAATGATGGAGAGGAAATGCTCATTAAACAGCAGCAGCTATCCAAAACAGAGTTTACACTCTAAAGTAATCGAATGATTCTTCCCGAAAAGGAAATAAATGATGGATATGGTATCTCTGACAGCAAGCTCCAGCCAGACACCAGACAGGGTAGATGCTGTTGGCAACGAAGAGAGTCCATGTGTTAAGACTAACCAGACAGCAAAACAGTAAATGGTGCCAGAGTTTACCCTCTTCTGAGGAAGAACAGGAGAGCCGTTAGCACAAAATTGCATTTCATTTAAAGTGGCTTGAGCAAATCACTGCAAATCTAACTGCTGATGCTGTACATCTGGTGCATGCTTAAAACTAGGGTTGGACACATGCTAGTATGGGCCAGCTGCCCAACTTAGAGAATACAAGGAGCAATGCAAGGATCCCAGGGATGATGGCAATTGAAAAAACCCCACTCCTCAGCCCAGTAGCCTCACACAGCAATGGCAAAAGGCAACAGTCTCAGCTGCAATGGGACACAAGTCTTTAGGCAGAAACAGGAATCCAAACACAACCCAGGATGGCTGCAGCAGCAGCATCCTCTCAGACTGTGAGGACATCCAAGCAGCTCAGGCCTAATGGAGTACAGGAGGGCTCAGGAGGTCTCTCAGCCACCAGCTGGCCTGATTGTGGAGAATCTTCAAAACAAGGTATAGGCATATAGGGTACCAGAAGGCCATATAGTAGAACAGCAGCAGCAATGAATAGGAAGAAAGTCTCCTACCTGTAAAAACAATATGCTCAAAAGGTGGGATGTTGTTTCAGAGATGAGCATATGTGGAAGATTATGAACCACCAAAAGGTTGGTGATAAGGAGTGGTAACTTTCACATAGGTGTAAGTCACTGAGTGCCTGGACCAGACATCAGAAGGTTGCTCTGGGCTCTTGGGGCTGGTCATAGCTGGGGGACAGTACGCAGGTAGCCAATCCTCTCGACAAAGAGCTAGATCAATTGCTGAAACCCATTAGCAGTTGTTTGTACCCATCAGATGTTAATGCTCCTCCACAAAACAGACTACAGAGACACTACAGAGAGGAGTTCTTAGGAGTCCTGCCTTAAAGTGCTGTCGGGATGTGGAGCTCCAGGGCACAGAGAAGCTGCCCAGCTTTCCTTTTTTTCCTCATGAAGACAGCAAAATGTAGACCTTTATAGAAGTGTCTAAGTACCATAAATTAAGTACAAATAAAGAACAAAAAGACTGCACTTAACTTTAAAACAGAAACAGAAAACTTATAGGTAGACCATTAGCAGGGATCTGGGAATGCCAAAACATTTTTGGAAGTCATTCATAAAACATTGTATAGATTAAGCCTTTTATCCAAAGT
Source organism: Gallinago undulata (assembly GCA_026546715.1). NCBI lineage: Eukaryota > Metazoa > Chordata > Aves > Charadriiformes > Scolopacidae > Gallinago > Gallinago undulata. Next base: position 110,837,254 of record JAOTQQ010000001.1, on the reverse strand, counting down.
TAGGCAAAAAAGGGATGCTAAGGGAAAGAGAATGAAAGGTAACAAGTATAGGTGCAAGGCAGCAAAAGGCATTAGCTTTTCAGCTGCACACCTTCAACTGACCACAGAACACCATTAAACTGGTTTTTGTGTGACCACAGATTGTAAGTAGTAGGCTAAAGATTGAGTCTACCCACAAACAGGATGACAACTTAAATACACCCATCTACTGTGCTTTTAATGATGCAGCTGTACATCAGTGGCCATCCCATTATTAGTTATCTAGCTATTATACTGATAACAAAAGATGGGCTCTGTCCTGGAGCAGGGCTCTTCTGGCACTGAATGTGACTTCAGGCTGAGCTCCCACCTGCAGAAGTAATGAAACCCTTGCTACCTCACGTTAACATCTGAAGCTTGGGCAAGATTTCTATCTCCCGGACTGGCAACCTATTAGCATCTTCTAATAATTTCATTATTAAGGCTTTTCTCATTCTGTTAGGTTTCTGAAATTATGCTATACTTTCTTTCATGCAATATTTGCATTAACTTACTATGATTATTTTGTTTTATTATATTTCGTAATTCAAGTATTCAGTATGGCTCTTTGCTAGAAATCGTTCTTTGAAAGATCTTGGTCCTCAGTTCCTGTTGAGGAATTAACAGTACGTTGGAGTTTCTTTGTGAGATATTTCCCTCAACCCTGTTTTTATGTAGTAAGCAATGGTCACATCTTAAAGGGGTTATATACATCTGGAAATTCTAATCCTTTCTAGACGGCAGAAAAGGAAAAGAAGTCTGAAGCTGTAATTTCCTCTAGTTTCAGCTCTCTCTCTCTCACTACTTGCCAGCAGCCATTTCAGATCAGAGAAAGCCTCCTTTATTCTAACTTTCCCTGCATTATTTACTTACTCACGGTCTGTTGGGTAATTATTGCTGACATTAACTTAATTACTTAGTAAGTAATTAAATGCTTTTGATGCATAGGAAGAAATTTTCCTTCATTAAGAAGTAACTTTGTGGCAATAAACTTTTTACCTTCATCCAGTTACTTTATAAATAATGAGAAACAAAAGGCCCAAACTCACTCCTGTTACTTAGATGAAATATCCATTTACTTCTGATTTCAATATCACAGTCTGCCTGGTACTTCTACTAAGCAGTGGGTCTGCCTGCACCCTGCCCTTCCAGTTCTGATAAAGATTATAAATAAATGAACCATTAAATGATATTTCTGTAAAAGCAAACAAAGCACCAGGTGAAAATTAAAATGTGCAATGTCTGGTAATACATTTATAGAGGCCGTGGTTTTACTAATATTCACTCTTATTTACATTAAAGAGATTAAAGATTAAACTCGTGTGTGCATGCACTCCTACAAAAGAGAAAAGTAAACCAATTCTGTGATTTTACAAACTGCTGTTGCAAGCCTTGAGCCAGGCCCTTCAGGTTGACATGGGTATTTTCAACTACAGCCGTGGCTCTCAACGGGGTAGTTAAAGGCAGTCAAGATGTTCTCTTAAAAAAAAAATTCCTAAAATATAACAAAATTGTAAAGGAAAAGTGCAAATTACAGGTTTGTTTCCTCAGCTATCTTACAGCTACCTAAACCAGGCCTACAAATAAATCCACTCTGGTAGTTACAGTATTTAGTGTAACCTGGGATAGCGTTCAGCCTGGTTTCGGAGCGAAACCATGGGTGTCTCTCATGGTGGGAAGGCAACCCATTTAACATGGAGGATGCTTGCACCTACCTACCTGCCATCCACGGCACAGTAACTATGCGGTGATAATGCAAAAGCAATCAGCAACCAGGAACCCACTGCTTTGCCAGCTCAACAATAATTTGCTTAAATAATTAATAAATAGTTTGAGTAATAAGGCCCGGCCATCCTAAGCAGAGCTGTCTGAAGGAGGCTCCTTGCAGGAGCAGATACTCTCAGGCTGCAGGGCGGGGAGGGGGAAAGGGAAATCAGATGCTCCTGCGGCAACACCAGCATTTGGGGGGCAGCAGAAAGAGGTCTCCCTGGGGTTGCTTTGGCTTTGAGGGGAGATCTTTGCCTCACACTCCTGCCACTCAGGGATGCCCACCCGGGAGGTGGCCTGCAGTGCTTCCCATGACAGCTGGGCATCAAGGGAGGGGGCCAGCAAGCCCTGGCAGAGAACTGGGCAAAATTCAGCTTTTCCCCAGATTTCCATCTCCATGTTGCAGCAGAGCAATCATGCACAGCCTCTTTTTGGCCAGATACTATAATGCTTCAAGGCAAAGTAAACATTCTTTCTACTGTTTTTAGGTGCCTAGCCCCCAGCAACAATACATGAACACAGTAACCCTTTGTGACAGTTCACCTTTTTCCTAAAACGGCTTGGAAAATTATTTTAAGAAGTAATACTTCACCTCAGCATAATTTTCTATGCATTATCACTTTTTTATCTCTTATTTACAAGGTTTACTTAGATGACGGTGAGAAGCAAGCTTCCAGGAACTGTGCACAGCAAGGAGAACAGAGGCAAGGCAAGGCAAATTAAATGTAAAAATAAATAGGAAAATTAACTTTTGGCTAGCAAAGAGTGAAAAAAATTCAGCTACAATTTAGTAAGATTTAAATCAATCTTGCTCAATTCAGGAATATCACTCTCCTACACAAGTAATCACTATATAGCATGAATTATATTTGTTTTACCTCTCACTCAAAATGGCATTGCTTTCGGTCATTTGTTTACTTTTTTAGTATATGATGATAACGAATTATATGTCTTTACTCACACACAATGACCAAGACCTTTCAAAGCAATGCAGCAATTGTCACCCCTCCAAAATGGAAGTCATTTTATTTTAATGGGAGATGTGACAACATCTCCATTGCTTGAAAATAGATAGATAGATAGATAGATAGATAGATAGATAGATAGATAGATAGATAGATAGATAGACAGATAAAGTGGTTTATTCAGAAGAGAAGATTTTAAGCAGAGGGGAAGGGCAATGGCTGCAGAGGTGACCCCTACCCCCCCCCTGAAGTGAGAAGAGGGAATGCCATTGTCCACTTTAACCACAACAGAAGCATGCCAAATAATTAATAAAAATACACAGCCCTCAAAAAGATCACCCTCCCCTAATCCTTATCCATTGTTTAATTTTAAGATTCAAGATTATTTTCAAAAACCCGCCAGTAGTCTAAGAAAAGCCAGAGCCTTTTAACAGAACAGAGGTGAAAATCAGAGCTGGGAAACACCGCCCAGTTACACATCACTGGCTTTAATCTTAGACCAACTAGTTCAAAACCCGAATTTCCTTCTGCTGTGAATTCTGCCTGCAGAGTTCGTGCTGCCTGTGTTTGTGTTAATGGGAACATTACCAGGTCACAAGCGCAAAAGCAGCAAACCAAATGCTATTAGCTATTTATCCTGTTACAAGAATTATGTTTAAATACCTCAATGCTATTTCTAATCCGTATTTAATAACATGGCAGGATGCCAGCTGAACATTCTACATGGAGACAAAAAATCTTATATCCTTTTAAAATTCTTACAGGGAATTACTTCAACAAAAGAGCATTATATTCTCGAACACGTTATAGGTCTGGGAAAAACTGATTAACCGGTATTTCAATGACACATCCTGTTTTACACTTCACCATATGATACTTAACCTGTGACACGTAGACATGCTGTTTCAATCTAAATGCAAAATCTATATGCATATATAAAATACCCATAATTTGTGGTGTAAACAAATAAGTAAATAACTAAGAAATACCTAAATAAGCAAGCTATTTTATGCAGCTTCAGGGAGCAGGTTGCTGAAGGTTTGAGAAAATAATTTGCCAGTGGTATTCCTAATTCTGATGTTTAAATCAAGGGGTGAAAGTGAAAGATGATGTGGGGGTTCTTTACTGTCCAACAGCATATGATATTTTTTGTCCATAGAGAAAATAATTCAAATGACCAGGTAAAATATTACATAAAAAACCTGTCCGCTCCAGTGGGAACTAGCAAAGGCATGACCTGAAAAGAGCAGTTAAAAACTGGCCACAAGTACCAGCAAATACCCATTAGCTTGACAGAGAGGGAGGCTGAAGTCTATTCCTTCCCTTCCTGGTGTAAATTCAGATTCTAGGCTGTTCTTCTCCCTGCTCCCTCCACCACCCCAATTCCATTCACAGGCTTCGGGAAACTATGAGAAACACAGCATTGCTAATTAACATACTTTCTTTTCTTTTTTTTTTTTTTAAATATATACTGCACGAATCATACTGCAAACCAATCAGCTATAACAATGATACTCCTCAAAACAAGGACTGTCCACGTGGTCCCAGTCTCTGGGGACGACGGGACCCTGCGGTGCTCCTGCCAAAAAGGAGGGCGATGGTTTTGCTAAGGGGTTGGTTGGTAGCATGTCCATGTCTGCAGGCACCACAGGCCCCGGAATTTTTAAGTCTTTAGGGTGTATTTGGATCCTGTTTCAAGTTTCATTTGCGACCATTACAGAACGAAATTTGATTTTTTACAAATCACTCCGTTTCTGTAATAGCTTTTAAAAATTATGACTACTGGGTGAATATCAATGACTCACCAAGACAAAAATGAGAATTTTTCTGAAATTTCAGTAGATATTTAACTTCTTTGTAACTACCCCATTGGAATAACTTGGAAAAGGGTGTGCATTTGTGACTCCAGTCCTGCTGTAGTTTACTTTGTCATGTAATAATTATATTTCTAGTCTATTTTGAATATTCATGTATGTGCTAAAATTTGAGTGTATGAAGAGGGAAAAAATGAGGTGGGAAATCACAGAATTACAGAATTGTAGGGGTTGGAAGGGGCCTTTGGAGATCACCTAGTCCAACCCCCCGTGCCAAAGCAGATCCACCCAGAGCAGGTTGGACAGGAACCCATCCAGGTGGTTTTTCAGTACCTCCAGAGAAGGAGACTCCACCACCTCTCTGGGCAGCCTGTCCCAGTGCTCGGCCACCCTCAAAGTAAAGACCGTTTTCCTCATGTTGAGATGGGATTTCCTGTGATCCAGCTTGTACCTGTTGCCCCTTGTCTTGTCACAGGGCACCACTGAAAAGAGTCTGGCCCCATCTGGATTCCACTGCAGGCTGCAACAGGCACCTTCTTCCCCTGGGAAAGCCTCCAACAGCCCTGTCAGTGGCAGGCTGTACAAGTTGCCCCTGCTTGCTTTAAGAAGCTAAATATTTTTAGGAAGGAACTAAAAAACTTTTCCTTCAGTGCTGACAAGGCGGGCGTTACTGAAAGCAACTGGAATGGAGCCACTCGACTTGTTCAGGATTTTATCGGTAAATAATCAGGCATCACAGATGGAAATGCATACAAGTCCTTATCACAGCATGACATTTTATTATCTGAGCAAGAATATAACCATGTAACCTTCACATGGCATTTACTTATGCTCCTTGGGCAGTGTCAGAGGAATGTGCAATTTCTTCCTTTTTAAAAGAAGCAGTAGGACCTCTTTAGGGGAGACGCAGAGAATACAGTCAGAGATGGCACAGGAGTAAGCCTCCATGCTTTACTTCCACTGCCATAAAGCATGTATAGTATTTCCTCTGACTACCTTACTCCCTTTACAATCTCTGAAGAGGAGAGGCCTGTCTCTTGCCAAAAAGCACACAATCGCCAATTCAAAGCAACTTCACCTGGGATGAGCATCCTAAAAAAGTGTGGTCATATTAACAATTTCCATTATCACTTCTGCTTTGCAATATTTAAGCTAACATCTAAAAAAGAGCCATGAATATAATTTTGCATGGATCCATACGAGACTGTAAGAGAGGCTGAAACACAGAGTCCCCGTGATGGCTAACCCTGGCTGGTACCCGTCAAGGTGAAGAGCCCACAAAGGCAGAATTGTTTGTGGAAGCAGGGTGATCACAGGGCTGCCTAATCCTCTTCCTGCGAACAGGGCAGCAAAGTGCTGGAGAGAACTGATCCCAAATGGAAGAAGACATGGAAGAAAAAGTTGACTTTGTATTAAAGGTATCTAATAAATAGAATTTGGCTTTTTTTAAGCAACAAAAAAATATTTTATTTTTACTGTTAGGGATGCTAATAAAACCAAAATCCAGATTTGCAAGTGGACTGGACATGATTTGTTATACATTTGCTGGGAAGAGGACACGATACCTTTTAATCTTTTTAATGTCTACCACATTCTGGTTTCTCAAAGCACATGTGTAACACATCTCTTATTCCACAAGCAATTCCAAAACCCAGGAAAACCAGGGGCTACTGAATACCATTTAAAATCTATATACTCTACAATAGGATATAACAGCAAATAAACCCTAACCATAAAGGTGCTAGATATGCTTGGCTCCTTGCATTTCACCTTTCTGACGCTGTCTCACTTTACAGGTAATTATTATATGTTGATCGTGTCAAAAAGAGAGCAGGAATAACTCTTTGTGTCTACAGCACTGGTTTTGGAGAGGAGTGCACACTAATTTTCCACTTGTGCTGCAGGCAACATCACAGCCTCAGTCACCCACATCCCACATCAGTGTCCCACGTACAGGGCTAATGATGAAACTACTGCTGCCTCCTCCGTTTTGGCAGCTTTGCCTTGTTCATTCCCTTGTGAATGAACCACCTAACACTGGTAAGGAAACATTTCCTTAAAAAAAACTCTTAATTTTTATTTAATTAAAACCATTTGCAAAATTTCACCTGATTTTACTAATAATTTAATCTTAGTATAGTTATATTAGTATATTTACCATAGTTATATTTTTCCAACTAATTTGCCAAATCCCTTTATTACCCTCACCCAGAAAATCATTCACCATACTCTTAATGTTTTGTATTTGTGAAGGCCATGAGTCCTGCAGACTGGTTTGGTTTTCACCTATATATAAACATGAATCAAGCCTCAAGTTAAACAGCCAGCCAGCATGAAAATTCCCAGGCACAGCTGCATGGCAATCACCTCGTGCAGCAGTCACCAGCATTTCTAAAGAAGGCTGCAGCTCTCCCAACAGGACTTGCTAAACGAAGGTTCACTTCAGACACTCAGGGACCAAAGGCAGAAAACAGGCAAGGAAAACTTCCATCCTTGCCCCTGGTCTGTGACGATCACAGGTAAGATCAGAGTTTTCATAAAGACAAGAACTCAAGGAGCAAAGGCAGCATGGTTGAATTTTGGGCAGCAGGCTGATACCATCAGAAGTTTCTGCTGTTTTCAGCCAGCAATGAATACAGGCTGTGCCCTAGGACTGAATCAGGAAGGTGTTCCCTGTTTAGCCAAGGGCTTAAATAGCACGTGACTTGAAGCTCATGCTTAAGGTGAAACGCATGGTGAGGTGCTTTACTGAAGCAGTGCACTCAGAGTAAGTGAAAAGGTCTAGGAACGTAGCTTTGAAGACATTTACTTCATTTCAAAACTGGTTTTGCCAAAAACATACTCACTAACAGCAGAGATGTGCAGTCACACCAAGAATAAACAGATGATTACAGCTTGTATGATATTATGTGTACATGCAGTTTTAGGACTTCCAAAGCATGGACAAAAAAGATGACTCCAGGAAGTGTGACTAGATCATACAAAAAAAAAATAAAATAGATGCAACTTTATGTTTCTGATCACTTATGTCTATCTGCTTGTTTGTGTCTTTCTGGTACCAAAACTTGGCCTCCAAGTCATCCCAAGAGACACTGGCATAAACAAACAGCACCCTACTGCTCTGTTAAGCGTGCCTCCGGGAGCAAAGCAGCAAAGCCAATTTTTGTGTAGTTTTCAAAGCTATTCTTTAGTCAGTGGCTCCAAGCAACCTTAGGGTTTTTTAGTAGTCTAAGCTCTAAAAAGGTGATAACTGGAACAGCCAGAAAAGAGACCATGAGAAGTAAAACTGAAAGAGATTGCACATTCAATGAATTTTCATCTTTCAGAGGAAAAAAAAAAAAGATAGATATAATTGCCTTTCAAACCAGTCTCCTAAGCACAGTTTTGTTGAAGACTGTTGGAAGAGTACTCAGCCCCCAGAAAAACTGCTGCGGGTACACCCAGCATGCACAGTAACCTGAAGAGTTATGAAAGGAATTTGTAATGCCGGTTCCTCTTAAGCTGCTTTAGGGAACCCAAAATTGCCATATTCCAGCCTGAAGAAAAAAAAAAAAAAAAAAAGAAAAAAGAAAGAAAAGAAAAAAAGAAGAAAAGAGGAGCTGAGAAAAGGCAAATACCCACGGGAAGGGAGCCAGCTTCCTGCTTTGTGCCCCAGTCCTTGGAACAGAACCGTAAAATGTCTTTGACCCAACACACCTCTGCTGATTCGGTACTTTTTGTACAGCAGTCAAAGAATCCAAACCACCGTACAAACAGCTAATTAACCAGCAGCCAGGAAAGCGGGGCTGTGCTGGGTTTGCCCCAGGAGGCTCAGTCCCAACCAGCTTTGGTTGGATTCTGGTTTCAGCAGATGGAGCCTACGCGGTGCTCCTGCTCTGCTCCAGGGAAGTGGCTTTCTCCTGAATGACCCTTCCCTTGTGCTGCGGTAACTTTCATAACTGCTCAGGTATAAAAGCAGACAGGTGCCATAGCCAACCGTAAAACAGGATATCCGAAAGAATGGTGGAGGGAAACAATGTAGAAAAAACAAAACAAAACAAAAGTCAGGATTTTAGGATTTGAGAAAAGGTCCTACTTTCTGAAGGAGGTACACGAAAGGGAGGTCAAGAAGGATAAAAACAGAGAGTGAGGAGAAAGGAAGAAACATGTTCCTCGGGGAAAATACGGATAAAATTAACCTTGGTTCTCTGGAGGAGTGACATAACTCTCTGAATGAAAATAAATTACTTTGATTTATAGACCAAGAATGTCACAAAACTGAATAAAGCCTATTGCTTTTCACTGGATAAAATCTATTATCTTGGGCTCACGGTCAGCTTTTACTATATACCATTTAACCCAGAAACTAAGCAAGAATTGTTTTGGAAGATAACCAGTCTTAGAAAAGGCCGTGCGCTCCAGCTGGGTTGTTTGGCCGACTGTTTGTGTTAGCACTTACAGATAAATCACTATCCCTAGAAAACTTTGGAGTGATGAAATCTGCAGTAGTGATTCTGGTGTTTAAGTTTTCTATCTATAAGAAAACTCAAAATCAATTGGTAGGTAACCTTGGAGAGGTTGTGATTTTTTTTAATTTAAAAGTAAACTTTTAAGTCCTACATAAGTGTTTAAATTGCTTAAAATTAACTGAATATGGTGAGAGTTCTGCTATATTCAAATAGTAAGATAAATTTATGTCATTTACAAACGTCTGACAAATAAAGGGCTTTTGCCACATAAAAAAAAAAAAAAGCCTGCATTTCCCATTGACCTTAGAAGACCAGCTAGCAAGCTTCAACATCCCCAAGGTGTCCTACCCAAGGTGCTAGATATGCTTAGCTGAATTACCAAGGACCGTTCAGAAACCATATCTGGATGACCTTTGCAAACATTTGACTTGGAAACACCAGAAACATCAAATATTACTATCTAAAGGAAATATACGATATGTGTTGTTTCATGGGAAAATGGAAATCAAATAGGCACTTAGTGACACCCTCAAAGCAATTTTGATACGGTCTTGCTCCTATAGCCAAGGAGTCTTATGTAGTTCACCTTCACTAAGGGCATGGTCTAGGTGGCCAAACACAGACATCTTCTGTGTTTGGAGATGCCTCACTGTAGACTGTACAGCATCAAGCTGCTGGGCCAGTCTATCTATCGCAGACACTGCTAAGAGCTAGAGTATCTCAGATAGCATGAGTTCTCAACGCTGAACCCTAGGTATCTGAGTTCAAACTAAATAGCACTGCATAGCAACCCAAATCAGCTTAAAAGTACAATTGCTGGTACCCATGCTTTTGGAGTTAGCAGGAATTTTGCCACCCACCTCACCATGGGAGGCATGAGGTGACACGATATTCACAATATTCAAATGCGTGTATGCAAAATTAAATGAACCAATGCAAAGCAGCAGGAAGCAGAAGAGAAAAAAAAAAACACAACACCAAACCCTCTAAAAAGAACAAGCTTCATCAACAGTAAAAACAACAAACACCGTTCATCATAGTTATCACTACTATTGTATTATTTTCTTGTGAGTTTTCTGCTATTATGGGACTTACTTTAAACATTTCTCTGTATTTGTATAGTGCTATCAAATCATGGCACAGACCTCCGATGTCTTGCACTGTGCATGCAGGCACAGATAACAAGCAGACAGTTCCCACCTTGACCATGTACAAGTAAGCCAAAAATTAACAGGCAGGTGAAACAAACAGAAATAGGAATTACAGAGAAATTAGGGTCATACTGAACAAGACAAACCATGATCTCAGTATTTTAAACAGCCTAATCACTGCTCGGTTTCCAGTGGCATTACAGAAGGGTAGAATTTTAAACAGAGGTTTGAAGATGACCAGGGAGATGATGAATAATATATTTACAAGGAAACCCCCATCTTGCGTGGAAGCAAATAGACAAGGTACTTGCTGGGAAATGCAGCTGAAGGGTGAAAGAGGACAGCAGCACTTGCAAAGTTACGGTGGGTGTCAACAACTCAAAAGCACATAAGAGCTAATAGGCAGGCACAGAATAGGGTTACAATAAAGCATAAGAGGGGTGGACAGATGCATTAGAAATGTGCATGTGAAGAGAAGTGTTTCAGGCTGGAAACAAGTGTCTGCATTCAGTTTGGATCACCTCATTTCCTCAACCCTCAGTTCTAGCACTTGCTCGGGAAGAAGCATCATGTCTGTGGATCATTTGCCTTGGTCAGATATAGACAATAATCCCCAAATGCCAGAGTTCACACTTCCCATGTTGAAATCCACTCTCCCTCTTTTCCCATCAAAATACATCAGCACTTATTTAAGCACAGTATTATGTATGTGCTCTTAAAAATTACTTTAAGTCAACACAGAGAACTTCCAGTCTCCTCCTTTTTAATATACCCATCCCCACTGCCAAGAGAAGGGTAGAAAGATAGCAAGCATGTCTCCAGGTGACAGCAAGAGCTGCATGAACATAACTCTCCCAACAGCAGAAGAGAGAAATGCTTCTCATTTTCCAGCACTGCAGCCCCAGCATATTTTGGTGAGTGGGGAGATGCTGAGCTCTCCAGCAGGCATTTTTCTCTTGCATTGAACTGGAAGATCTCAAACTTAAAAAAAAAATCTAGCTCCAGGTGAGGTAAAATATTCAAGCTTTGCAATACTCCTCCACTGAAATCATTAGAAGAGCAGCTGTTGTATTTTTAAGGTGTTCTTAAGTTACTAATGCTAAGTCTATCATGAAAATGTTCCTTCTTCTGTCTTTATCAATGTCCAAATATTTTAAAAAAACATAATTTCAAAAAATGCTTGGGGAATACAGAGTCAAACAGATGCTCTTACTATAATCTGGTCTCTAATTTTGGTTCCATTGTTCTTCCACAAAGCGTGCACTGGGTGCAATAATGCACGGGTAGCCTTTATGACTTTAGCCCTCTGCCACTCTCTGGCGTTCCCTAATGGATATAAGAGCATAAAAGGAGAATAAATAAGTTACAAACGTGTCCCTGCAAAGGGACCTGTTGATCCATGAGCCAGAAAGTCCATAAATCATCTCTGCCAGGCTCAACAGTAACAGCACCTGCTGTTTGATACAAAATCACAGATTTTGGCTCCAGCATTACCATCTAGCTATGGTACACCTGCCTGATGTGCAGATTTACCTTTAGACCACAGAATCCATCCCAGTCTGTGTGCTAAGGAACTGCTTAAAATGGCCACCAAATAGGGAGCATTCACCAACATCAACTGTTATTATTATTAATCTTTCCAGTATGGCATTATCCAGCACATCCAACACTGCTCTGTGTAAGCCTCAGAGCATTCCTCAGCCTTTTTCAAGTAACAATACTTCAAAGAAGGCTCAGCCTTGAAAAAAAGTGTGTGCTGAGGTGGGATCAAGGCATAAACACTGCTTCAGCCCTAACCCCCCTCACCCAGAAGAGGGCTGGCAATGAGTTTTTCTGTCAGGGTTAATTCCAGCTGCTATAGAAGCAGTCTCAGCCAACTCAGGAGGTACAATATTGGCATGAGAGGTATGGTTGTAGCGGAGGCAGTCCCAAACACCTTCTTCTTCCCTAGTTTTAATTCCTTAGTTTTAGGTCAAGTCTGAGAAAAAACATTCCACCCTGCTCCACAGTTTATTTAGTCCAGAGAGGTCAGAGAAGAGGGAAGAAAACACCTTAGGATGATTTCTACACACAGAACTTTCACATCTGGTATTTCCTCTCAGTGGACGGATGTTGTTTCCACACCAGGTCTTACTGATTTTGGTGAGATTTCAGGCATAGGCTAAAAAGAAGCTCTAAAACTTAATATACCAGAAACTAGTTTAAAACCATTACAATTTTTTCCTCTTTTTTTTTTGTCCATTTCCTTCTAACCTAAATCTTCCCTGCCCAAACATTCACAAACTGGACTATTACAAGGGATGCTACATTGTTGGGCAGTTTACTGATTCTCTGAATATAGCCTTGCCAAATTTGGAGTCAATTACCTAAATGTCAGCCATAGTTCATGTTGGAAAATCCCAGTATCTCATTTTTAATTATGTTTTCCAGTTTGTGCTACCTCAGCCCCCATGATGTGATGCGTACGCTTCTCACTGCATTCCGAAGGCCTTAAAAACCATTGAGAACTCTTTATGTCAGAAGTTGTTGCTGGCC
>JAOTQQ010000001.1:110795362-110822258 GCA_026546715.1 Gallinago undulata | reverse complement strand
CTGAAGCCTCGGCAAAGAGTAGCCAAAAATGCCTGCCCCCCTCCTCCAGCGGCCCCACCGGGGCTGGCCATGCCTACCAAACTCCTGCTGCCTGTCCTGCCTGGGCCTCGCCTCCTGCTCCAAAGACCCCCCAAGCCCCATTTCTGCCCTCACTTTTCCCCTTCACTTCTGTTCCTGGTGTCTGGCACAGTGTCTCTTGCAGCCCCTCAGACACCCCGCTCTCTGGCCACCAGCCTGGCACCCACCAGCCCAGCATCCACTGGCAGCTGGTGCAGGCAGCCACCCAGGGGCTGGGGGGCTGCTGGCCACCAGAACAAGGAGAGGGATGCCATTTCCTAAATCCAGGTTTATGATGAGAACCACTACACCCCCCACCGCTGCTGGTGCACTCAAACTGGCAGAGTCACAACTTCCACGTTTTCTTAAAATACAGATGAGCCAATACCTCATCCCAGAAGCTACCTAGTATTTAAAATGTATTGCCCAGCCGTTTTTGGGGTGCACCAAGTGTTGTTAAGAAGTTGATCCTTATCAACTTGAAAAAGTTGCAAGAGGGAACACTGAAACTCTGTAAAAAAAAAATATATAGATTTTCACACTTTCAAATAGCTTTCCTTCATACGTGACCATGCCAAGCACTATGTGCCTCTGTGATAGTTTGCATTTAAATGTGATGAGAAACACCATGCTGTGTGGAGAGCAGGCAGCTGGTGTGAAAGAAGCGGTAACTTTTAGTTTGAGTAAGGCAGCTGCAGATTCACCCCGCAGGCCATCTTCTGTTCCAGATAAAAGAAGACATCTTTTCTCATTTTTGGTAATTTCTCTGACTTACAGAGGCACTTTACACACGCACACACACACAAAAGGCAATCAACAGGTTCTGGAGTGAGGATAAGCTTCAGTAGTTTTGCCTGTAGGCAAGAAGTTGTTTTTCTAGGAGATGCAGCCTGCATTAGTCCCACTCTTCTCAGAAGTAAGTTATGTGAAAGCATTACTTATTCTATTTGAACAGAAAATAGTCCTAGGTACAGAACGGAAAAGTTTTCTAGGTGCAGAGAGAACAGTGGATGGAAAAGTTAGCTGACAGAAGTGAGGGATCACGTTTAAAAAACACGCAGTTAAACAGTTTTATGTAAGTGTATATAAAAGCACTTTTTTTTATATCTGAGAATGGAAAGAGCGGGGACAGACTGAACACAAGGTTTTGGAATGGATGAGAAGGGAAAGAACAGCCAACAGGAGATGGGGGAGTACTACAGAATAAATAGTTCTGTCAGGTCAAACACCTGCTCTCATAAAAATAAACAAACAGACAAATGAATAAACAATCCTGCAGGTATTTTTCATAGAATTTATGCTTGCCCAGACATGCATTGCCAGTGAGGCAAAAGAACGGGACAGTCATGGTCAGAAGGGATGTTTCTTGACGATTTAGGAATGGAGGCTCAGCATCTGGCAATGGAGGGCTTGCAGCTGGACCCATGGTAAGGCAAGTATTTCACTTCTCTATTAGGGGTTCTGCTATCAGTAGAATGACACATCTCAGTCATCTCTATTTCTACATCAATAATACTGGTTTACTCATCCTAACCCTTGCTGAAGGGTTCTTAACTCTTGGCCTGAAGGCTTGCCGTACCCTCCAGGTACAATACGAGTCCCACCTTACAAAGCTTTCAGATATGAGACAGAGCTGTCTTCGACTCTGCAGACCATCCACAAGCACTGCCATGTTGTCTCCTGTCCAATGGTGGATAGGACACTGGCTGGAAGGAAGAACCTCAGGTTTTCACAATGGGAATGAATAGCAAAGCAATATCCATGGCATGCAAGTAGTAGGAATTTTACAGGAGAAATGGTTGCAGGTTCTAGACACAACCACTGAAGTCAGCTGGCTATGTTTATATGAATACCCATGTTTGGCTGCACCCCTTGAGAAGCCGTTTCTTGCCCCCCAATCCCCATGAGCTCAGATTTGCCCAGCTTTGGTGGCTGATGACCCCTGACAGCTGGGTTCCCTCTGCTTCTGTTCCCTCTGTTCTGTTCCTCCCCTGTGGCACAGCCTCCCCTGGCTCACTGGAGCTGCCGCTTCCTCAGTGCTGCTTCTTTTCAACCGTCCCTTGGATGTGCACCACTTCTCTAAATACCTCCTTTGGATACCAGTTTCAGTTTTTGCTCAGGCTGTGACCTTGATGTGGAACTTGTGTCCTGCTGATCTGATGGAACTATGTGAGAGATGATTGTCTCTCACTTGTACTCACTCATTGCAGAGCTTATTCATTAACACCTGTATCCTCTTTTTCTCTATTTGCCTATTCCTTGTGCTCTTAGTACAAAACAAGGTGAGGATTTCAAGGCTGTCAAAAAACCTCTCTCAGTGATAAACACTGCCTGATTATTAACATTGGGCGATGTTTAAGCGTAACAGAAGGTTAACTTTTTAAATACTCATGAAAGCTTGACAAATGCAGGGCAGAAAAGGACTAGCAGCTCACATAGCCAAGTTAATTATCTCTGTAGGATAGAGAAAAGTTTAAGGTATGGTATTGGATACAGTTACCAATTTCATGGAGTAATGACTGAAGAGTTTGTAACAGAACTTGCAGTGTTTTCCTTCAAGTATAGGAAGAGACATTTTCAGACTCTGCTGGAGTTAAGATCCAGGAATGACGTGAGGAGGCAGTGGGTTAATGTTGGTGCTGTGAGGTCCCGGTGCAAGCAAGAGAGACAACGTAGGAAGTCAGGGAGCCAGGGACAGGGCAAAGAGGGAGCCGGGGTGGACTAGTTCAGAGGAGAGCTGGCCACTCAGCCCAACATCGCTCCTTGTCACTCTCCAGTGTTTTGTGGTTTCACAAAGGCAGTTTTGTGAAATACACCATTAAAATGAGATCTGTCCCCGTGAAATCCCACAGCTTTGGGTATCTGTTGTTTTACGTTCTCTGCAGTCAACACACTTCCCTTCCCTCTCAATTACTTAACAATTAATCTCTCCTGCTTCACACTCCTCCTGTATACCACCTTCAAGCTCTTTACACCCCATCTGTTTCTGAACTAGGCCCTCAGCTAATAAATATTCTCAGTTCGGCTTCAGGAAGGATTACTGCACACCTTCTTCATTTAAAAGATGAGTGCAGGTAATTAAATATCACAGATGTTAGACATTAGTGGACAACATGAAGATCCCTTTATAGTCTGTTAGTGAATAAGTTATATCCCTGGGGGTTATCAATTAGGCTGTCCTTGCTCGGATTATTGGAAATTCTCTTCCTTCCCTGACTGTACAGGCAGTCGCTGATCAAGGGTGTAGTTTTTGCAGTTAAAAATCCCTCTTGCATTACAAGTGTCTTGGAGAGAGCCCTCCCCACTAACCCCTGGGACAGGCCTGCCCCACTGAGCAGACTGTGGTATTTGCCATTTGCCGCTGCCATTCCGGTTCACAGTTCTGTGCAGTGCCAAATACATGAGTGCCAAGTATTTAATGGTTTGCCTAAAGTGAACTGGGGCAATGCAGTCAGCAAGGTTTTTTTGCCTCCCTGTGCAGGCTGCTGCCTCCCGCTCTGCCTGTTTGCCACACTTCCAAAGTGAAGCTACATACCCCCAGGCCAAAAGGCGCCTGCACGCGATTTGAATTCTGCTCGTTTCTGCCAGATGCGGAGTACCTGCTATTTTGCACTGATCTTGGTGGGAAATAAGGGCGAGCAGAGCCTCCAGAAAGTGGGTGGCATTTAATTGGGTTCCCCACCTTGGGACCGAGAGACGGATTTATCTGAGCAAACACAGACAGGTACAACCTGCATGTCTGCAGACCTAGAGCCAAAAGAGATCTAGTGAGTAGAGTCAGGGAAGTGATTCTTCTCATCCCAAGGTACATGGTTAGAGCAGACCAGATGGTCCTTGATGGAAAATTGTCTATTTCTCTACACTGTACAAGGACCTGACGGTGACTGGCTCGGGGGACTGATGTTTGTGCTGGACCCATCTAAACTCATAAGAGATGAATCCTGTCCCAGGTAATTTCCTCACAGACTTAAATTTGAAAAAAGGACAGTCAGCAAAATGTGGGCCAAAGCCCGATGACTCCTGCATTATTTTTTTTATTGCAGCTGGTGCTTTAACTGGAATTTTCACAAATTCTTTGTGGTATAAAACATCATCTCATATAAGAATGTGACTTCCTAGCCCTTTGTGATGGAAGAAAAGAAACCCAAAAACTGTATTAACATTTTTATGTAAGCCAGTTCTGTATTTTCCTAATTAAAGTATGTTATTTCAGCTATGAAAAAGACAAAGTTTCAAGTGTAAAAACGGTAATGGAGGACTACAATTTTTGCTACTTTCAAAATACATGTATGTTTGCTATGTTTGTCCCTGGTTTCTTAAAATTCTGTCAAGAAGGCAGTGTGGCATTCTGCTGCTTCATAGTTGAGAGGGTGTTCAGTCCACTCAAACAAAATTAAGAGGGAGAAATGCCTCGTTGAAAATCACAGTGGCATGCTGCATCTTCAGGGGCTGATGCCATCTGTATTTAGTGTTCTGAGCTTCCCACCAGCACTAAGCTGATTAGGGGCAATCGGCTCCCTTCCCAGCTGCTTAGAGGCAGTCTGCTTGGGAAGAAGGTAGGGATGCAGACATGCAAGGGGGGGGAAAAAGCCTGGTTGCTGGGCTAGGATGCACAGAAAGCCAAGCTACCTCTAACCAAGACTGCAAAAGCAGAGAGGAAGAGCAGGTGCACCTTTTTGCCAGATACCACCAGTCCCTCTCTTTCTTCTGTTTGTTACTCAGTTCCAAAAATTCCCAGCATCCCACAAAGTTGCAGCTACCAAAGCAGGCTGTACTTAAATTCTGAACAAAACATTCTGCAATGTGTTAAAAAAACAGAAGAATATAAACAAAAAAGCTTTCAAAAAATTACTATTTTTTAAAGTACTTAAAATCTGTTCATTCTCCAAAAGAGTCTTTGACTTTCTTGTTCTTATCTTTTACTTTTTTTTTTTTGTTGTTAAGCAGTATTATTTTAATGAAGCAATAGCATCCTCCATGTCTCGCAGGCAAGATACAACCATACCTTATACGTAGTTTCTTATTGTCAAGTATCATATCTAATTCAATAACATAGTGGTTCGGAATCAACTTTGAAAGTGCCCTGGAAGCATGAAGGTTCTAGAAAGTCTGATGACTATCCTGGAGCCTTGTGTCGTTTACTTTGCTAACTAAATAAGTCCAGCTCAGCACTCACTGTGTTGTTAACAGCATGTCTGGCTTGAACTCTGGACCTGCTCTCTTTCTGGACAACTCCGGGTCTCTGCCCAGGCTCTTGATTCTGCTTGGGAAATCCTCGTTAAACTTACTTTGCTGAACTCCCTCCTCTCCATCACTTTCAAATGCTTTTCAACCATTCCCTTCCCCTGCCTCATGCCCCATTGCTTAGGGAAGGGCGTGCACACAACACTATTTAAAGGCCCATCTTGATTTGCACATGATTCAATAGGATTACTGATATGTTTAAAGCTAAGAGTCTTTGCAAGGATCTGGGTCTTATTAAGTAACTGTGATTTCATTATTGTCATCCTCATCGTTCCTCCCTCCCTCTATTTTCTGACACTGAATTTGGGGCGTGAGTTTTCAGAAGAGTTTTCTTATAACTTTTAAAATAATTACAGATTTTGAGAATAAAACTTAGAATATTTCAAAAAATAATACAATTATTTCAGTTAATACCTAGCTAATATAGAAGTTCCACAAGCAATCAAGAGGTACCGAGACTATTTGTCTTTTATTACTAGCATTTCAGCACTTGCAGATTGGCTGTTACACTTACTGTTAAATTAGTCAATTCATTAGAAAAATAGATCACATCTATATGTAGTTTCTATAAATTCATATATAGCATTCACTTGAGAAGAATTTTCTGAAATATTTTTATACACTGTATAATAACCGTGAAAATAGCTTTTCATATCAACAGTAAAGAAATCTGCTAGTTTTGCAGCCTTGTACTAAGAGGCTGAAATCTCCAGAGGCCACTTCAGCCCTACTTTCCTTTTGCTTAGTTCAAATGTGGAATTCTCACAACATCTATGAAGCTGACTGTTTTTTTCCTTTCCATTTTTTTGAGGGGGTGTTCAGTGAAGCTGGCTTTGGTGCATCATGCTCTAGAAGTGATGATAAAGGGAACCATAGACAAAGGCAAGCACCATCTGTCTTAGGGTAGAATTACACACAGCTTGTTCTGTATGGGCCCAGGTCCATTTTTCACTAATGTTAATTTTATTTGCATGCAGGTTATGCCACAATCTCTTTTCTTTTTCTTTTTATTTTTTTTCTTTTTCTCCTTCTTCTTCTTTTTTCTTTCTGTTTTCCCTTTTCCTTTTTTTTCCTCTTCTTTTTTTTTTTCTTTTATGTATTTCCCTTTTTTTCTTTTTCTTTTCCCAGGGATAAGGAACCCAACCTTGATCTTTCATTAACAGCTTTGACACAGTTTTTGTTGAAATTGTATTCTATTTATTGTTCCTTTTCAGTAGTGCTTACTGACAAAACCCATTTGTTCCAGAGCACGTGTAAATGAGGTCTACAGTAAATCAGTAACCAAGTTTATTACTGATTGCTCCTGAAATAAATGGCTCTTTTACCTCTACTATGTACTACTCTTTTATATCTAATTTAGGAGCTGACTTACCAGAGTGTAGTTTAAAAATCAGTAAGAGGTACACGGTAACCTGCTGTGTTACTGTAATGAAAAGTATATCGTTATGCAATCTAGGGTGGCATCCAAAGGTGGCAGTGACCTTGGGAGTCCAACCCTGCCAGGCACAATGCAAATATAAGACGACACATTCCAGAGCAACTTACCACCTAACTGAGGACAGCAGGAGTATAATGAGCCAGGGGAGATAGGGGAGATATGTATAAAAGAGAAGAGATTGTGCTGATAGACATTTAACAAAGCAACTGATCTGAATCAGTTACATGAGCTTTGTATATTACCTACCGCTTTAAAGACTCCTTAACAAGCCTTAGCTACTGCACCTCAAGACTTTTTTGTTTTAGCCTCCTATCAATACCAAGGTAAAGAAACCTTAGCTTCACTGTAGTTATTTTGTTTAACAGCATTTTATTTGTATGTTTCTTCTCTGCTCTGGGACCATTCCTGCTCTTCCAAATACTAGCAGTTCTTCTGCAAAACACTCCAGCTAATCCTGCCTCTCCTGCAGGTGCCAGCTCCTTCTACAGAAGATCCATCCACACAACATGGAACAGAGAAGCTGCCACTGTCACACTACTTTCTTGTTCTCACTACTGTGGTTTTGAGAGAAAGACGATCAGCCTGTACAAGTTAAAGAAGAAAAAAAAAAAGCAAGATGGCACTTGATACTGGCAAATGCAGTTCACCAAACTGCTATCAGAAATAACCCTTTATGTTGTGCTGTTAAAGACTTTTTGCTTTGAAAAACAGTCATGAGACATTTTCAGTCAATACAGCTGGAAATAGCTAATGTAGATGCTTGATACGATAAGGTCATAGCAATTACTTGAATGCTATTGGCCACAAAGACCATAAAACATATAGAAAAGTGATCTATACCATTTATTCGGAGCCACTAAAAAATCAAACCTGCGGTAATGGAGTTTTAAGATGTATATTTCCCTCGGTGAGGCTCAGGGAAAGCAATCAAACTAGAGTAAGTGCACTCAGGGCACCTGGTTACCGTGGCTGCTGCAGTTATCAGTGGACAGAGGCCAAGCTATGCAAGCAGCTCTGAAGATCACAGGCATGGGGGATCACAGGAGGAAAGACGGGGGGGAGGGCATGGGGTGCTGCAGAAGTATGGCAGGAGCTTGGCAAGCAGCACTGGACAGCATCCAGGCCCTCGGAGGGCAAGGGAGATGATACTCTGAAAAGGAAATTCCTTAGGATGTCTGGATTAAGTCAAGGGAAGGAAAGGGAACATGATGGGGAGAAGCATGGACCAGGCACAAAACCACTTTCAGCAGCTCTAACAGGAAAAAAACTCTTGAGAGTTTTGCAGGACTGGATCTGCTTAGCTGAGCAAAAAGAATAGTGAGGAGGGAGGGACTCCAACATAAAACATGAAGTACTGGGAGACTTTTTATTACAGTGGAGAAAAACATAACCAGAACAAATGGTTTTAAGTGAGAACCAGATAAATTTAAGCTAGAAATAAAAAATGCCCTTAACAGCATTTAACATCAGAATAAACTGTTAACTGAGACTGGGAATATTTTTTATTTTCTTTGGGGGCATATGCTTTGCTCAAACTGAGTTTAAAGTAAAAGCAGTGAGATTTTGTGTACCTGTATATTCACTTTAAGATAACTGACTTGCCTTAAAATAGTCAGACCTGTCTCTTGGGGGCTGTTTTAAGGGAAACAAGTCTATCTGTGAGAAATTAGCCCAGAGGGCCCACTTGGCAGAAAATAAGCACTTGAAAGAGGTAAATTGAAGACTTTACTGACTAGGATTTTTTAGTGACAGCTCCTAGAGAACTTCAGGATGGCTGTAGGAAACATAAGAGGTAAAGCTCTTTGCTCAACCTGTGAAGGAGCCACCACTGTGTGGAAAGGTCCTCCTGGCTCTGGGAAGGAATTCAGTATGGGCGTTTCCCCTCCAGCAGAAGAACTGGATTTGGAGCAAAGGGACTGAAAAGTGACTGGCACAGTTACGGTATGCCCTTCCACATGGGAATTTGAGAACCCCATCCTTGAACCTTGTTAATAAATAAGATCCCCGCAAGTCAGTATTGTTGAAGCAGTCAGGCTTTTATGAAGGTTTTATGGTCTAACAAGAGAAATTAGGTATATCTAAAATAACATATACACTGTTTTGTCATGCTTGACTCTGGGCAAAGTATGAGTATGGATCAACTTCTTTTGACCATCTCTAAGATTCAACTGGATGGTTGGGTTGCTTTGAGCTTGTACATCTGTGAATGTGTTGGATATTTGTCATTGTAAATCTATGAGGTTATTTGGTTAAGGTTTAAGAAATCAAGATTTTCTGTTACATATATACACAGATAACTGATAATACAAATATTTCAATATCAGTGTAAGGAAGCAACTAAGGACATGTGCTTTTGTACTTGCAGGATATGGGAGTAAAAAGAAAATTTATTTTAATGAAAAGAAAACTGTGTTATTGATAGCCAAAATTAACCTTCAATATTAATATATGCATATTTTAGATATGCGTATCCTCTGTTAAATTCTACAGCCAAGGAAGGACTGCAGCACGGTCTTGTGAAAAGGCTTCTATACAGGAAAAAACCTCAGTCTTCTGAAGTATTGTTACTGATACCAATGCCATGTATTTAAATTGCTAACTATATCTGCCTATGTGTAGCCATTACATAGGTGTAATGAAAATCTGTTCTGAGGAATATTAAATAAGCCAAAGGTATAAATGAGTGTTTAGGAAGTAAAGTTGCCCATAGGGCTGCATGTCCAGCTTTCTCCAAATTTTTTCCATTTAATTATAATAAAGTTCTGTGTAGTTTAATTTATTTTATTTTATTGTTCTGGTTAGCTACTTTTCACTAGAGAATTAAGGAATTTCTTTGCAGATGCCTGTAATAAAAGAAGCCCTTTTGAGATCCTTCCTGCTTTTCCTTCTACCACTAGATGGTAGTGTGTATTGTTTAAAACATTTGAATGGCACTCTTCTAGTGTGCATTCAGCGATTTACCCCAGGAATCTTTTTTTTCCTGTGTGTAAAGAAATCATTATTGTTAGTCATCGACACTAGCACTGAAAAATGCACTCTGCCCCAAAAGCTGAACAGCGGGGTGAAGATCTGCTTTTTTCTTGGCTTTTCAGCTCTTCCAGTCAAAAGCATGTCATGTTCCCTTCTATATAACAAAAAGAAAAGATAAATCTGTCATTATACCCTAAGATTAGGGAGATTCAGGTTTAATTTTTCTTCTGAAGTCTATGACTGAATTAATGCTGGGGGTGTGAGTTCACTTCATATTTGCTTTATTTGTCATGTTCGTAGAACATCAGCAATGCTTTCTCTGAATTGCCTATTTGAACTTTTAAGCTCTTAGGGCAGATAGATCCTTTGGCTATGGAGTACAGCAGCACTTGGTAGGATGTAATAATGATCTCAGTTGAGTTTTAGGTGCTATTATGACACAAATATAATTAATAACTTATTTTCACCCACAAATCTGACACTGAGTTAAAGTAACCACGTGAGGGGGGGCTTATGCCATTAGACTAGTAGTGAACAGATGAGTATTTTTTAATGGCTTTCATAATAGTAAAAAGGCAGGCTGCCACCACAGGAATTTGCTGTTGGCAGGTTTTGTTTGTTAACATTGTTTTTAACTGTATGCAACAATAGATTTCCATTCAGATTCCTCAGCTGGAATTCCTATAGGGGGATAGAGCTCTTGATGCAGAGAATACAGACAGATAGCTTCTTCTCAAAGAGGCAACTGTCACCGCTCCTGTCAAGAAGCAACTCTGAGATCAAAGAATAAGGATTACAATGGCATTAGCTTGTCTGGACATTTTCATGTTAATTTAGCATTAAAAAGTTCCAGCTTGTTCATATATGTGACTTTTCTTTTAAGATACCATTTGTCTGAATTTTTGTGAAAATTGGTGTGAGAGCATACAGACTTATGTCACTTAGCACAACTGATCACAAAAACATCCTGTATCTAAGATAAGAGTTTATCTCTCCGAAAAAGGCTTAAAGGGTTCAAAACAGATTAGAGAGTCTGAAAAAACTTCTAACAGAAGAGGAGAGAGAAGGCAAACAATTATCCCTCCTTGTTGTATCCTGCAAGATCTCATTAAAATTGACTGAGACCAGTAACTCATCAGTTTAAAGTCTTTGATCTGTTGGGAAAAAGGGTCAGCAGTGGTAACTTCAGAGAGGGTAACAGTGGTACCTCAAGGAGTGGGGCTATCGCCCCTGCTGTAACGTTTGCGCCCTGCAGATCAGTAGGTGTTACAGCATTTGCAACATTCAAAATTAGTTTTTCACCCAGTTCAGTTTTTTCATGTTCCTGCATTTTGGAAGAAAATATTTGTAAGGGTATTTTACTTTGAAAACCATTGCAAATATTTGACGTACCAGAAGTGACCAGTCATAGCCTGCCTCAATATGTCATATCTTATAGAACCCTACAGGGATAGAATATTAGATTAGTACTTTGTCAGCTACTGCCCAGCATCCTCTTACTCCTTACTGCCTTTTACTGAATCATCCATGTACTAGTATAGGATCTTTGAGGTAGACGTGTGAATGTCACAGTGACTTTATAAAAACCCTGTGATCTCTGATGTTCACTTTTGGGCCTTCCCCTGGAAGGTGAAGTCACGCATACAGTAAAAAACGTGTTTGTCTAGGTCAGTTAGATTGGACTAACCAGATAAGCACATTGGGTAAACTCTATTCTTCTACTTAGGAACGTCTGACACAAGCAGCTCCTTAAGTGTTGCCAGTGAAGGCGCCGGTGTCCTTTATGGCCTTATTGACACAGGTAAAAAAGAAAGGTTGTAAGAAAATGTCTCCTTCACATCCAAAGTAAGGAGAAAAGGACATAGACGTGGCTTTATGTGCCACTCTTCAAAAATTTTGAAGTCAAAACACTTTTGGTCTCATCCCAGCAATAGGATACTTTTGAAAAAAGTATAAAGGATGAAGATTAGCTGCATCAATCGCCAGCCAGAGGAGATGCAACTGTCAAAACAGCATTATGGCCTTTTTTTTTTTAACTCTAAGCTTCCTGTTGTCTTTTGGGTGAACTGTCTGCAGAACGTCAAGGGTTGGCTTGTCCGAAAGGCACATAAGAGAATTAAGAGGTAAACAATGGCAACTTTTGGCTCATTTAAAAATGCTTGAGTAAGGTTTGTTTGTTTTGTTTTTTTTTTTAATTCACCTCCTTGTTGCACAATATTCCTTGCCCTTTAAATCAAGACGTGTTGTTCTGTGCTCCACTTGTGTCACAAAACACAGCAGGCCTTGGCCCTGGGTTGCCACCATTATCCCTGACCAGGTGGCTGTGCTCACCAGGCGTGTGTCCAACGTCGGCTGCTGGGTCACCTCGCCCCTCACACTGCCCTGAGCGTCCGGCCGCCGCTAATGAGCCCCCTGCTGTGCGTGTGCAGCTACCCAACGGGCGGCCGTCCCACAGCCCGTCGGCTCCCGCACTCCCTTACAGCCACCCGCTTCCCTCATTCAAGATGGCGGAAGCAGCGCCTGGCCCGGGCGGGCCCACCTGTTGCTGCGGCGGCGGCTTCCTATTGGCTCACACGGCGCCGTGCGCCCTGCGCGCGGCAGTGGAAGGGGGCCCGGGGTGGGGGGAAGGCAGGAAGGCGCTGGTGGGTTAAGGGAACAATAAGGCGGTTGCGGGGGGGGTGTGGGTGTTTGTGTGCAAGTTTTGTGTGCGCGCGCCAAGGTGGGGAGGCGCGAGGCTTCGCCTCAACGGCCGCCGCCGGGCTCCGCCCTGCTGGGGCTCCGCTCGCCCACAGCCATGGAGAGCGGCGGCGGCGGCGGGAGGGGCCCGGCAGGGCAGGAGGAGCCGCCTCTCCGGCAGCCGCTGCCGGCCGGCGAAGCGGCGGCGGAGGAGGAAGAGGAGGAGGAGGCGGTGCTGCTGCTGCCGCTCCCCCCCGAGGCCGAAACGGACTGGAGCTTCGTTGACGGGGAGATGGAGGCGGTGGCGCTGCGAGACCTGCCCACCGCCACCATCGCCTGCAACCTGGACCCGCTCGTCTTCCAGGACGGACCGTGCCGGGTGAGCGGGGCGGCCGGCGGGGCGGGCCCGCCCAACCGCCGAAGGGACTGCGGGCAGGGCCGCGGGCCGGCTCCCTCTGCCGGCGAGGAGCTGCCGCCGGCTTCTTCTGTTGTGGGGAGCGGCGGCCTGCGGCGGGGGCGGGCGCTGCGGGTCGGGGGGGGGGCGGCGGCCCGCCTCCGCCCGGGTCTCGGCTGGCGCCCGCTCCCTCAGGAAGCGGGGGAGAAGCGGCCGAGACGGTCGCCCCGTGTCCCCTCCTGCGTCTTTGACACCGAGCGGGCGTCGGGAGGCGCGGTGCCGCTCGCCCAGCCGTTTAGCCCTTGCGCGGGGTGTGGGGTCTTCTCTCGGGATTTCCCCCTCCTGGTGTCCGATGTGGGGGCGCAGCCTCCCGCCTGCAGCCGTAGGTCAGGGCTGAGAAGTGCATAGACCAGGGGAAAGGGGCAAAAAATAAACCCGCAGCCCTGGACCGGAGGACCAGCAGCTTGTTGATGCTTGACCCGAAGGCGTCTAGGGGGGGACGGGGGTGGTAGGCAGGGTTTGGAGACCTGGGAGGGTGGCACTTTCGTGGGCAAGGGGTTCTGACTGGGCGAGGAGACAGGCCTCCCCCAGGAGGCGAAGGGAGTTGGGTGGCACACACGGGTCTGTAGTGCTGGTCTGAGTGGAGGACTGCTTTGTTTTAAAAAAATAATCGAAACTAACAGAGCAGAGAAAGGTAACAGCAGCTCTCAGAGGAATACTATAAACTGTCTGAAGTAAACTGCAGCGCTAGGTGTAATAAGATGATATAAATATTTTGAAGTTTCTTCTCTGTGGCCTTCTTGATGAAGAAGGGATTCAAGTCAATCTTAATTTGTCATTCTTCTCTCAACCCTGGCCAGAATTAAAGAATGAGTGAAACTGACTTTTCTGTCAGTTTTTATAGTTGGTTTTGCCATCAAGCTCTTATTT
The DNA here is from genome assembly GCA_026546715.1 of Gallinago undulata. Lineage (NCBI taxonomy): Eukaryota > Metazoa > Chordata > Aves > Charadriiformes > Scolopacidae > Gallinago > Gallinago undulata. Next base: position 110,808,549 of record JAOTQQ010000001.1, on the reverse strand, counting down.
CCTAATGACTCTAATACTGAAGAAGATATTTCATTTTTAAACAGATTGAGGTTAAATGAAATGGACTTGAAAAATTAAGCAGTAATTGTACTGTTTTAAAATCCCATTAAAATAATTGGCTGCTTCTTTGTGAAGAACAACTTAGAGTTGTTATAGTAGTAGTAGTTTAACAACCCTGCTAACAGTTATAATGCTTTAAAAATGAGCTTGGAATAGGAGATGCAGCTACACTCTATTCCAGTTACTTTGTAAGGTTATATAACTCTTACTGGCAGTATACCTTTCTATGGCTTTGGGCACCTGCAGGTGTGATGGGAATTGACATTTACCCTATTTACTTAATTCAAGTTCACTCCAAGTATGCTTAGGAAAAAACCTGTTATCAGTTCTATGTAGTATCATCAGTTGCATGTAGTAATAGTATTTTCTCAGATGGATTCTCGTTGAAGTGCATGTTTTCAAACAGCAGTTGGATGACAATGTAGATGCATAACCCCATGTAAGACGAGGTGGTATCTGAACACTTAAACCATTTTCCATCTTTCTGTTTTGATTCCAAAGAATATCTCTTTCCAGACACTTAATTCAGATCAGGACAAAGTCCTATCTATTCCTAATGCTACAATAAAAAGTTGTTTTAACTACTTTTTTTTTTTTTTTTCCAAGAGTCACAGCAGGAAGGAATGCAGATAACATAAAATAAATACAAATTAATTTGAGATTAATCATCTCAGCATAAACTCTGTTATCTTCACTGTGGATGAGGGCATGTACTGGAGCACAGCTGCTGTTCTTAAAATTTAAATTTCTAAGGCAAAGAATGGAAGAATTATCTTGAACTTGAATACGTACGTATATCCAAGGAGGAGGAAAAGTCATTCTCAAAGTTTTATAAGTAATGCAAAATAAATTTAAAAAATGTCGAGGTGCATGGGACCCGGTGTTTTATAAATGTGGTAGGTGTATACAGACTTTCAATAGATTGAAAAAAACAGCTTAGATTCTTGCTAACTGAATCTCAGCCACTGAAATACGTAATTTACCTTCAGTTAATACCCTTAGAGACAGCAAGAGCTAAATCTTTAAAGCTGGAAGTGTATGAGTGCTGCATAGGAAAACAGATTCATGGAGTGGATGCATTTTTAATCTGTTCTGTTGGACAAACATCAGGCAGTTGCAAAGAGAGGAAGTGGAACAAGGCACCAAAGCTGGATCTCAGACTGGCTGTGTGAAAGGTGGCTTCAGTACACTGTTGTATGGTATGAAAAAAGCAAGGTTATATTAGAGGTGGGGAAAAGTTTAAAGAATCTTCCATGCATGCATCCAGTTTTACTTCAGCATTTACAGATTCTGGTATCCAAGAAAATCAAGGTGTTCAGGTCTAGAGTGACAATTTAACATCTGAAAATGGTTCCAAGATAATTTTAAAAGGCCACGCTTCATTAGGGTGTTAATTTTAAGAAAATTCACTTAGTTTGGTGTAGAATGTATACAGGAAAAGTAAACTTGTTCTTATCAGTGTAGCAAACAGTTGTGTGGAATTTTCTTTCTGTGATGATAAAAAAATGAGTAAAGGTATTGTAAAACTAAACATTACTAGACACAGTGTTTTATAAATCTTTTATGAATATTCATGTGTGCAATGTGCTTTCTTCTGTTTTGTGAACTTCCTACTTTTTCCAGGGTATGTAACTCTCCTAAAATACCTTGCCTACATAGTGGCTTTTTTCTCTTTAGTAGGCCCCTTAATAATCCTGGATTGCCCTATTTGAGGAGGGTTGATCCAATCAAAGGTGAGATAGGACAGCTAGGCGATAGCTGACAACAACTGTTTCTATTTTGCCCTCCGTCTTCCCAAGCAGTGATTTGAACCTGAAATGCCAATTGTATGTTCTTGCTCTTCCTCTTTTTAAAAAATAATTAAAAAAAATAGGGAAGTGTGAATGTCACAGTTGAGAAATCTGAAGGATTTTTATTTTGTTTGCAATATCAATCTCTTAAAAATAGTCCACCCTCTTAAGTTAGGTAGGAGTTCTAGTAAATGACAGTTTATCTGCTTTATGCTCATAAGAAAGAATCCGACTTGCTTAAATACCTTATGGCTAGCTTTTTGGTGTCAGTTCCAAAATCTTCCAGAGAATGCTTACCTACTCCCTGGGTTTTTTCCAAAGCACAGTTGGAGGAATACCTATAGATTCTGCATTTTCTTTTGTTTTCACTGAAGTACAAGAAATTATCTTAAATGAAAAGTCTTTATCGGTTCTTCAAATTGGCTAATTACATTGGGAAAATGCTGTTCTGATTTCCTGAAGCGTCTTTCACCCCTAATCCCCAGTTTATTAATAGTTTTGATGTTGATTCTGTGCTTGAGGAATTATAATTATTTCTTAGAGAAAAGCCGTGTTTCTTTATGCAACATGATGAGTTTGATCTATTGTAATTGTATTCCTGTGTATTCATTTAAAAAAAAAAAAAAAAAAAAAGAAAAAGGTGTCAGTAGCTAATTACCAGAGCGAGCAGTTATGCTTTTGCATATTTCCATCCTCCTCAATTTTTAAGAGCCTTTTTATGTCAGTAGAGGACACTCGGGTTTTTTTATAGAACTTCTACTGTCAAATGGCAAGTCCAGTAGGTAATAGGCTTGCTTGTGTTTTGTAATCCTGGAGGGATGCGGCATACTTCACTGATGACTTTAAAGTTCTGAGTACAGCCACGGGGGGGCTAAATAACTTCATTTATGCCCTGGTAGTCTTTTGCTAAGTAGGTTACCCAGGTCTTTCCTAACTGTCAGGTTTCCAATTCAGCTTAATTGTAGACAAGTATAACTCATTTGATTTGTGAAGAGTAGTAAGAGAAACATAGAGAGAATTTAGAAAGAATTCAACTTTGGGCTACTGAGAAAGGAAATGGTTTTTAGGGCTAAGAGATGAAAGATTTTTTTACTCAGCTATTTATTATTTAAGAACAGGTCAAATTCCTTAAATTACTTTAAAATATCTATAATTGTCTTCATTTGCTAAATCTTGCAAGTTACTGCAAACTAATGAATGTAGTGGAAGGCTTCCCGTAATTAATGAAAATAAATAATTCTTGAAAACAGGCTGTTTTACCATGATAATAGTTTTTCTCTAGAGCTTGCTGGGGAGTACTTCACTGGAAGCTGGATTTTTAAAGAAACTTAGCTTGATTGCTTTTAAGTGCACTAGAAGTAGGAGTCAGCCAGTTTCCTGCAGTAGTTTGTGTCCTCACATAACCTCCAGTGGCAAGCAAAAGTAGGACTGCCTGTGAAGCAGTGTCTGTGATTATTTACTTTAAAAATAAAAAAGCGTGTTTGAAGATAAGACCTGAATAAGGTCAGAAATCTCTGCAGTAGTAAACCCAAGAAAATTCTACTCTTCCTTCAGCTTTATATAGTTTCAGTACGGAAAAAAATATTTGTGAATTGATCTGAAAATAAAGCCTTTGTGAAATGGGCCATGCTTTTAGAACTTTTTAATTGACTTACATTCAGCATCGCATAATCATTCCAGTAGGTGTATTTCATGTTATTTAAATACTTAGGTAATTACTTCTACTTTACAGAAAAGCTTGTAAAATTTCTCAGGAGCATTTACAAAACTTTCTTTACGAAATAGTACTTGGGTTTTCTGATAATCTTTTCCTGTCTCGGTCACATGCCTCATTAATCCTTTTACTTAAAGTTTGTTAATCCTCTTAGATCATATTTTTTAAAAAAATATAAAACTAAATTTCAAAAAGGTGATTTTTTTTTTAACATGTTTATATTTTTTGACCACAACTCTTTCTAGCAAAATGCTCTCTAATGGGAATGTAAAAATTACTTAATCTGTACTTTTCTGCTTATATTTTGAAGGTTTTCATTCTTTCTCTGGCAATGTTTTTTCTCAATTTTTTTTTCTTTGGGACAATGTTTATAGTTCTTTCAACAGTATTGTTTTCCAAGAAAGCCCAAGGTTAAGATTATTGTTCAGAATCATATCCCAATAACCTATTTTTACACTGAACAGTAAAACCATTAAGGACGATTAAAAAAAATTTGAAAAATGTAAAAATCCATTGTGAAAATTTTTGCAGTAAAACTTCTGGAGGTATTTCAATCCTGTGCTTCAAGATGATGCAGATTTATTCTGCAGCAACTAATATGTTAAGGCAGACTTCTGAGTAACTTGGAGCCTGGAAGTGTTATGAATATAATGCTATGGCTGACGTAATAGTCTTTGACATTACAGTAGAGCATAATACTATGCTAATGCTGTTTCATGGCTCCTGAGATGCATCCTGTCTGCCAAGTGCCCAGGCAGAATTTGTTTATATGTCTGCATCCAAGAACAAACATGAACTCCTGAGAGTCACTGAGATGCCTAACCTCCTCAGCTTCTGAGGGTCTTTGGAAAAAAAAATCATCTTTGTCTAAAAAGTTGACATACTTTATGAATGATATGAAGAGTTCTAACGCTTTATACTGTATATGCATTCTGTATGGAAACCATAGCGATAATCACGAAGTGGTAAAATATCCAGAGAGAGTGAATTTAGACTATTCCTTGCTTTGAAGACAAAAATTGTACACTTTATAGACTCAAAGTAAATAGATATTTTAATCTTGTAGTTTTTTAGGTGATGATGCTGTCCTGGGGTTTTTGTCCATTCTTTCTAAAGAAAATGGAATTAAAATACGAATACTGTTCCACATGTTATCAAGTATTAAGGTTTTATTCAATCTAGTGTGTCTGTTTACTTTAAGGATAGTGTCTTCAGTCTTCTCACTTGAGTAGCTTTATTTGGCTTGTGAGCCCAGAGCAGGCTTTCAAGTTTCTCCTTCCCCATTTTCATGTGGGATGCTGAGAAGTGGTTTGAATAAATTTCAAATAAACAATTCAATAAAATTAAATTCACAAAAGTGATTTGAATAAGTTTTGAGGTGAATACTCTATTTTCAGCTGGAGCAGAAGGATTTGAAGAGACTGTACAGTAAAAAATTTTTTGGTCAAGCCATGCTTGATTCCTTTTTTCATATACTCAGACTTTGAGGCATTGAATAGTGATTTAGGTGGCTTCTTTTAACTGCTGTCCACATGTTAGTTATACTTCTTATGAAAGTAGAGATAATACTAGCTAATGTAGTGGAAAGGCTGATTTCTCAAGGGAGAGGAGAATTATTTTTATTTCTGTATCTCTTTGTGCTCTAGGCATTTCAGAGTGTGTTGTAACCAGTTGAAGCCTTGATAAAATAAGGTGTTAACAGACAACCCTCGTGCTGCAGCTTTGAGTATTTTGTCTTGTTAAGAGGAGGTATTTGAGAGCAGGTTCAGGTTTATGTCACCCTTGGAGCCTCTGTAGGTCTCCTAGGTCAGGTGAAAACTGAGAAATGCTTATTTCTATGTCTAAAATCCAGTACTAGTAAAGTCCTTAGTGTGCTGATCGTTCCATTCTCTGAGCAAACAATGCAAGTGTCTTTGTAAGTAAAAATAAAATGGAAATATGTAATAATTACATAGTATGGTAAGATAAATCATGCATATTGGGAAAAATAAGAGTAAGCAACAGCCAAATTTATCATTGTTTAGAAACAATTTCAGTAATGGTGCACAAGATAGCTGTTGGGTGGCTTAAAAATACCTGAAAATAAAACCAGATATTGTAAAATTGTCATTAAGAGCATGAGGTTGGAGATATTAACAATTTTTTTTTCCATATGATTCAATGCGATGTCAAAGTCATGAGAAAAGTTCATAGGCAAGATCTGTGCTACAAAATTAAGAGCTTTAACCTTCCTGGAGAATCACATGGAAACTTGGAAGAACTTTGTCTGCTTTAAATCACTGTGCTCTAGTCACACCAACAAGTCTATTATACATTAGAACTCTATGGAGTACATTTTCTTGTATTCTTTGCTATCTATCCCTTATTTTGGTGGGGGGGGGGGCGGGGAAACAAATCTAGCTTTGTTCTCTGGGAATACTGGAACATATATATCTGTGTAAAAAGAAAATTATTAAAATACCTGCAGAATGTTAGATGTAATAATAACTTGAAATTTATCTCAAACACCTCTCAATAACATAAGCATTAATGAAATTATTAGGTGACTGAACTCTCTTATGGAGAATAGTTTGAAAATCATTAACAAAACAGTCTTTTTGGCAACAAAAATACATAAAGCTTAATTCTAGTGATTTGTTACTGAAATGGCTTATTCAGTTGGCCAAGTTTTAATAAGCGATGTTTATAAACTTGCATTAGTAAGTAATGTTGGTCATTAATAAAGAACATGCTTTTTAGTGTCATAACTGAATGTCAGAAGAACTGAAAATGAAAAATGAGGACAATAATTTAAAAATGGTTACACAAAGTTCATACATGGTATGTTAAATAGAAGTGACATTTTAATTTGGTTTGGGGTTTGCTCTTAGATGTGTGATGTGTGAAAATATGCTGGAGATCTGGATGTGTGGTTTGGGTTTTTTGGGGGGTTTTTAGCGGTATTCTAAGAAAGAATACCACCTTCCTCAACTAGGATGTTAGACAGTTTTAAATGGGGTCAATTTGAGTTTTTCTGTCTTTCTCTAAGGATGACCAGATCCAAAGTATGATTACAGATTTCAAACTTTTCATGGGGATGCTTCTCAACTTAGTGAAGAAAAATTAAGTTGTGGTGTTACTGTTGCAGTATTGTCTGATAAATTATCCAAGAGCTGTTTTGATACCAGTGTGTCAGGTAAAACTGAATGTGAAAGAAGAGTTGGTGAAGCTAGTTAAGGTTTATTATGTACTATTTTATAAAAAATGTAAGAGAATTCAGAAATTCTGCTTTTCACTGAGACTTCAGCTTGGTGAAACAAAAGGCCCACAACCATGACATGGAGACTGTGGATTGTTTTTTTTGAGGTGGGTTTGGTTTTTTTTCCCCTCAAGACTTGATACAGCTTATTATAGAAGTATCTTAGGGATAGATCCAACTGAGACTCTTGTAAGTAAAAAAGAACTTCACTTTGTGCCAAGTGGTTTCTAGACACCTCTGGCCTAAAAGTAACTGGTAATGACTTTATAATTAGTCACAGATTTTTTTTCATTCAGATAGCCAGAACCTTTCCCAGACCCCCTCCCCAAGTGGAACTGTATTTTTTAAAGTATAATATGAGTTGTAACCTGGCATTTATGAAGGATTTGCCGTCTTGGTGTTTTGGGGTTTTTTGGTTGTTGGGTTTTTTTTTTTCTTAAGGAAAAAAGCCCAAGAAAGTATCCATCAAATACTACTAAAAAGTTTGAAGTGTAAAGGATTTTCATTTCCATGAGATAGGGGAGCTGTGGGAGTGAGCTGCTCTGTGAAATGTTTGTACTCTTATTTTTCTTCCAGAAAATGAGAATATGCTAGAAATGCATTAGTGAAGCTGAAATATTCACTGTCTATAATGAACCTGAAATTGGGACAGTAGTCTAAAATAGGACTTTTTGCAATTTTTGTGTGTGATGCATAATTAAATGGTGAACATCATTGTCCTAGAATGTTTGGGAGTCCAGGAGCCTAATATTAAAAAAGGGGTGGGACTGGTTCATGAGTAGCATCTGTCAAGCACAGTGATTAGGATGTAGCTTAATCCTCCATGTTTGTGAAGGGCTATTGCCAGGTTTAGATGGGAAAAGAGTAATCTATATGTACCTAGCTTTATGCCTTTTGTTTTTTCCTCTCAAGCATTTGTTACTGCTGGAGATACTTAGAATGGCTTTCTTCTTTTCATTAACTATGTAAGTCATTATTTATTACTAGTCCCACTCATAAAAGCAGAGCTTTCAATATTCATAGGGTGTGCAGTGGATTTCACTTATTGAAGTGTAACCTCATTGTCCAAGATAAACGTTCCTCTTTGCTTTGCAAACCTTCAGATAGTTCAGAAGTTAATAGTTGGGTTTGAATTGTCTTTCCTTTTGAAGTTTCCTTTTTCTGGGCTTATTTTGGTGTTGGCTGAGTTCCTGGAAGGAAAATGCACTCTTAGCTATTGACCTGCGAGTACATTGCAAACCTAGTTACTTGTTCCTGAAGTACAAAAGGTATTATGAAAATGCAACACACACACCATGAACGCCATAGACTGTGAGACAGTGTACCTCTTTAATGCAACAGTGGTTTTAAGAGTGGTACATGTGAGCAAACTGCTTTATTAGGAGAGTGAAGTTGAAAGTGTTGCAATTTGTTTTTATCCTGTCTATATTCAGCCTAGCTGAAAGATGTTCCTGCTGGGATATACTTGCTGGCAGACAGCCGGCAAGGAGAAGAATAAGGTGCTTTTGGGTACTTCTCTCCTAGAAGCTATGTTGTACTTGCCCTACTGAGAAGCTGAAGAGAGCTTTCTTGTGGCATACATAAAAACTGCCTTAAAAGCTTAATGCTGTAATAGATGTGTGTCCAGTCTTGTAGCTGTAAATATGCTGGATTGCTTCTTGGCTTTGAGTGGGGATTATGGTAAGATGAGGATTGTTTGATAAATGGATTGATATATATGTGTGTCTGTATCACACTCTTCAAAAAAAAAAAAAATCTTGGTATCCTTAAAAAAAACACCTCAGACCTTTACTTTTAGATGCTGTATAGGCAAGTAAAAAAGAATAACTTTGTTTTCTTTCATTGACAAAATACTATTCTGGAAGCTTCCGTGAAGGTTTGGGCCTGCTTTCAAAACAAGAGGCTTTTTCATCCAGATAGTCCTTTAAAAAACAGGATGCTTTCCAAGTAAAAACTGGCTGAAAGGGATGGAGAATTGTTTCTCTTTTTCTTAGAGGTACTGTTTCCTTACTCTGTGGAGGTAGGAAGCCAGGGTAGCTTAGCTGGTGAACTTCTAGAAGACACAAGCTGTATTGTTATAATAAATTGTTTTCTTTCTCTTTCCAGTTTTTATAAGTGAAGAAACAGTTCCTGATCTGTATAACTATATAAAACCCATCTGTGGGCTTCTAGTGAAAATATGAGAAAGGGAGGGTGCAGCCCAACAAATGCAGATAATATACGTTATGAATTGTGTTAAGAACAACTCCCATCTCTGATACTTCTTTATAGAATTTTGGTAATTATTCAGGGCTGGTGGCTTTGCTAGGAAGCTGCAGTACTAATATGTCCATTACTATAGAAAACAAGCTACTTTTAATCGTGCTTTTTGTTTAAAAGTGGGAATATATATGCTGCAGACTGATTTTACCAGTTTGGGGAGGAGGATCACATTAAGTATGGGTAAAAGAAGAAAAGAACTAAAATGTACATTTCTTGCAGGTTGCAATATTAAATAATAAGAAATATTTTTCTTCTGTGAAGAAGAACATACATACTTGTGAAGCGTTGTGGAGAAAGCATATGTGCGTGGTTTGTGTAAGCAAGAGGGTATCTATCAATGGGAACTCATGAGTAGTATTTGTCCAGCTTCTGAGCCATGGGGATGCTTCTTTGCAGGATGGATTTTATGGTTTGTGTTTTTTTTTTTTTAAATCAATTTCCTGTAGTTAGACTACTTGGCACTTTGGCCATATCGCATCAAGCCGATAGCAAAGATCGGTTGCCTAATGGAAACAGTGATTAAGAGCTTGAATTTTCCTGAGGCTCCAAGGGTGATAGTGAAACAGCTGCTGTTGCAGGCAGTGGAAAGTATGAATAACTCTTGCCTGGGGTTGTATAACCAAAAGAATAATCGGATCAGAGACGAGGTTAAATCATTGTGACTTCTATTAAAAACGCTGTTAGCCCATGTGTTCACGCCTCATTACAGCATATAATTTAAGGACACTAAATAGAGCCCACCTATTAGGCATGAATAGATAAAGCCTTTGCATCAGGAGTCAGGTGTGGAGTGGAGGAGAAAGGAGTGGAGGAGAAGGTCATTTGCTTGAGAGGTGTATAATAACTTTGAACACATTTTTAAAGTTGTTTGTTTTTTTCTTTGGTATATACCAAGCAAACTTTAAAAGCAATTTTAGTAATTTAGCCCAGAGAAGATTAAGTACAGTAATTCTTCATAGGAGATTATTTCAGGAGATGTTTCTTAATTAACTATATGAGATGTGGCTGTGTCGTCTATTTCTTTTTTAGTAAGTTGCCAAAATAAAACTCAGTTCTCACCAATACTAAACTGCAATGATGAAGTTTTCATCTCCCCTGCTGAAATATGTGAAAACCAAAAACAACTATAGGAAGGGCGGGAGAAGCCAAAGGCAGAATGAAATGCAGAACTGTATCAGTTTTCAGCAATGTTAATTGATGTGTAAGTTCATAAACAAAAACAGTTCCATTGAATATTCAGGAAGTTACAATGGGTTTAGGAGATATTTTTTTAATACTGATCTTTTTTCCTCGTCAATCAAAACAGGTATGTTCTTGCCATATAAACAAAGAAATTTAAATGCATCCAGAAAGCTCTCCTGTTAAGTACCTTAAAAAACCTTAAGTGCCAGTGTTTTTTGTTGCCAGTAGTTTCAACAGCAAAAATTACCCTGAGGCATCTCTGGCTAGGTCAGATGGTCATGTGTCTGTTTTGCTGTGGTTTTTAAATGCCAAGGTATTGCCACTAGCAGTTGAAGTAATTTGCCCCTTGGTTGCTATTGTCTGCCTGCTGTAACGAAAGGGTTAGTTACATAGCAAGGTTCACAAACTTTGGAGGCAGTTAGGCTATTTGACTGTTAAAAAGCTGAAATAGATTGTATTGTAGTATATTTGCAAATACAGGTTATATCATTTATCACAGTCTCTAGTATGTCACTACTTTAACATGCCTAAGAAACTTACAGTATACTAGACATTAAAGTTACCAAAAATGCATGTCATTTTAGGATAAAATCCAGACTCTTCTGTGGCTCCTTTTATTATCTCTATTAGTATATTTTTTAAATACTTTTGAAATGTCCAGGTGAACTTAGTATGTTCTTAGAAGTGCAATAACTAATTGCAATTATATTGTTCTTCTGCTACCCACCCAGAAATTTTTTAAAAAATATTTTGAAACTATCTTCCATTCTCCTGCCCTGACTCCAGTGGAAAATTTCATTCTTTAAAGTTCACAAAAACATCAGTCTCCTTCTGAATAGCTACTGTGGTTTTCTAAAGACTCCTGTGTTAGTGTTTTGGTTTTTTCCTTGACTTTTGTTTTTCCCTTGGTCACAGAATGTAGCAGAAGAGTGGTGAGAAGAACAACACTGTAAAATGTGTAACTTTTACTTGATAATATCTTTCATACTTGTTAAACAATTAATGTTGTCATGCTATAAAGAACTAGTCATTAAAAAGCCCCAAAACACATGCTTTTATACAGTCTCGTACTCATCTTTCTTCTAACTTTGTACTCCCTCAAGTAGTAGTTTTGGCATAATATAGTTGCATCTGTTTAATGATAATAAATAGTTAATTTCAGAAATATTTTTCATGATACTTCATCAGTAGTATGGCCATATCCTCACTCAGTATGACAGTTCACATACTTGCCATAGCAGAACAAAGCCACCTTAACAGCTTAGAAAAATGTTTTGGGGACAACTCCTGCTTTACTTGTTGGAAATGACAGCTAAAGATCAAAATAATGTAGCACACAAAAAAAAGCAAGCCAAGGTAACATCTAAATTTAATTTCACCTGTTAACCATTTTCGTCATTTAAAGGATAAACTGGGTTTCCTGGGTAAAATTTGGTACATGTATGGAGACTTAATTTTAAATATAAGCTATATAAAGCACACTAGAATGATAGCTGACAACATGCAGTAAAGAATGAGCAGAAATGCCCAGAGCTCCCACTTTGCTTTTAGAAAACAGAAGCAGCAGAACTGAAAGTGAGAGGAGGTTGCTCCTGTTGTGTGATGAGGGAAGTGTTGATAAGTTAGGCTACTGTGGAGGCATCCTGGCAACACCAACCTTCCAATCTTTGAAGAGGCCATTCTTTCCGAGCAGCTGCTCTGTACTCTAGTGCCCTTATCACGAAGGCAGGGACTCACAGGGCTTTTGAAGACTCTGAAGTGGGCTGAGTAGATAACAAGGCTGCAACTGGATGGATAGCTACTGCGGGTTTTGAGTTGCTTCTAATAGCACAGTTCACAGTTTCTAAGAAATGCACCTTAGAATTGTCATCAGATTTTGCAGCATTCCTGGCATTAGGTTGTATGTATGCATGAGCTTGTTCAGTGTTGTCAAACTATTATCGTGTTCTGGAGTGAATGAACTGGGTTTGTGTGAGAGCGCTGTCTCTTTGTTATGTTTGTTCCTTCCTTTTTGAAAATGCCAAGCATACTCCTAAAGCTGGTGGCAATTTGGGTATCTGTGTCTGTTTAATGGAAACAAAATTGAAATTGCCAGCTTCTTGCTTGGGAATCTCTGAAGAGCTGCCTTCTAGATATTGTAAATAACAGCAAATTTTAATTTATTAGCTGGAAATAATAGTGCTTGCTATAGTAAACCTCTGACCCCATAGATGTTGCAGTTCTGAAGGTGTATTTGAAGCCTTAAAGATATACACAATGTTTGCTGCTCAAAATTAACCCGTTATAAAATTATGTGCAGCTGCTTAATTCTTACATGCTGCTGTGAATCTGTTTCCTCCCTGTATAACACACAAGTTCAGGTGTCACAGAACACAACACTGATTTTTGAAGCTTTTTTCTCTGAAAATGTTCTGAACTACCTTTTTATTTAGTAGTGGACTTTTGTTAAATTAAGAATATTTTAGTGATGGTCTTGTGGTAGGTTCCTGTAGAAGAAATCAGTGCAGGTAATAAAAAAAAAATAACAGAACAGTCAAGTTTCATTGTAATTTACAATACAGAGGTGATGAAGAAGAGTCTGTATGACATAGCTGGGACCTGAATTGATGCTATTTAGAGAGTCTTTTGGTCTGAGAAACAGATAATGACACTGGTGTCTATTTTTTGAGGGGAGTTTCTTTCCCACAGTTAATCAGCTATTAAAGTTATTTTAGTAGATCCATTCCTTTAAATGTCATGGTGAGTAATGAAACAGGAGGTAAGTCATGCTTTAAAAAGTAAAGTTTAATATCACTTCTAAATAAATGAATTTTAAAAATCCTAGATTATAAGACAACCAGATGCAATGATAAGAATTAACTTCTAATCACATAGTGGGTGATGGTAAATTGGAAAGTAGAAGTTACTTAAATCTGTTTTGTCTTTGCTTCTGTCTCCCATT
>JAOTQQ010000001.1:110764473-110795262 GCA_026546715.1 Gallinago undulata | reverse complement strand
AATCACATAGTGGGTGATGGTAAATTGGAAAGTAGAAGTTACTTAAATCTGTTTTGTCTTTGCTTCTGTCTCCCATTTAAACTCCCACAGCTGAGTGATTGGGATGTATAGTTTAATCATAATTATTAGGAGAGCTGTTGCCCTGTGATCTTATCCTTAAAAATTACCCAGGTATAAGCTTTAAGTACAAGGTGAAGGATCCTGTGAAAGCAAAGTATCAGGAGAACAAAAGCCAGCTCCAGCATCTCAGTGCTTTAAAACCACAATGCAATACAGCCACTTACAGATAAGCTATCAGCAGCTTGCACTAATGTAGTCCAAAAACTGAGGTAGTATCTACAGAGAAGCCAAGGTCCTTTTCAGGCCCTTGCATACCAGGGCAGCTCTGGCATAAGAAACTGCTGCTTGTGGCACTGAGGAATTGGCACAGTGCTGGGAACAGTTAGGCTGAGCAGTGCTGTTAGCTCAGACAGTCAGCCACATTCTTTCTGAACAGCTGGATGTATCTGATAAGAGTAAAGGCTAGGAAGACTAAAATTAGCTTTGTGAGAGACTGTGAGGGTTTGGGGGGAACTAGTAGTTGGATCTATAAATCTAAACCAAAGAATGAGCATAAGTAAGTGCTGAGAAGTCCTAATGTGTCAACCCAACCAAGTCACCTTAATTCTTGAAGTGAATAATCTTATTTTTTAATAGACTGGATGTGGGACACCAAAATTTACTACTGAACAGGCACATCTGATTATTTTATAGTATATTGGAACCCCATCCACATCAGACGGAAAAAGAATTACTGTAATTGCTACATCCTGTAGTTGCGTTTAATTACAGATGAAATAGTGTGCAGTAGAGAAATTGAAAAGAGAATTGTTATTAGTTTAGCAGTATGGGATGGCTTGGTCAGGCTTTTTGCCTCTCCCCGTGAGGAAGAACATACCTTGGAAAGTTTTGTTACTGCAAGCTGATTTATCTTTAGTGTAACTGGTAGTTTCTGAGCCTCAAAACCGGCAACTGACTCTTTCTGGTAGTTGACAATGAGGCTTGTCCTGTAAATTCAGAAGACTGTGGTTTCCTAAGGGAACTGCTGGTAAGATTTTTATTTCTTTTCCTATCCACTTCTGTTTTCCAACACACTTGATCTTTTCATATATTTGCACATTATTGTTTAATTTATCTTCCTTTCCTCCCTCCCTCCCCCTCTGCTTGTTATAGGTATCACTTTTGCTGACTGACTTTTCATTGCATGTTTTATTTGAAGATTCTGTAATTCTTTTGCATTTCAATCTGCAAAAGCCTTGCTTTAACATTTAGGTTGCATAATATAGAACTGGAAATACTTGTTTAAGCTCTTTTTTGCTCTGCTTGGCAGGTTTGAAATGTCAGCTAAAATTTTCTGAGTTGGCTTTAGAAACAAGAAAGGTAGTGCTTTCCTTAGAAGCTGTCAGAATCAAGTGACTTTGAGAAGTGGCCAGTCTGTGGTGGTTAAAAATACAGTGTTTATGAAGCTGACTCCTAAAAGAGTATTTGTTAATCATGCACAAACTGTTTTTATGAAGAACTGAGCACATGAGTGTGTCTTCCTCATAGTTAAACTTGTGAAAAAAAAACCAACACTTTATCTCCAAGCTTTTTACAGAAATAATTCAATCAAAACCCAATTAATCTGGAAAAATAAAAAAAAAAACCCTTAACTGTTCACATGGGAAAGGTGTCTTTATTTCTGTTTTTACTTAAAAGCTAAGTATACAATAGTAGTCTTTCCTTTGACTAGGACATTATTGTTGCAGTAACTTAATGAAGTTCCCCCGAAATACCTTGGAGAGTGGCATTAATAGCAAACTGACTAAGAATAGCTCATGGCAGTGCGCTGAAGGGAGCTGTCAGCCTTTCTTCCTTGGCTGGAGAAAAGGCTTCGTGGTTGCGTTTTCCAAAATAGGGTTTGGGGGACTTTAAGAACAAACAAACAAGAAATTTGAAAGCACTAGGGAAATCTGTGAAATTACATCCATGTTTAATATTGCACTGAAATTTCTTTATTATTTAACCTTCAATGGGAAATAGGAACAATTTTATAACACTGGCAACCTATTTTGATAGCACTGTTTTAGTTACATGTATGATAACCTATTTTTCTAAAATTGGTAAAAATGGATTAGAATGTATACACTTAAAGTAATTGTAAATGGGGAAGTCCAACAGAACTTGCCTGAAGCGAGGGCTGTAAAACTCTCATAAAAATGAAATTTGTAAGTTATATTCAAGCCATGAGAAATGTGAGCAGTGCTTTGTCAGACTGTCTGGGAAGGAAGAATTTGGGTAATCGATTGCCCTTTTATGCAAGAAAGAGTGTCTGGTGAGAGAAATCAACCTGTTAACCATTGAATTGCACAGAGGCAGCAACCCAGGTATAGATAATGTGAAACAATGTTACATGCAGTTTCACTATACCCAGAGCTTATCTGCATACTTAACAAAATTAAGTTCCTCTAAATTTCTTAATGAAAATGGGAGGAGATGAGGGTCCTGGGAACTACTTTGAAGATTCATTTGTTTAAGTAGTACCCTCCTGACTTGGACTTGATCAGACAGAGGGTAAGCAGAACTTTGATCAAGTATACTAAAGTTAGCTTTACTGGTGCGTGCAGTGTTGAACTGACACCACAAGGGATTTTAGAAACCAGTTGGGCAAGTAGTTTCAGGGATCTTATAATTATTCTACAGTCCCTCTATGTAAATAAACCCTTTGTTGTGACTTCCAAGAAAAGAGCAAACTCTTAATAGAAGACGCAAGTATTCAGAGACTCTGTTTCTAAATTTCCTTTAAAAAAACCAAACCCTAAAAAAAAATAAATCCTGTTTCCTACGGCACCTAAGGCTGAAGTTCTAGTAAATGGAGATACATAGGAAATGGAGTGAAAATGTGCATACGTTTTGTTTTTTTGTGGTATTTTGGGGGAAAGATAAGCATTGAAAATCAGAATTTAGATTTATTTTCAAAATTTTTAAACAAAATCAAATTACATACACCTCACCCCCTGTCCTCAGCCTACCCTGTTTTCCAGTTTCTCAAAGCTTCTGTCTCAGAGGATTTGGCACAGGAGATTTCCTCAGCAATGCTCCTTTTAAGAGGCCAAGTAAACTTTTTGCTGTGGAATATCATTTTCACCTATATCTTGAATTGGGCCAGTGTTTACAATTACCATGCTTCTATAAAGAAGCAAGAAGAATTGTTTGGGAAACCCCAGTTCTGTTCATGACTATGTCTATCTGTTTGGGATTCAACTGTATATACTCGACTATTTTCTCTTCCTGCATACTCACTGATAGAGGATAAGTGTCCTGCAGTTTAAACACAGTAGCCCTTTCTGGGTTAATGGAAAGGGCATTAGATTTGCTGACAGCTCTGCTCTTTAAAGCTTCTTTTTGCAGGAAAGGATAGTGTTTTCACTGGAGCCTAACAGCCTCTGGCTTTTGAGGTTGCTGTAGCCTGTCCTCATCACTTTGCCTTCAGTTGTATTAAACAGGTAACTGTATTTATTGATAGTTTGGGGGCTTTTGTTGTATCGTTTTGGTAGCAACATCTAAACAGTGTTAAATCCTTTCTAAGAGGAGCGTGCAGATAAGGACTCGATCTTCCTTTCATTTAGGAATGTGATGTTATGGCATTATCTTTAACTGGTAACAGAATCAAGACAAAATAGTTGTATCAGGATGGGCAAGAGAGTATAAAATGGACTATTAAAGGATTTACTACGTCCAGTTATATGTTGAAGTAGAACTGTATGTAAGCCTGGAGTAACTTTTTTAGGAAAACAAGTGTGTGCATGTTTGCTGTGGGGTCAGTTCTTCTGGATATAGGAGTGCTTGAGTTAACAAAATAATATTTGATAGAATGAAGTCACTAAAACATGCTGCTTGCTTTTAAAGAGCGAGTTTCAAGGATTCATAATTAGGTACTAGACAATGAGAATATACTACTTTACATACTGTGCAGACTTTGTGAAATGTTTTCCAGGAAAGTTGAGTACAGCCATGAATCATTATGGAAAACACAGTGGAATGAATTAGTCAAAGAAATATTTGAGTGACTACCCTTTGCCTTCTCCTATCAGGAAATAGTGCAACTTTCCATGCCTTTATACAAATTATGTGGCATAAATAAGAAAAGCTATAGTTAGAATAGCAAGCAATTACAGTCACTACTTTTTTACTTTCTCATAGCTTTCTATAAATGTTTAACTTTTGTATTTATTTCAAAATAGTATCAGACAAAAGGTGTGCGTATTTTGGGGGAAATCTTCAAATTTTTAAGATGCTTAGGGAATTTCTGTACTTTCTTCTCTGAACTTGCCTCTTCTACCTGTGTTTTCCTACTAGCATAATTTGAAAGCGGGGGCTGTTTTCAGAAGTCTCTTCTGAAGCTATTACTTGTCTTATCTCCTTTGACTGTCAGGCTTTTACTTTCAGGGTAATAACTAAGAAAAGTCTGTACAATTGAGACAATTTAACTATAGATATAGAGACTTCTGCATCAATACTCCAGGAGTTACGTATTTGAAAATATACGTACACTGCAGTATTGGTTACTGTTGTTCAGAGCGCTGACAGAAAATTATGTCCTCATATGCAGTCAACTGGCCAAATATTTCTTTACTGGATGGCAATGAATATGTTTTATTTCATGTTATCAGTGTAATTACCAGCCAAGTTCTGCAGTCTGTTGTGCGGTTCATTCATGCAAATGTACGTGTGTCAACTTTCATGCTTTTTGCACTGACAAATGTGATCTGAACAGTGTGATTATAGCATTCAAGACAAAAAAGGTATATCAGAAATTCCATAGAAGTGTGGGGGGTGAGGGAGTACAGCTTTCAGTCTTCCTTGGGAGTGAATCCTGCACTAATTTTTGTGACAATGGGCTGTTAATGCAAAAGCCTAGGGGAGCTCTTAGTGTTTGGAAGGGAGTTGCTGGGACTTAATGACATCCTTTCATAGATACGAAGCTGTGAATATTGAATGACTGACAAGTCTCTCTTTTTGCTGCTCCTCTTCCTTGATAAGAGCTGGCTCTGTCAAAGATAATTGCATCCAAGTTCTTTTAGGGGGCTGCATAGGAGTTGGTTTGTCTTTTGGTGGTTTGATGCTTTTGGTTTTGTTTTTTGGAGGGTTTTTTGTGTGCAACAGCTTGTGCGTGGATATATTCTTGATTAAACCAGTTATGTCTAGTGAAATAGGTTGAATATTTTGCTATTTAGTAAATGAAAGCTGTTGCATTTGCTTTTCCTGTTCAGCTGTACTGAACTGTCTTACCAACTTACTGGGCTATTTTTGAAAGAGGGCAATGTAAAGGAAAGATGCTTAAGCAACTTTAATTTTGAAAATGAGGCACCCATAAAATTTCCGAAGAAATTCAGTTAAATATGTCTGAAGATATCTAATGACAAGATAGCATTGAGCCGAACACTGTCCTCGCCTCTATATACAGAACCAAGCTCGAACCTATTACTGCACTTCTCCACCCATTTGGATTCTTGTTTTTCTCCTCAGTTTTTGTCCACTTCACCATGCCCCAGATAGCCACTCATAATTCATTCTTTCACTTCTAGCCTTTGCACTCTCATTGTGTGGCCAGCAGGCCAAGGGAGGTGATTCTGCCCCTCTACTTTTCTCTCATGAGACCCTACCTGAAGCATTGCATCCAGCTCTGGGACTGCCAACATAAGGACATGGACCTGTTGGAACAAGTCCAGAGGAGGGCCATGAAGATGATAAGAGGTCTGGAACACCTCTCCTGTGAAGACAGGCTGAGAGAGTTGGGGTTGTTCAGCCTGGGGAAGAGAAGGCTCTGGGGGGACCTTATAGCAGCCTTACAGTATTTAAAGGGGATCTACAGGCAACATGGAGAGGGACTCCAAATCAGAGTGTAGCAGTAGGATGAGAGATAAGAGTTTTAAACCAAAAGAGGGTAGATTTAGATTCGATATTAGGAAGAAGATCTTTACTCTGAGGGTGGTGAGACACTGGAACAGGCTGCCCAGAAACTTTATGGATGTCCTGTCCCTGGAAGTGTTAAAGGCCAGGTTGGATAAGGCTTTGAGCAACCTGGTTCAGTGGTCAGCGTCCCTGCTAATGGCACAGGGGTTGGAACTCTGTGATCCTTAAGGTCCCTTCCAACCCAACCATTCTATGATTCTTAAAACCAAAAGCGTGCATGTCAGTGTACTTTTCAGATTCACATTACTTACCCAGTATGCATTTCAGCCTTTATGTGCAAGTTAGGAGGTGGTCCTTCTAAATTATCTTTAGCCTTGCTCATTCTTGTTTTGAGCTCTTGAAACTCATAGGAAACTCAGACAATTCTTTTTTCTAAAGTAATTTTTATTTTCAAAGTTCTATTAAGTGAGCCCCTAAAGCTTGCAAATTCCTTTGTACACTAAGCATATTTCACGGACTGTGGAACAAACGTCTGTCTTATTTTGTATTTGTGTCCTTAGCCATCATCTTCTACAAAGTTCTGAATTCTCTCTTCTTTACATCCTGTGGCGTATGCTGATACTTGTTCTAGCTTGTCTGGAGGCCCACATAAGCTGCCTGGCTGGCTTCTGCCAAACAAAATAGCTGACAACTGAGATCTGCATGCTTCTTCCTTGGTCTTCCTACCGTGCCCAGTCCTTGATATTTTCACTCAATTCTTATGACAAATGCTGTTCTTTAACCCTTTATCTCAATATCATACTTGCCAAGAAGCTCAAGACAATACATTTTTTGCCTGCTTTCTGATGGCTTTGAGAAAACTCTCCCTATCACTTTAAGGGACATTTTTCTTCTGTGGATTTATACATGCATGAAGGAGCTCTTTCAAAGCAAAACACAATAAACAATGCCTTTTTTTTTCAGATCATTCTTTAAAGGATTAAGTAATGTCCTGAGGAGCTTATCCCTCAATGATGTCTGAATATAGTGTTATAGGCTCTGAATAATCCTCTGAGTGAACATAGAGTGCTCCTCAGAAATTAATAACCTTTTAAGATGCTATTTGTTAATGACTATATTCTGCTTTCCAGGTGAGAACATACTTCCTAGGTATGCAGCAGTCATAAATATTCTTTGCTCTGCTCTTGTGTTTTCCAAAGAAACACCAGCTACTCTGGACTGAATGGTTTGTAGCTCCCAAGTGCAGGATAACTTGAGGTTTAGATGAGTGGGAAGGAATTCTAGTGCTGATCAGGCTTTCAGGTGGCATTGCATGAATTGGTGACAACTGAGTGTCATGGTTGCTCAGTTCAGGTTAACACTTTTGTTCCAAAATGTCACCTCTTTAAGTAGAAAGGTTTCTTGGAGATTTTTCTTAAGAGAGTCTATTCTTTCCTCAGCAGGTTTATTCGTGATCAGTTTAAGATGGTTTGCACAGATGTTATGGTATTTGAATAACCTCTGTATAATCTGTCCATACAGACTAACAGAATTCTATGCAGTTCTTACTTGTTCTGGCTTTGCCTTTTATTAAAAATATTTTTCTCAATGAAGCAAACTTAATTAAACAGTTGTTTATCTTCTAAAATATTCTCAGCATATAAAATCCTAAGATATGGGGGTTTTTAATATATAAGTCCACTATTCTACTTAGTCACTGCAATTTTGCAAACTTTTGGATGATGGTTTTTAGCACTTAGTAATATTATTTCCAGGTGGAATTGTGTTTCTAAAATGAATAGAAAAATAGTTGCTAGTAAATATACTGTATGAAAATGTTTATTTCCTTCCAGAACACTTGAATGAGGGCAAAATTGTAGTCCATTTACTATGGACCATTTGAGTAAATTCCTTGCAGGAATGGAAACATGTTGAAAAAAAGACTTTACATTTTGGAATATATCTGCCATACTGAAAAGTTTTCTAAATGAGTCTAGTTTGTTACTCAAATATTCTGTAGTGGAATTTCCAAATTACCACTTTTATGTTACCACTCAGTGAACAGGAATTTAGTGTTTAATGCTTGGAAATGGAAGTGTAAGTCATGGATTTTTCCAAGGAAGGAATAAGCACACAGTAGGTATTTATTTTTCAGATGGTTGGCTGGAAAACTGTCACACATTGAATCTGTAAATAGCCCTTCTGTGATAGAGCACGGTTCTTTATATTCTGTTTAAACACATGTAGGCTACATAATGCAAGTATGACAACAGTTCATATATTTTAAGCTCCCATTAAAAAAAAATCTTGTAAGGGTCTATTCAGTAAAAACAGCTACTCTCCTTCTTGGCAGTGCTTTTGGAATCTGTGTTTAAAAAGAAATCATCAGTGGGTTATTTGAATCTTTTTTAATCCCTCAGTGGAGTAACTGTGGAGTGGATAGCTTCTCTGTGCAGAGAAATGGCTGAATTCAGCACTTGGCTTAATGGAAACCTCACTGATGTCCATAGGTGATGCACACTTCTGCGGTCAGCACTCTGGATCCCTTGGCATTATGGCTTTCTGCTGAAAGGATATATAGCTTCAGGGTACTGTCTGTAGTTTCAGACTTCAAATAAGTGTTTGTAATTGCATTAAGAACTAATTTGAGTAGGATTTCTTTATTCTCCTTTTGAAATAATAGCAATAGATGTAGACAAACTTACGGAAGGTTTTTTTCTTCTGTTGCTTGAAAAGCTGTTGAATTAAGGTAAGAATACTAGTAAGTTAACTGGAATTCATTGGAGCAAGCCTGGGTTGAAAGTCACATGTCTTTTATATGTGATTTTTTTTAAGTTAAGGGAGGAGAAATGAGGTTGGTTGGAACTTTCAAGAATTATTGATGAAATGGTAAACGAAATTGTCTCACAGGTTTTGGAGATCCCCTGAGGAAATGGTTCCAAACCATTCTCCACAATCTTCTATTCAAGAGAGTCCTCCAAAGCGTCTGTAACATAACCAGACTGTAGGCAGGCCAGTATGCTACTTCAGCAAATGTCATCAAAGAGTAATAATAGCTCTTGAAGATTTCTAATCAGCTGTAGTTCATCTGTGAGGGGGAGTAGTCCACCGAATAACACCTGTGTGTTATCTTTGTGTGTGTAAGACTATACCCAATTCTCAAAAAGTCTACCAGAGTAATCTTGAGAAACGGCTTCTGGGAGGAGGTGCCACCAAGACCACTGGTTTGAGTAAAGGTAGCACCTTGCTGTTATCTTGGGGACATAAATAAAATGCTTATTGCAGTAGTGGCCCAAGCTGCCTCTTTTTTTCTAGTTCCATTAGCCTCAAGGAACATCCATCTGTTCCGGAGAAACTCCAGATTGTGGAATTTCAAGACCTTCCAATTAGAAAATTCAGGTGGAACTGGGTACTGAATATTGTGTCCTTTCTTGTTTACTACTGTTTTGTTTAACTAGCCATGGCAAACTGTTTTGATTATGCCAATGTGATCATAGAAGATTCGTTGCAGCTCAAAACTCTATTTCGGTTTGAGTACAATCAGATAGGAATGAGTGGGTTTTGGTTTCTACTATCAGATGTTACTTGTTTTGAAATTTTTACTTAACATGTTATAGGCATGTCATTTTGCAATGGACTTTGTGGAATTGAGGTGTAGAGGTAATGGTGCAAGTCATACCAAAACACAGGTTGGTGGCACACGTCTAGCGGCTTCCAAAAATGATCAGTAGAAATGTCAGCTGGTTTCAGAGTTTTCTTTCATTAAAGAACTTTGGAACTCTTTGTCTAAACAGTTGATGCAAAATCAAAATACCCATCAGAGATCCTTGGTCGCAGGTTTGGAAACCACTAAAACACTGCCTGACTGTTTCAGAAAATATTTGAACCTTGGTTGCTCAAAGAAAAAGTAGTTAGGCTTCTTAAATTGATTTATCTGAAGCTTTAATATGCAATGATTCATGATTTATAATGGTAACTCTCAATTTAGTTGTTGAGTAGGGAAATAAAGATTAGCTGACACAGATTCATTCCTTCTCCTTTTTCTCCTCAGTACTGACCTTTTTATCATTATCTCCTTCATTATATAGAATGTACAAAGTGAGATAAAGATATCTTGACTTTTTTTTTTGGTCTTTTCTGAAAAGTTTCAATGGATATGAAAGAATATTGAACCAAAAATGCCACCTGCTTTTTAATCCTGTGGTGGTTGGCGTGTGTTTCATAAAGCCAGTGAGCTGTACAAACATATATATTTTATTTTCTTCCTCAAGCAGCATTTAAAAGGCTAGGATGCTGACATCAAGCTTTTATTCTAACTAACTGTTATATATTTAAAAGACGTAGCCCTTGATATTTGTATCTAGATCATAACCCTGTCCAATCATCTCAAAATCTAGTTTTTAAAAACTCCTGTTTTGTAAAATATATCATATCTTCTTCAGTGTGCTTGTGTGTAAATGTATATATCAGAACAGCTCCCAACTTATTGTATTGTATTTTTAAAATCATAACTCAAATTTGGGTTCAGTGTTCTGTTCGTATTTTTCATTTATGTTGTGGATGCTACTTCTAGCTCCAGGGTGGAAAGCAGGAATTTTGAAGGTGTCTGCTATTGGAGCATCTGGATATTGGGGAGCTTTGATCACACTGGCTTCCATTTGGTAGGATTTATATAAAATACTACCAGCTGTGGGACTGGATTGTGATACGCTGCTGAATCCCGTACTGGTTTCTCTTTTCCTCTTATCACAAGAGATATTTGGGGACCTTGGTTCCTGTGTCTTTGTGTCTACATCTTTCCTTTGTAAGCTGTCACAATGAAATTGTCTTTATGCAAGAACTTCCATTCCTCATCACTTCTTATTTTGGCTGCTGAAGATAGTTCTATTTGCATCAGTGTCAAAATTTAAATATATCCAGGCTAGCACTGAAGGCCCATTTTTCTTAAACTTTGTTCCTGTTTGGGCTTCAAACATGGTATCTTTTAGATACCAATGTAAAAGACCAGCACCAACGTTTCCCTAGTGCCCCTAAGCTCACCCTAATGCATGGGCGATGTGCAGAGGCAGCATCATAGCACAGCACTCCAGCTGTGGTAAGTGTGAGAATATGTATGACGTGCTTAAAGAATGCATGAATCCCACTCTAAGCATGTGCCCTATCCCCTGGACCTCTCCCTCTGCTGAATCTCATTTATAAATAACTTTACAGCTGTTCCCTCTTTACAAAACAAAGTGCTGTTCATCTTCAGAAGGTGCCCCCTCACTTAAGAAATAATTATCTTAAGGGCCCTTTTTATTTTATTAGCTGGTGTGTGTAGCATGTCCCTTTCTTAAATTCTTTCGTCTTTCACATATACTTATCTGTTAATTACTGTCTAGATTTTTTTCCCCCACACTGGTATTCAAATAAGTAACCTTGAAAAGGTCAGACTGCTGATGATTTTTCCTAGCTGTAGTGGTAGGAAGAATACCTCATGCTTCCTTTACTTCATAGTTACACAGTGCTTATGAGATACTACTTTATATACTGTGGGGTGCAGGAATGTTTTTTTTAAAAAAAAAAAAACAACTTCCTTGAATTCTGCTGTAAATAGTTCACAGATACTTTTTCTATAATATGCAAAAATGGCATATTAACACATTTCGGCCCTTGTTCTTTTTTAGTTCATAATAAATATAGATGATCTCTGGAGAATTTTCCTCTTTCCCCTTTTTTAATCTTCGCTCTGAGGAAAGGATTTATATAGATACCTATATTTATAGAATCCTTCAACAGGTTTAAGTTAGAAGGGAAGAGTTCTTTAAGGATTTCCTACCCTTCCCTTTCCATAGTTAGCCTTTTCTAGTGTGGCATGTGCACTGCTTCCGTGATGAGTTATATAGACTCTCTCCACCCCCCACCCCCCCGCCTTAAATAGAAATAAACAATCAACACTGCAACTGCATCTGGCCATGGGAATGATCTTGTTTACAGTTGTCTTGGTTAAAGATTATCATCTTGGTCTTCAGCTTTTTATTTTGTGGAATTTTTTTTTCCTTGCAGCCCTTTCCCCTCCCAACATGTAATAGATTGAACTATAATATTGCTGGACAGCCTCTTTCAGGTATTTTCATCTGCTTTTAAAAAGCATCTTATCTTATTGAAGATTGTTTTGCTTATTTGAATCCAAGTTCTCTTTCTGTGATGGGGGTGGAGGGAATGTTTATGATTGACCTTGCAAGAACTTTCTCCTTGCTTTTTTCCATCCTCCTACCCAGTTACTGTGAAAAGACTTGGTGTTTCATGATATGCTTTTTCTACTGTAAATATACTGGCTGTAGATAATTTTGCAATTAAGGTGAATCAGTTAATGAATTTAAACAGAAATAAATACAGGAGAAATAGGGAGAGTTTTTTGAAAAACTTGTTTTGATTGGCTTATGCTTTCATATTTTTAGGTATATAAAGGTATTTGAGTCTTGTGTCTTAGGCATGTGTACCATCTTAGTAAAGGTGTAGAATCTTACAGCTCTTCTGCTTGCTTTTACATGTTTTGCCTAACATCTTAGAAAATGTTAACTCATTCCTCTGCTCTGTTTTCCGTTTGGAAGAGAAAAAGGTTTTCCTGGAAGAGCTAGGAGTCTAAAACAGCGGTGGCACCACATGCCAGATGCTTCTCATTTAACTTTTATTGTCAGCTGAGTCTAGCCATGTCTATCTGCAGTAAGTATCTACACTAGCATAAAAAGTATGCCAGAGATAATTGTGCTGGACTGGTGCTCTGATAAATATTGCTGACAAGTACTCAAGCTTTATTTCTGAAAAGTTGCGTTTAGATATGAAACTGTTGTCCAGTAATTCAGAGTTTTATAGTCATTGAATGCTTTTTTTCAAATGGCACTCCTAAATAGTACTTGACGTAACTAGAGGTAGTACAGAAGGATAGGCTTTTTTTTTTTGGTGTGTGCCATATTATATGGAATAGGATGCTTAAATTTTGTTAAAACTGCACAAATTTTTGCCTCTATTTTTATGACTGGAAATTCTTGTGACTAAAATACTTGTAAGCATATGAAATAGTGAACGGTCATGTGTTTGCCGTTCCAAGTTATAAACAAAGTTAATGAGAGAAGCTGATGATGACAGTCTTAAGTTTATGCTTTGTGCCCCTTTTTCCATTTTGTCATTGTGTGGGTGTTACCTTGACTTAATACGCTGCACGTAGCTCTGTGTAATTTGGAAAACCAGTTTGTGTACTTATATTGCTGTGCTCTGTGTGATTCCTTTATTGTAAATAAATTTGCAGATACTATTTGTGCAGTTTATTCTGTAATACTAAAGACTTTTTTTGTTTGTTAAAAAGGTGTTGCAGATTATTCTCTGCTAATATACTAACTCCGTGTATATCCTTATTTCACTTGTAATATCTTTCTGATGAACATATACTATATAAAATCAATGCAGTCAACTATGAAAAGCTTAAGGGTTTTCAGAACCACAAAGCAGAAGAAACTGTCCACTAGCATTTTCAGTCATATGATACTTCTGACTCGTTTCTTCTCCCTGTGTTTCAGATCTGGATTTGCCTGGCATGAGAGAAATTTATACAGGAAAGTTAAGGGCCGCTTTACTGCGTGACTGCATGAGTTAGGTGTGTAGCTATTCCATTGCTCAGATTAGACATCACAGGTGCTGGTCTCCCAGTGCTCAGGCTATTTGTAAGGATTTTAAGGAGAAAACTATACTCAAGTATGATTGGTCTGCCAGTTGATTTTACTTCATAATAAATCTTGTCAGACTTGCCAAAGAAATCATGTCCAGGGGCCCTTTCAGTCATCTTTAGTTTGGGGAAATTTTATTGGGGGATGGGGTTGATTCATTTTTGGCTAATAAAATGAGACTGTGGACTGTGCAGACATTCTTAAGGCAAGTGACTTAACTCACTGCCTTCACTCCTGTCTCTTTGGTTGAGCCAGCCAGCATTGGCTTCTCTTGCTCATCAAGTAAGTTTCAAAACAAAACAAACCCCACAACACAAACCTCCACGTGAAAAGAGCTCACTTCTTGAATCTGAAGGGAAAACCCAGGAAGGTGTTTCAACAATGGAGAATGTCACTGTTTCCTGATGGCAGTGTTAGTTTGTAGAGCACCCTTAAAGGTAGTAGAGAAAAATATACCATCAAGGACTTGGGATTGTTAGCCCTTGATATGTTACACTTCCTTACTTTTTCAGTGGCTGTGAGTTCTGGGGATTTCCTTCTATTACCTAAATACATCTATAGCGTGGCTTCAGCATGCATGTGAAGTTTTAGAGGGGAATGTTTATTAGCTTTTCCCATTCTCTTCTTCAGCATGCCTGTCCTGTGCAGACACATAGCACCCCTGTGCTTGTGCTGATGGAGCAGTGCAGATTAGAAGGTCGTCTGAATTCAGGTGTGTGCTAGTGCACACAGAGCAGAGTTTACTGACCCTAGACATGCATGGATAGCTCTGGAAGCTGTTTGTACTTTACTGTCTGCCCCTCCCTCTCCTTTCCCAACCACTAGGAAAATTAAACCAGTAGTTATGATTATTCATTCTAGATAACTTCAAGATGTTTATCCCTGTCATAAGTAAGGGCTAAGGTAAGGTAATTACCATGAAGACAGGAATAGAAACTACATGTTAATAGCAAAATATCAGCAAATATATATAGTGGGAGTTCAGGGATTACATAAAGAGCACCCTCCACGGGCAATTATAAAAGTTTGCCAGGGATGAAAGGAAAGAATGGACTGATTTGTCCCTTGTAGGTGATAATTTTGTTAGCTTTCGGAATGACCAACACATTTATTTTCATGTTAATTTTCTTCCTCAGATTGTTAGCTTTCCTAATGTAGTTATCAGCATTGAACAGTCATTTTTGTGACTCGATCTTTTTTTTTTTTATATACTTTTGTGGTCTCATTTCCTACTCTTCTGTGGCTTACCTACTTTACTGCATGGAGAGGTTAAATTATAGAATTATTTATTATTTATGGCACTTAATCATGTTGTGTTCCCACTATTCCATATGTACATTTGACTCGTCATTTCTCCTTTCACCCCCAAAAGTAATCCAAAAATGGTCTCTGTTAAATTTCTCTGCCTGGGAAGTGCTACTAGTGAAGGATCTGTCAGGTGCTGTTGATGTTAGGGAGTACTTTAGGTCTTCAGTGAGCATCTTGTCTGTAGTTTTTAGAACTCAACTTTTAAAACTTGAGCCCCAGAATCTGTACCTTTCAAGGGAAAGGTGAAACCTGAGAAAGCAGGGCTGTGTTTTTACACCGTGCTGCTCTTACCCCTTTTGGTTTCCCTGATTCTTGTTTCCCAAAGCACGGCAGCATCCTATTGCATCAATGAAGTTTGTGTTTTCTAGTATCAAACACATGCTGTCATCCAGATACCAAATAAATATATTTGAGCAGGTGATTTCCTTGTTCTTGTTCTCTTTCTGTAGGTCACTAGGGACTCTTTCTGTCTTTTAAGAGAAGACAGAAAGCATCAAACTCTGAAGACAAGGGAGAAGAGAAACTGCTCTCTGATAGTATCAGAACATCAAATTCAGAAGTTCTGATAGTCTTGTCCTGTTCTTGTTCCAGACAGTTTGCTAGCAGGTGGTTAACAAATGTTACAGGACCTGTACACCACAGAAGAAACATTGCAACACTGTTAGGATTTTGTAATGGTGGTTTTGTAACTTTGACTTTTGGTTTCTACAATAGATTACACAGTATGGCTGCCTTAAAAAACACTTCATTAAATGAAGCAGAGGTAGTGAGAATTTTTTTCTTTTGAGAAAGTAAGCCTTTCTGTTTGATTTTTAATAATTCAAGGTAGTTTATTTAATCCACTAATTGAGACATTGTAGACTGCATTTTTGTTCTAATCAAGCATAGCAGTAAGAGTATTAGACCACTTTAAAGTAGCGGTTTTATCTTATTTTTTTTCCCCAGAATACTAGTTCTCGGTTTATTCTCTGTTGTGAATGGAGTGTTAGTATGCAGCCATCCTTTTTTTGCCTGAATTGTTTCTTTGAGTGACAGGTGACACAACCTTAGCAAAAAGTAATGATGATGATGATAAAATGGAACAGACTAGGACTGGTCCCTTTTCTTTGTAAAGTAAAAGTAAAAACCAAAGGGTACAAACCAAGGGCAAAGTAAAAACCTAGTGTGTATCAGTAGAAAACTCAATGTTTACTTTAAATTTGGAGTACACTGTGAAAAAATGCTAGATGTTCTCAAAAAGAATTGGTTTGTTTACAGCTAATACAGTAGGCTATCGTCTTGTTTTAGATGACAGCGTTATATTTGAAAGATGGCTGTAGTAAGACCTGTAAAGTCATTTTGCTTGGGTTCCAGTAATGTGTAGGTGGCCTTGAGGATAGCAATCAGAGGTATTTTTAATGTCATGCTGTTATGGGATCTGGCCATAAACATTTAAGTCTATACTTACAAAGCAATGCAAGTGTCTAGGATCTACCTGTCCTACTTTAAGCTGTGAAGTCCAAAATAGAGCTTTTGAAGACTTTTACAATCACTGGTCTGCTAGGAAGCTTGATGTGCTTAGCTATATAAAGGTCTGCCACTAGGTTGCCAAAGGCTTTGTTCTGTTGAGCAACTCAAACTGCCTCCTGTGTAGGCCCTGTGAGGCTCTACAAAAGAAATATTTTTTTATCACCTGTCACCTCCAGAGATGCTGCAGTCACCCCAGTAGCCTCTGACAAGTGACTCTGACTCAGTAGCAGGTTAAAGGGGACACCTTTTTTACTTTCTTATCGGTAGCTATAGCATTCACCTAGGATATGGAAAGCCTGTTTTTCTTTCATGCTCAGGTGATTCATGGCCATATTTTCCAGATGAGTGTCTTGACAGCTGGTCTATGGAGTCATGTTTGGTGGTTCTACTTCCAAAGTCTTTAAGACACTTGGCGACCTAATTCCAGGGCGAGGGCAGGATTCAAGACATACTGAGCATGATTTTCTGTGTGAGCTCAGGTGGTTCAATGTTTTGCATGATGGCTGTTTATGAATTCTTTTTTTAAGTATCTTTGTGTCTGGTTATAGGTCATGAGCTTGGGAACTCAGACCTGTTCTGACTGTATGTGTGCGCAGTCCAGATCTCGGCAGTGTTGAGTGGCTAGATAGCCACTGCATCTCATCTTCTTGGGAGCTTAGGGAGAGAAAAAGAGCTATTGTTTCTTCATATCTTTCTGTCCTTCAGGCATCTGGTATTCTGTCCTTCAGGCATCTGGTATATTAGGTGCTCCTGAAGTAGTGGAGGCTTGTTACCTATTTCTTTCGGAGCTGAGTTTCATCTCACTGACAGCATCTACACTAGTTGTTGTCTTTCTGAGTGCCTTCTCTTTTCCTGAGCTGAGCTTATTTTTAAGCAATAGCTTCCAAGGAAAAGTGCTAGGAAGTTGGTCTGGGTAGCCTTTCGTGCTAAGGTAACTTTTACACTAAACTATCACATAAGAGCAGAGAAAAAAAACAAACAAAAATAAAAAGGCCACAGAACAAGCAAAACTCAAAAAATCCATTTCCCATTCTGGGAAATGTTCTGAAACTGGAACAAATGTCTGTAAATGAGAAAATGTTGGAAATGTAGGTTTTGTACCTCATCACTGTCGTCAGTAATTCAGGTTGTCTCTTAAAATCCTGCCAGCAGATTTCTTATCAAGCTTTGTCCAAAAAAAAAAAAAACCCAACAAAACCCCAAAACAAAACCCAACAAAAATCTCCAAAGTAAAACCAAAAAAACCCCAATAGCTTTTAAGGCTCAGACTGAGTTTAAAAAAAAAAAAGAAGTTGTAATTAATCCATATAATTGCTTTGAAGAAAACTTCAAAATTAATTATTGCTGTAATGGGGGGAAAAAGTATGTTCCCAAGTCAATTCCTCCTAATCTCTAAATTTCAGTCCATGTATTTTTTCCACAAAATTACCAAGAGCTATTGACCTGAGGGATTTGTTTTCTGTTCCAAAGTCTTGAAATTTTCCTCCTGGCTAATTACAGCCTATTACTCTAGACTTTGGTCCTTTAGCAGTAACATTTTCCATCTTAAGATGGGTTGTCCCATTCCACTGAAGAGCATGTTGTCTGAGCGCTGAATGGAATTACTACCAATGGAAACTATGCTGCAAGAAGCTCGATAAAGCAGCTGCTGTGCAAACCTCAGCTGTTTTTTCCATCCTCCCGAGCGCTGGTAATTAGCATAGGGAAGCTGACTAATGTGCTGACGTCACCTCTTTCCAGTCGCAGCTTACATTTTGTTCCTGACTGCCTCAAAGCATGCAGGACTTTGTTCAGGAATTCGCTGTCACATACAGGCACACAGGATGCTCTGAAACCTTTCGGGTTGGGTTTTTTTTTTGAGGGGCTGGACTTGTTTCCCTTATAAACGCTGCCTGAAGGACCAACGGCTTCCTTAAAAGTCATTGGTGTCTGCAGAAGAGCAAGTATTGCTTTGGCGAAGCACAGAATGCATTTTAGAAATTTTAACTACAGTTTTAGTTCCCTGATTGCCTGTGTAGCTGATAACGATGTCTTCAATCAAGCAGAAACAAGGGTATGCTTTATCTTTTGTGTTGTATTCCAGTAGTTCACAGAAATAATAAAGTATGTAGGTGCTGTTTCAAATTGTTTAAAATACAAATGCCTTGGTAGCTTTTTGTTTTTTAAGAAAATTTCAGTTTGATGTGAGGGTCTTGGGTCTTACAAGCCCAAGTAACAGTACACTCTGATATGAATGACTGACTCTGGAAATTATTAGATCTTAAGTTATGTGTTTTGGAAAATGATCAGAAGTTTACCTCCAGAATTCATTGACTGTATAGTGTATTCTTCACTTGCACATGTGTTTTTGGCAAATATTTTGATTATAAGTTTGGTAGTAAGTGTCACATAATTTATAGTATACTTTATACTTTTCGTGGGATTTTTTGGCTGGCACTGTAGTAAAGAGCATAATATTAAAACTTTAAGAAGTCCTCTTGGATTTACATTTAACTGATTAGAATTAATATAATGTAAGTAATCCAGTCTTGATACAGTGGATTGTTAACTGCTAAGATACCTTAAGGACAAAAATAACGTTTTGTTTAGTGTTGTATTGATAGCATGACACTTATGACCTTTATAATCACACACATTTTTAAAAAACTCTATATTTTGCGCAAATCTTGCAGATACTCTCCAAGTTTAAATGTTGAATGTGACCTTCAAATGCATTTAGCATGGATTTGGCTTACTTTTCATGATTGCATCCACCTCTCTCTGGAGTACAGGAGGCTAACAAATAAGGTCCTGGTCTTGTTTCAGAGCTCACTTTGAAGAAGCTTAAGCGTGGCTCAGCAAGAAGCAGGACAGCTCTGATTTTAAAATGTTTTTGAAATATAGTGGTTGTATACACAACCATGGCAAGTTTGTGAAGCAGAGCTTTACAGGAAGGAAAATGAAAATTTGAAGTAATCACTGCCACCTTATGTAATTTTTGTTGCTCCCCCCACTAATTCAAAATGTAACAAAAAAAAAGAGAATGTGATTTTACATACTTGTTTGGTTTGGCTCTGTATTGAAGTTCTAGTAAGCTTTTATGAAGAGAAAACATCTGAAAATACCTGAAATCTGAATGCTTGATCTGTTGCCTTTACTGAAATAAGGCTTGTGACTGGGTACACAATTCTGAATGTGAGCGTGAAACACTTTGCAAGAGCATGGCAGCTTCAGAACCTCCTGCTTCTTTCTTCTCCTTTGGTCTCGCATCCTGAAGTAATCAGGACATCATACAAATTATATGAAAAATAGACAAGTCAGGTTTGCATAGATGCCCTTGGAGCACAACCCAAAATGCAAACTGGAAATAGCCAGCTGTTGCTAAAAGTGCTTCAGTCTTTTCATGCAGACAGGACAGCAAAGTAACTCAGCTGCAGATGTATAAAGGTTTGAGGGTTTTGTCCAGTTCCTACTCTTACTACACAGTCAAAACAGAAAGTGTGTCAAAGGCCCTTCAGGAGCTGTATTGCTAGTACTTTAGATTTTTTTAGGAAAAATAGTGGGAACCTTTTTAGAACTTGGATCCAGAAATAGAAGAGGCTATTAAACTAGAGTTCAGTAATAAAATGTTCATTTTCCGAAATGAAAGTAGCATCTATTAAAACAGGAGATGCTAATGAACCTTATTATTCATGCTGAGTCACTGAAGAAAATTACATTTAGCTTGCAAATATGCTTTTTTAAAATTTTTTCTCTATTAAAACCATTGCGTTGGCTTCCTTGAAAATGTACATTTGAACAAAGGCATGCATGGCAGACTTTTTTCAAGGCCTTTGGATATTACTTTTATAAGACAAGCATTTCTCTTCAATATCTTACCAATACTAGTATTTCTATTATGTCACTAAATTGGAGTATTGTGTCTAATGCTCATTAATGATAACCAATTCTTTAATAAGGAAGAAAAAGGCTGCTAGAGGGAAAAGAGGGGATATGTTAGAGCAATTAATTATAAAAAGAGAGAAAACTAAATCTAAGCTGTTATAAATGCATCAATATTCAAGAGTGGCAGTATACCCCTACTAGTGACTGCCATTTATTTCTGTATTTTTTCTTTAGAGAAAATGTAGTGTTACATATTAACTTTCTTCTCTGGTCCTTTCTTTTCAGGCCAAATTTGAATCGCTGTTTAGAACATACGACAGAGATATCACCTTTCAGTATTTTAAGAGCTTCAAAAGAGTACGAATAAATTTCAGTAACCCTTTATCTGCAGCAGATGCAAGAATCCAGTTGCACAAGACAGAGTTCCTTGGAAAGGAAATAAAACTGTATTTTGCTCAGGTAAGTCTTTCTGTGATTATCCTTATAAGGTACTAAAGCATAACTTACTCATTATAAGCTTCCAGAGATCTTCAGTTCTGTTAATAAACACTGTTAATTTTTTCAGTTTGATTAGAATTGCAAGTTGAAGTTGTTCCAAAGCTACGAGTATTTGGAGACTGTTGCATATTTTGCATTTATGTCTCCCTCTGTATTGTTTTGATAACCTTGGGGAAAGCGAATAGATGATAGTAATCAGCACAGTCAAAGATCGAGTTTAACGGGATGGGGGAAGTCAAATATGCTCTGCCAACAGTACACACGCGTGCTGAAGTAGTATCTGAGGGAATCTAAAGTGTAGAGCTCCACGTTCAGGACTCTACCTGATAATTCTGCTCTCACCACTGCAAATTGCTTGTTTAGCACCTGTTTGTAGTTGGCGACCACCACCAGTGCAGCTCTATAGCTGGCTAGCATCTGCTGCTAAAGATGTGAAACTCTCACGTTCTGATGATCTGGGTGCTTTGTGGTAGCTGCTGTGTATTTTCCTCCATAAATTTAATGGGAAAATTAATCTATGTGTGTCTGTTTCAGATGTCCCTAGGGACAGTCCTGAAGGAGCCAGTTTATTTATATACCTTCTAGAATTCTCACCACTCTCACTTGTGGTAATGAGTTTCAACACCATTTGTCATTAGGCCTTAAAGCCCATATCCAGCTTCCTCCTACCTCAGTATTTTAAGGACAGATATTTTCTGGGGAAATTTTTGTAAAACTCCATAATGAGAAGATGCGGATGTGCATACTTCATTGCATGTTTCATCAGAGTTAATGAATGTGGTGGCTTGTCTGTATTTTGTATACTGGGTCTTTCATATAGCTGTCTTCAATAATGTAGTTACATGCTGCCACCTTGAGTGCTTGTTACAGCATAACATCTATCCAAACCTTAAAATTCCTCATGAGAGGTGGATTCATGGATAATAGTGAAACAGCATTGGCTTTTATGCTTTTTTCAGACTTTACACATTGGAAGCTCACATTTGGCGCCACCAAATCCAGACAAACAATTTTTGATTTCACCTCCTGCCTCTCCACCTGTTGATTGGAAGCAAGTAGAAGATGCTACTCCAGTCATTAACTATGACCTTTTATATGCTATCTCCAAGTTAGGACCAGGTAAGGAGGAGTAGAAATGCTAGTATTTTGGTTGAGTAAAACACCTTTTAAGTTTTCTGAATTTCTAGAACTTTTCCAGTAAATTACCATCTACGAGTTAAACTTGTAATGTCAGAAAAAGTATTCATAAATGGTAGTTTCTTACACACATAATAATTCCACAGGGTCACTTGGAGGGTCAAGACTTCCACAATATGATCTTTTTGTGATTTGCAGAGAGCATGAATATATATATTCAATAATATATTAGCTTGTTCTTCAGAATTTTCAAGAAGCAGCTTCCTGAAAATGAGGAGGCAGTTGTGTAGTTACAATGCTCTTGAAGGGACAGGAAAGTCCTGTTTCAGACAATTAACCAGTTGACAGCGTGTAGCTCTAGAATTACCTCTACATCTGAGAGAGCAGTATGTGTAGGAGGGAAACTATTGGTATCAACCTGATTTTCTTTTGGAGTTAAGAGGGAGAAGTTCCTGCCACTCCTTGCTCCTTGTAATTTTCATCTGCTGCAATTTATTCATTAACTGGAAACTCTGAGATAGCTTCACCTTGGAAAGGGAAAGTTTTTATCGGGTTCCACTCTTTTTTTTTTTTTTCCCCCACTATACAAACTAAAGGAGATAATTAGAGCATACACTTACCCTTTATTTCTAGTGCTTTCCTATAAGTTGCTTGTTATTTCAGCTAACCACAGTGTAGACTGTTTATAGGTCTAATTATTAAAAATAGAGGGCATCACAGATAGCATGTAGAACTGTTTCTTCTATTTGTGTTTTTAACCAAATACTACTTTCAGAAATAAATGTAAAGTTTCACTAAACCGAACTCTTATTTTAATCATGGTTTGACTTTTCAGTGGTTAATGATCACATCCCTTGACATCATTTTGTACCTCAGTTACGACAACCTTCTTAATAAGAATTGGTGCAAATCACATTTCACAAAATCTACAACTGATTTAACTTGTTTGCAACTGTACTATTAAGTTTAGGGGAGAGAAAAACTGGCCTCACTTAGTATCAGTATCAACAAGAATAAAAACTAGTCTGAATCATTTTACTGCAGTATTTTTATGTACCTGCTTACCTCCCAATTTAGGGAACACGTCTTACTATGTCAGTAGTAAGGGGCAGAGAAGAGGGTAGGGCAGAACTCTTAGCTCCTCATGCATCAGCCTTTTATGTAATAGTTTATGGTTGACTGCATGCTGGTGATATCCAAACATTGTACCAAAAGTAACATGCATCTCACAAATGACTAGGGAATTCTTCTTACACGTGCAAATTCGGCCCTTAGTTTGTGAAGGGACAAAAAATACGCTTATGCTAGCATAAGAATTCAGGTAGGTTATTGCCAGTTTTTAATACATACAGTCTTTTAAATGGTATGTGAATTATAATAGCAAGAACAATCTATAGGAAAGGTATTAGAAGTAGAAGTATAAAATGCTGCCATAAATCATTTGTTTCTCCAGAAATGTGTAAGCTAAGCAGATGAGACTGCATGTAGGTCTTTAAAACTGTCCATCGAGAATACTGCTGACATACTATATGTATTTATCAAAGATTTTATTTTCCTGAAACCAGTTTTTGAAACAAGTCCCATAAGACTGTGCTTGTCAGAATACAAGTTATTTTTAATTAAAAGCATGGAATGAATAAATAAATAACATTACAGCTTACCAATTTTATGAAAGTTCAGACCTTGCTCCATGGGTGCTTCTTTCTTTACTACAAGATTTTCTTTTAAAGTTTAGCAATACCAAAAAGAAACCTGTAGGTCTTAAAGTAAATACTTGAAGGCTTAGTAAGCAGTAAAAGTTGGTCTTTTTTTCCCCTGAAAGTTCTGTTGTTGAGATGCCCTGCAGTGAGCTTACTGACAGATCTGTGATCCCTTTTCTTGTGAGATTTTTCATTCATATATATGTATATATAGTGAATGTTGATCTCTATAAAGTTCTGCCTCTTGCTTGACTGTGATGTTCATTGGAACATGGAGTTAATGACTTTGTACCAAGGAACAAGCGGGGGTTACCCTATAGCACAATGGCTTGTGTGTTTCTGAAGAACTGGAGCCTTTTCCTCTCTGGAACTGCTCTTTATGCCAGTTCCCCTTCCTAAAGTTCTTGGGGAAACAGAGTAGAGACCACTTCAAAGTCTTGGCACACTAGAGTGTGCTGCTTCCCACTGGTGTTAGCACTTTTGAACAGCTGATGGGCAGATCACTGAAGTTTTCTTAATGGAGACCGTTACCCATTACCTCTTAGTGGAGAGAACAAAGTAACAAGGAAAAAACATCAAGGGGGGCTAATCAGGGAAGTGGTGAAAAGAAATATTTTGCTTTTTCTTTGAGCTAATGTAAGATTAAAATTATTTAACACCTGGTTAGATTTAAAGCAACTCTGTATTATGGAAAAAACAGATTTCAGATCAGTGTTCAATAAAATTTGTGTCGTAGCACTTCTGGGCGCTGGTGTCTGAGTGTTTCACATTATGTATGCATGGAGCTTGTTGTCTAGCTCTGCTGCACCACAGAATGCCAGAACAGCGTTAGAGGAAGCACCTTTGTGTGGGGTAGGAAGAACTGCATCCAGCTTTCTTAAGACTGAAAACTTTTGGGTGGAAGAAGGATCCTGTGGTTTTAGTGTCATTCAGGAAAACAAAGTCTACCTGAATATGGTACAGTGGATGAGTAATCTTGTACACTTTAAAATGAGAAAAACCCATCAACAAGACTTATGACTGCTCATGTAGAATGTTTGCCTTAATTGCCTAGACTAATCTGTGTAACTTGATTTTAAGAGAGGAGCTGAGCTATGTTGCTTTGAAAACAGAACCTAAATACTTCGGAATGGTAGATGTGACCATTAGTGATGCACCTGCCTGCACCATCTGATAACTTGTGGCATCAGGATTTTTTCATCAGGGTGCTACTTACACATTTTTATAAATTTCTTTATTTATAATAATTTCTTTCATACTTTTCTACAGAATGGATCCTTTTTAACCAGTTTTGCTAATATTTTAACTTTCAGGAGAAAAGTATGAGCTACATGCTGCAACTGACACTACTCCTAGTGTTGTCGTCCACGTGTGTGAGAGTGACCAGGAAAACGATGTGGAAGAAGAAACAAAGAAACCCAAACCAAAAATTATTCAGACAAGAAGGCCAGATTATACTTCTACCCATTTAAGTTGAACTGCTGTTGTTTTTCTAAGGGTTACAAGTAGACATATGTGAGGGAAACATTTACTGTGGAAACAGCAGATCACAGGTTTTGTGGCAACAGCAGCAGTTACAGTAGGAGAAATTCCAATATAAGTTTGCTCAGAAAAAATATAGGAAGTTTCATCCTTACTTTTTGATGCTGCGGGTTGATGGATGTCATGAGTGTATTCCCAGATCACTGGGAACAAAAGATCAGCAGAAGAAGACATTTTGAGACGTAACAGGAAAAACTAGGTTTATTTTTTGGGGGTACTGTAGGCTGTTCCGTTTCAAAGCGACTGGGGGAAGCTTTCTTTGTTCTGACTCGCATAAATCCTCAAACTAATAGGCTAGTCCTTGTGTGGAGTACATAGCGATAACAGAGGTGGTTTTAAAGATTGAAGTACGGGAATTGTAAACCTTTTTCTTATAATAGATTTTGTGCATGTGTATTCTTGGTCTTCTAAAGTAACCTTGCATTATTTTCTATAGTTTCTCACATGTTTCTGGAATTCTGGGAAATTGTTTAAAGTATTTATTATCTCAGCATCCCGGACTTATTATTAGATGTGTATATACGTATATATTTATATTTGTTTTTATTGGCACTCATTTTCCAGCAGGCATACAATTTCTTCAGCACCTTAGTTTGGTGCTATGTAACTTATGCTTTTAAAATTTTAACCTTTTAAATGCCTATCAAGGGTTTTATCTGGCAAAGTAATGGAAAAATGTGCAATAGGAAAGTTGTTTAAATAAGTTGATTTTAAATTATTTAAGTTTTAAAATAATTTATATCTTCAATAACATTTGTTTGATAGCTTTTTGACTGTCATTTGGAAAAAAAACCTACTCTTAAATGTATAAATAAAGCTAATGTTGCATATTCACAGCAATTTAATTTTTCAGTGGAAAAAAAAGGTAATGGAGAGACATTAACTTTATGCTTACAACAATGCAGATTCACATACTGAAAAGTTTTAACAGTGATAGAAAAATTGCACAGTGTGTAGAACAGCTAAGAGATATGGAGTGCCTTTTCCTCATTCATTCCTGATGTGAACTGTTCTACAAGCTGCACACTTGTATCTTTTTCTACTGGCTTTATATGTCCATAAATATAACTTTCTTAGCTTTGCATCCAACATAAGCTGGTATTAGAGATGCTTAATGCCAAGTAATGATGCATACTTAAGTAATGGGTATGTGGGGGGGAAAGCTTTAGGAAAGCTTTTTATATGTTAGTGTTTAAAGGCAGTAGCTCATGACATACAAGTTTAGAGGAAAAAAGATGGCAAATGTGTATTTTATTACTTGTTTTTTAAAATGGAGATCCTCACTTTGAAATAGGCTTCAGTATTTTTTTTAAGAGAGAGTTACTCATATCTGGGAAAATATCACTTACAGTTTTAGAAAGGAGATGTTTGAAGCTTCTCAACGTATTTTTAGAAATCAAAGCATGGTTCTCTGTTGGTTTTTGCCACAGTTGGTTTGAGAGTAAGTTTTGTAGCTGCAGTTAATACAAAGAAATCCATTCTGTGCCATTTGAAGCAAACATTGACCTGAATACCCAGGTTCACACCTTGTTTTTAAAATAAATAATATATATTTTAAAATGTAAGATGTATAATGAAGCCATTCCAAACTGTGGTGCAGTGTAAATGTGGTGTTGTTGAAGGCCTGTCATTATAACTAGGCAAAATAGAAATTGATATCCTGTGACTACCAAGACCAGGAATATATTGAACTTGAGTAATACTCGCAGTTTTGATTGATATGCCCTGTAAAATGAAATAAACCTGTTACTTGGTGTCTGTGTTGGACCTAACTCGAGTGGCGCTCTCCATGTTAACAGTGTTAAGAAGAGCTAATGCCATGTATTGCTGGAGCCATGTTTTATGGACATGGGGATGCATAAGGTTATTTTGTTACTAAAGTATAACAATCAGCTGGATACATGTACTGCTTATTAACACACAAAATAAATAAAATGGGGAGAAACTATGTAGGTTGGCCACAACTGCCTTGAAGCCTTTCAAAGATTTTTTTTTCCATGTTTCACAAACTACTGCTGGACTGACTTAATTCAATTTAAAATTGTTGGAATAATTCCTGTTCTGTCCTTTTTCAATCTTTCCATGACTACCAATTAAAGCATTAGTTTTGCATTAGAAACCCAGTTAGTTGCTGTTGTGTTTCCTAGCAATCCTAAGAAAGCAGTGCTACCTTTCAATTAAAAAGAACAGAATGTTAAATACCAATATGGTTTTCATCATTTTAGTACTCTGACATCTGCCTAATAAGGTGGACCATGGAAGTCTTGGGATGGTAACAGTGTGTTTCCCTTTCTGGTGGTAATTGCAAAGAAAGGTTGTGAGACAGTAACTTGCCTGTCTTTTTGGTTGTATATCCTGGCTTGTGCCACCTTCTGTTATCATCACTACAGTGTGCTGCTTGCTTTTTCTGGTTTGTTTGTGGTTTTTTTTTTTTTTAAATAGGTTCGAATGAATGCTTAGTTGATATTTTATACAGTTGTATAGTATGGCACATATTTAAATTAAAATACTTTGTTGTCTTCTTGTAAATGTCATGGTAT
Source organism: Gallinago undulata (assembly GCA_026546715.1). Taxonomy (NCBI): domain Eukaryota; kingdom Metazoa; phylum Chordata; class Aves; order Charadriiformes; family Scolopacidae; genus Gallinago; species Gallinago undulata. The sequence goes on along the minus strand of JAOTQQ010000001.1, from coordinate 110,767,548 downwards.
TTATGCATTAAATTAGTTGAAGATTTTTGCGCCAAAGTCTGAACTTTTAAGGTTCCAAACACTTCTGATTTGAAAAAGGTAAGAATATTGTCCCAGGTCACATACTTACCAACCCAATGAATTTATTCAGGGAAAAGCTTTCCAGACTTCTGCTTAAGAGACTTGCATGATCTCAATCGAAGTATGAGAATCTTCTAATGAGTAAAATACAGTCCAGGATATTCCAATGAAAAACTGATGCTGTGCCTGAAGTTGATATGCTTCCTATTAAAGGGATCAACATCTTACTATTTTATAATAATCCCTGTGCATTCATAATATCCTTACCAGTTTTCTTCTACAACATGAATAATTCTATTTTTAAAGCCTTCAGAATATGAAAATGCATCAGCATTTAAGTGGCTTTACCTAGTAACTGTAAGTCCTTGTGTTGCAAAACATGTTATGCAAAAATGGATTGAAGGCTTCACTCTCACTATAGATGGAAATCCTTTCACAGCAGAAAGGAGTTATTCATATTAATGCCCACCATTCTTTACTTACGACTGGGAAGTACTGATTTTTGTAAGAAATTGTCCTATACACAGAAGTGGTTTGAAATAGCAAAGCGCTGCTGCACACAGGGCCATGCAGGGGAATTCCTGCATAGAGTAACAAGAATAACTTGGTCCTTCGGTGATCTAGCAAAGGATAGAAGGTGAAACAGCAATTCCAACTCTTTATGTAGAAGACCTCATGCCTTTTTTTTTTTTTGAAGTATAGCTCGTGTTTTATATTTGCCCTCTGCGTAAGGATAGCGTGCAAAATATCCATAAATCTGTAAGTGATCACTAGCACTTTTCGCTTTACAAGACTTGTTGCCAGCTTAGAGATGCACGTTCCCATCACTGGATTATGCCTTTGTGCATGCATTACTACATTAAAGACCTTGTTTCCAAGGTAAATTCAACAACATGGAAGTCTAAAGTTTGTTCTTAATCAGGGGTTTGTTTTTCAGAGCAGCAACAAGTGTAGTAACTTTGATATTTGAAATACTGGACAAGTGTATTAGTTGTTGTTCTTGTGTAGTCCAGACTTGTCAAGGGTGGGGAAGTAATGAACTCAAGCAGATCTCTCATAGCATTTTAACTGTTACAGCACAGGTTTTACCCTAGGCATAGTCACCAGTCTATTCAAGTTTTGCTTTGTCACACTAGAAAGAATGTCTTGGGGAAGACAAGTTCTTTAACTTGAATTATTTATTTTTTTTTATCTATAAAGCTTACTTGCTTGTTTTGGTATGTCCAGAACCCTCTTCCAATGCCAAACATAGAAAATGATAGCAAGGGGTAACTCTTTAGGCATAGGCTAAGTTCAGAAATTCACTTACTAGGTCTTGTGTTCAGTTGCTGCACTTCCTCTATCATCTTTTCTTTTATCCTGGCTTGCCTAACACACTTTAGCAGCATTGTGCAGAAAATTATTCCTGCATAATGCTTTTAGTCATTCATGCTTGAATAACTAAAAAGAAGAAAACAAAGCAACTGATAATAACAAAGATGAAACATATCCCAAGGTACTGTACATTACAGTGAATAAAGAAAGACCACAAAGGTAGCTTGACTGATGAGTAGATGGCAAGATGGATCTGGCAGGACTGGATTTATCTTCTCTGACAAAATTTCCATTGATAAAGCAGTGACTATCATACTTGAAACTTTTTGTCACTTACCTGGTCTGTATCCATGTACCTAAAATTATAGCATCTCTGTCATCTTGCGTGCTCCCCCCCCCCCTTTTTCTTTTTTCAGTAACTGACAATTATTTTTTACTGTGGTACATTCCACCCGAGTTACAAAAAAAAAATAAAATGATGGGAGTTTAAGTATGAAAAACAGGTGGAGGAAGAGACAGAGTCTTCAAGTATGTAGTCACTTCTGGGAGTCATGTCACCCATTCTGTTTTGCATTTTCTGCCTCTCAAAGACCAGCTCAAAAAAGCTCCAGTTCTTCCTAGTGTTGCTTCCTGCTCTTACCACTGCCCTTCTTCCACAAAATGTTATTCCAGGTTTCCAAAAAGATTGAGAATCTCTGAGGTTTACAAGCATTTCCTAGGTCATCTTTATGAAATCGGTTTTTCTTTTACAGGAGGATAGGCTTTACAAATGTTTTGCAAAGGTCTTGTCCTTTGCAGCACAGCTCGGGGAAGGGCACAGATGGGAAATTTTTCAGTAGTCTTCAGTCTGGTGCTGATCTTGCTGCTAGATTTTGAGTCTATTATTAATGACTTTCACGTTTGGAGTTATTATGTATTTATAGCTTTCAATCCTTTTCAAAGTATGTGAATTTTCTGGGGTGGGATTTTGGGGGTTTGTATCTTTGTCCCATCTTGGAATCTTCCTTCCACTTTACTTTTCTCTTTTTTTTTTTTTTTTGTCCTTCTTCCTACATGTTGGACTTCGTTGTATACCATGTACCAAGCAGATCCTTTATCTCCTTAGCTTTTACTTTTGACTTCATTTGTGTGCACCTGCCTACAATTTAATTGTGTACATGTTTCTTTGTCATTAAAGTTATGCCAGGAATTCATTTTATTTGCATTTATTTGCACATCCCGCCTCAGTGAAACCTCGAAATGCAACCAAGAACTTTTCCTGCATTCACCTAATGCCCAAGGTGGTGTGTTGTTTATTAACCCTAATGAAATTGTATCTGATTTTCTGTTTGCTCTGTGTTGCATGTCTCCTACTGTCATTTTTAAGTGCTTATCCTATAGTTTGCTGGTGTAGTCTATTGTACTGTGTTTTGATGCCATGCATCTGTAACTCTGGCCAAGCTGTAATTAATTCCGTATCTCATAGGTTGTGTTGTGATACCTTCGATATCTCTGTAGGTCTGGAAACGGGTCAGACTCATGAGCGTTATGCTGGCTGCTGTCTACCAAACCTCTGGAAACTTTGATGGTGCCTGTCCTACTCTGCTGCTTCCTGAGTCCGGTGAGAAGAAGCTTGTTCAGCCATAAAGAAATGTGCAAAGAGCCCTGGAGTATTGGCAGGCATTCAACTTGTATCTCTTCTTTAAATGTGTATCACCTATT